>OY720443.1:53942357-54125336 GCA_963082915.1 Dolichopus griseipennis | reverse complement strand
CGATTTTATTATAAAATTATCTATTCTTATGATTTTTGCTTCCTTGTACAAGTATTTATTAGAGTAAAAAAGCTTGTATTCAAACTCGGTCTTTCTGGGTTTATTGGTATAAACTCTTATACACTTTCTTTCAAATTTTCTTAACGTCTCCTTTAGGCTTGCGCTAGTGTTGTACCATATTGGTGCATAATGTATAAGCAATGGCCTAATTAATGTCTGGTAATAAATTATTTTAACTCTTTGAATAATGTTTTTGTTGTAAAATAGTTTGTTTGTATCCATGAAGGCTTTAATACCTTTTGATATTGTATATTTAATGTGATCGATTACGATGTAACTGAATTCCAAGGTATACAGGTTATTATAGGTAACATAAAATTTGAATTAATCAACACAATATATAATTTAAATATTCTAAGAAGACAATCTTAAGGCCACATTTTGAATACCTATACAATATTAAATCAATTGGATTTTTTTTCTAAAAATAAATTTCAAAATTATTCAAATAAAAATTTTAATAATCAATAAATATTTTAGTTACTAATTTTTTTTTTTTTTTTTTGTTATTTTTCTAATTAATTTTTTGAAAAAACTTTTGAATGTATACTTTTAGGCGCAATTTATGTACATTGGAAAAAGAATTTAATTAAAACCAAAAAAATATAAGGCAGTTTTTTTTTAATCATATTCCATATTGTAAATCTAATGACTTTTCTTTTCAAGAAGTCTAAAATTAATAATGCCGCAAGATATTTATATTTCTTTTATTTTATTTTTTCGAATATTTATGGATTCCTTGTATAATAAAAATTGTAACAATGGATAAAATATACACAATACACACAAACATACAAATGACAAATACAAAAAAAAAAAAACAAAAACATATAAACAACACAATAAACATAATAATGACGTATAACAAAAGGTTTATAATTAAATTGTTCAAAAAATAAAAAAAAACAAAAACAAGCAATTTTACCAAATTTATTGATAGCAATTTATTATTTGCCTAATTAATGATGTCAATTTAAGAAAATGATGAATTATTCAATTTTTATGAATAAACATAGTTACTAACATTGCTACAACTTTTCATTTCATTTTCATAGACATTTTAAATGTCTAATATATATATATAGCTGTTAGATTTATAACGGCATAAATTTTTCTGTAATGGTTTTAATTATATTTTTTTTTGAACAGATATTTATTATAAATATATATATATATATATACAGGCTTTAGCTTTTAACTATATATATATATATATATATATTAATTGTTAATACAACTAAATCTATGTATTTATATTTTTAATAAGTAAAATTAGAAAATTGACAGTTCTTTAGATTGAAAGAAACTGGGTGCCCAAGAATTGAAATAAAATTGAAGCACGTAAATTCTACTAATGAAGTCGTTTTTATATTCAATATAAAACTTTATAAATGAGACAAAATTCTGCTATTAGTTTACCCTGTAAATTAATATTTATGTACATACATATAAGATCTAAAAGTTTTATATTAATGGAAAGTAAATAAGTCCAATTAAATATATATACCGTTATATATAAACAAATATCTTCAGTTTAGTTAATTACTAAGATTATTCCGAACAAAATATGATACAATTCGAAACAAATTCGAAACAAATTTTAATTTAATTCTAAATCTTTATAAATAAGTTATATTAATTTTAATTTATTTAAATTAAAAAAAGAAAATAAATAAATAAATAAATTTAATTAGAATGATTAAAGTTTTTTAAACATTTTTATACCGGATGTACTGTAGCTTCAAGCAAAATAAAATAATTAAATTATTAAAATTTATATTTAATTATTTCAAATATTTTTTGAATTAATTTTAAAGTTCCTATATTACTAAATACGTATGTATATTGTATGAATGTATATAACAGTAATATATACAAATATGTTGAAAATAATATGCTTAGTAAATGTTTTAAAGTTTTAGTTTTTTTTTTTTTTTTTTGGTTTTTTTACGAGGGAATCAAAAGCTCGAAAGCCAACCATTAAAACTGTACGGTGTTTCTTTGTGTAATGTGCGACTTTAACACACCAAAACCACACCCTTTTTCAACCAAAACATAGGAGGGAACCTATGATACAAATGTACAGTTTGGTTACAGAGATATGGAAGTTATTTGGGATTTCTGGATTTTGGGGATGGGGAAAATTGAATGGGATATTTAGAAGAAAGATGTTAATCCTCTTATTAAATTTTGCTAAATCGTACATATACACATTATCATTATTTAATTAATATAATTTCTTTATTTGTCTATTAATATATCTTTTAACATGTAATCCAAGTATAGAATGAAATTCGTAAGGCTACAAATATCGTTAACAGCCAAAAAAATAATCATGACGCAGAACAATAGTTATTGAGCTAAATATAATAACTATATCATTGGAATGTGCAAAATCAACATTATCTAGAATTAGATTAGATATAAATGCCTAATGAAGCGTCTGTACTCCCAAAAAAAAACAAACCTAACATAAAGAAAACGAGGAAGAGTGTACTAGAGTTGACTGTGTTAACTTTGGGATGCCCGTATGATCGTAATGTAGATTTGGCAAAATTTTAAATACACAACTTGTTAGGCTTTTAGTTATGAAAACAAAAAAATTAATTTGAAAAGCAGATCTGTAAATCTCTTCCACTACACCGACTGTATTTTATTCAAACGTTGACCATTAAAGTTAATTACTATTGACAAGACATTCAGCCTTTTTAGGTACAGAGTAATACTCATATAAAAGAGAAGTTGTATTGTAGCTAGTCGAACTCGAGGACTAAACTGGCTAGATTTCGATAGCAATTACGGCTATTGCTTAAAAGCTAATTTGAATCTTAAAATCTTAAAATCATAGTAAGTACAGACGGGCGAACTTGCATAGCTTAAATGATTTATTTTTCGATTCTGGCCCGATCCATACTTTTAAGTCTACAGTTACCCCCGTTTTTTCTCTGCTTAATTTTATAAGCAGAGAAAACGGGGTACTTTATTTAATTTTGTATAGGTACTTTATAATTTATTTTGTTTATAAAGTACCTATACAAAAAATATTAAAATAATTGCTAAATAATTTAATAATATTGGAAAATTGAGCGAAAATCGATAGTGTAAAGTTAATGATAAGAAAGGAACAAATCTCCTTGGTTACCAAATATATAGCTTGAATGTAAGTTATTAAGATATAAACAAAATAAATAATAAAAGTATTGGATATTAGAATGCATAATGAGTTCTAGAGCCTCATTATTAGAACAATATGTTATCCCCTATTAAAACTAAAATTAAATATTTTTTTTTTCTTAAATTATTTTATATCGAAAATTTGGAAAGCTAAAGCACTATTGGAGTTAAAGTTTTTAAAAACTATTTTTCTTTCGGCTGTACTCTTATCGTATTATTAAACGACAAGTAGGAAAATTTTTAAATTCGAATAACTTAGACTAAAAACAAAAACTCAAATTTTAACAAGGAAAAAATTTGCCGTTTCTTCATTACAGGATCAAAAAGTTTGTTTTTTTTTAAATAAACCTATTAAGCACCCAATAACTCAACTTTGAATAATTAAAACAGTCCGAACATGTATAATTTCAATAATACCAAGTACGTATTCAAATATTCACTTAGTCAATTTGCACGGCTTTCATTAGAGGATTTCACAAAATTTCAGAGAGATTATAAAACTAAGATGAAACTAATTCTTCTGTAACAAATTGGGCTGAAAAATAAATAATTTGTTCCTTCTAGAATTTGTTTTAACAATATTATATATAATAAATTTAATCAAAAACAAGTCTTAGGCCTACTGATAACTATAAGCGTTCGAATTGGATTCACTGACTAACTTACGTTTTAAAATTTTTTTTAAATTAAAATTTTTAATTTAATTTTTTGCCATCTTACTTACATTTAAATAAAAAATATTACATTATATACCATTACTACAGTTCATTTTAATGAATATATATATGTATATATGTATATACAAAGGTTAACAAAGTGTAACAAAAAAAATTTACATATATACAAAATCTACTATAATATTTTTTCCTTGGAAATTTTGTTATGAACTCGAAATTTTGAAATGACTAACAAAAAAACAAACTCCCTTTATTGTTGTAGTTTTTGTTATCTATATATATAAGATAGTATATATATATATATATTTTAGCATGCATATTATTCCACAGATTTAATTAAAACAAAAGCAACTTGACATGATTTCGTATAGAAGAAAAAATAAATTCAAAAGAAAAAAAAATAAAATTTCAAATCTACTTTTCTTTTTTTGCATTTCAACAATATTAGAAAAGTATAAGTATTTTTTATACAGGGTGATTCTTTTACAATTTTGAATATTTTAAGAGTTTATATGATAATGAGGCTTACAGTTTTTTACACATCGGTTTTTAAAACTACTTCTTCCAGTTCCCCAAAAACTGAGGGAATACAATATCATAGAAAATAATATATGTTCAAGACCAAAATAGAATCACTCTGTATATTCTAAAAAATATACATGTGATTGGAGGAGGAGTATATTTAAATTTATTGATGGTGAGGGTTTTTTCTTAAGGTAGTTGGAAATCTTCAAAAGGTACTAAGGAAATATATCCTTTTTAGTAGTGTGATTTAGCCCGACTAAACTCACTTCCTCTTTTTTGGGCAAAAAAATCTCGTTCCTACCTCAATTGTTTGTGAAATATATAATGACGTTAAAGTTAAGAGTTAAGAATCCTAAAAAAAACTCTAGATACAATTATGCCAATAACTCAGGGAAATAACCTCCCACGAAACTTAAAAAAATTGTAAAGCCCGAAACATAATTACCCTGTATATTCTAAAATATAAATTTGTATGCATATTCTTTCACATATTATACAGGGTGTTTTGTTATAGGGCTCCCAAATGGAAGTGGTGCTCCGGGAAATAACCTCCTACAAAACAGAAAAAATTATAAAACCCCATATAGAATCACCCTGTATATTACGAATCTCAAATTAAAGTGGCTGAAAAGTGAGTTCAAAACAAACAAAAAATCGAAAATTGTAAAAGATTTGAGAAAAATGTAAGAATTACTTAAATTCAAGCTGATAAACAGACGATTTTACGAGTGAAATAAAATTGACACATTAACCCTACTCCCGCCGTAACATTTTTTTTTATTATTTTAAAGTTCCTTTTTCACTCACTTCGCGCTACCTGTTCACCTTGTATATTCATGTAACAGAAAATTATAGCAATGTGATTTTATTCTTCCCTTAACTATATATAGTAAGAGATACTCTCTCTATATACACAGTGCTTCTAAAATTCATATATTATAAAAAAAAAAATTATAAAAAATTTTTAGACCTCAATTTTTACAATATATACTTTATCTTATAAGTCTTTAGTCTTTTACTATTTTTACCTTTATATAATATTGTTAAGTTAACAGTTTTTAATACAAAAGAAGAAATCATTTGAATTTAGAATTGGAGCAGATGCTTTACAAAAAATAAAAAAAAAAATAAAAAAAATAGAACAATAATAGAATGTCTTCTGGGTATTTAGTTATAAATAGACCGTAAAAAAATATTTTTATGTGGTAGTTAAATACATATATATACACAACATTTTCACTAATTACCTTCAGGTTAGTTTAATCTTTATCTTTTGGATAAATATATAATATATTTTTGGTATTTGGTTTTTTGTACTTTACGTTTTTTTTTTTTTTTGGTTGGTTGGATGGTTAATCTTTACGTTCATTTTATTTTTTTAGTCGTTGTTGCCACAATAAAATCATTTCTGTTTTCCCAAATCCTTTTTATTATATCGTATTCTTTTATAATTGTGCTTCTTCGCTTCTACTCATTTGCTTCCACTTCTTTTCTTCCGATCCTTCACTTGCTATACTTCTATACACTTCCAGTTGTTATAAGGATTCTTCAGTTGTTATTCAAACAGAGATGAAACGATTGAAATTTGCTTTTCATATTCTTGAAGTTCAAGAATTAAATAGTAAATAATATTATACTTTTTATTATATTTATTTTTTTACCCTATTCTGTTAAACTTTAAAAATTTTTATAGATTTTTGTACATTTTTTTTTTTTGGAACTAGCTATAATATCTTATAAATGTATCTATCAATGAAAATTGTATCTATCAAAATGTAAAAAAAATGAAAAATAGATAAATTAAAATTTAACTTAAAGTTACAATATAAATTTTTTAATATCATGATTCATTAACAAGAAAAAATACAAAAAAAAATAAAATAAAAGTTTTATTAACTTTCAAAAATTCATTTTGATAAGTTTTCAAAAATAATCAGGGGATCCTTGAAAATATACAGCATTTAAAAACATAAAAACTTTTATATGGGGTTGTAATGATATAAACTGTATCTGTAGATGTAACTTACAGTCAGAGAGGGTTAGTTAGAAGTGTATATTACACTTTAATTAGGGGATTTTATTAATCATTGATTTAAGTATCAAAAAATTTTAATCTTTGAAGTTAATATACTATTCATAAGTTTATTATTGCAGTGAATTAGAAAACTTATGGCTGGATGACTCATTGATAAGAGTTTTGATCTTTAAGTTACGAAGGGTCGGAATTTGAATCGTAATAAACTCAATATCAATAGACATATACTATTTGAGACTTTGAATTCAAATCATGTTTTATAATTCAAAGATATAACGTATGTATTAAATATTAATAATAAAATTGAACAAATAATTTAATTTGAAAAATTATAACTCACAGACATAAAAATAACTTATGACACATGATCGAAGCTATATATAAGCCTTTTATATGGATTTGATTGTTTTGTTCTCAATTACAATTAAGATTCAAAGTTGCCAGGCGTGATGACTATTCTATGTATTACTTATATTTTGAGAGGGCATCTGTCAATTTGTCCGCGAACGTGTTAAATTTGATTTCATACTTAATTAGAAACAAGAGACATCTGTGAAATAACGTTTTAAAATTCCAATTTTTTTGTTAATATTGCTCAAATTCTAGCAACTATATTAATAAATTAGTCATGCAACTAATCGGAACCTAAAAACTTGCATATACTAAAAAAGTTTCAGCTAAGATTTTATAAATCGCATTTTTTAAAATTGAAAATCGCGTTTTTTTTAAAATTAAGTCACAAACAATTTAAAAATTTCGCTATATTAAAAACATGTTATAACAGAACATATTTGCAAAAGTTATATAAATATTATTATATATATGGACATATATAATAAAAATTAATGCATGTTAACCATTTTATATAAGTTAAATTAAGTGAATTAACTGTTATTATATGGTTCTTATTATGACTTATGAGTTATAACGGAAAAATTTTTCGAAATTTTATAAAAATAACGAATATATATACAATTATAACACCCGCTTAAAAAAAAACTTACCCTTAAAAATGTACAAAAGTTTTCAAGGTCAGTTTCCTTTAGTCTACACGCTTTAAAGTAATCTGATTATGTACAAATATAAAAAAAAAAAAAAAAAAAACAAAGTATTTGATGAAAAAAGTTTATCCGTGTTATATTTTTTTTTTAATACAATTTCATCAGATTATTAACTGAAAAAATTTTTTTAAATTTAACTTTTTTTTAACTTTTAATATTTAATGAAAAACAAAATCGGTATTGTATTACAAATTGTAGATATATTAAAAATCCTTTATTTTTGATGTATTTTATAAAATTTAAAATGTTTATTAATATGGTAAATTTGGTAAAAGGGTTGTTTAGGATTTTTATTTAAAAATGTATGAAGTCACAGTTTTTCAAATTTTAATATAATGAAAATTATTTTTAAAGTTCAAATGGAATTTCTTTAAAAAAAAATGCAAAAACTAAATTAACACTTCCATGATTTTAGATTGAATTTCGTGTTAACTTTCGCGAAAAAAAATTACTAAAAAGTAGTTATGAGATATTTACTTCAAAAGTTTTTCTTCCTTGTAGTTTTATTTGTATTATACATGAAAAATATAATTTAAGTACCCAATCATATTACAAAACTAAAGTAAATGTTATACTATGGGCAAACTATGCCAAATTGTCATGACAACCAATTAAAATAATATTTGGCAAATATGATAAATGATAACCTTAACCGTTACTCGATTATAATTATTAAATGAATTATTTTAAAAAAAATTCTATAATGAAATCGGATATTACACTTAAAATTTAAGGACATGATCTGGTAACTCAGTGTTATTCGAAATATACTTAAAAGAAAATTTGATTTTATACTTCTTGTATTCGTGTTTATTCAGTTGTTATAGAAATGTTTATACTGCATACGTATAAGAATTGATATCAGGTAAAAATGGAGTCGAATTCAACTCTTTGTATAAATACTGCGATTACAAGGAGAAATATAGTCGCGGTTTGAAAGACTCTGCTTTTAATCGTATTGCTTATTAGAGCTCTACAAATTTATCTACTATCTGTCTCAACAGTTGGAAAGCTTCAAGTATTCGAACATTATCAAGATTTTTAAGAGATTTTAAAAATGTTATAGACGCTGAAATACAATATATGTTGCTAACAAATTTTTTTTAAAGATCATATCAGATACCAATATTTCTTGATCATTTGACATTATTTTGCTTGACTGCTTTTGTCTGGATTAAGCTAAGGCAGGGTTATACGCCTCTTAAAGAACATTTTTATTTATGTATATTTGAGATTTTAGAGTTGTTCACAATCATGGTTTTAATAATTTGTTTAGCGGAGGTTTGTCACTGCATGCCCTACTATTGGAAGATCTTTATTATTGAAAATATATTATATTAGTATAACAAATATGTAGGAGAATTTTTAATAGTTGGTTACAAAATCTGGATTATACGCTTTTTCCAAAATATTTATATGTTCCATATGTAGGCAAATGAAAATACAAGCAAATGAACACACGGACTAATGAAATACAGGCTTGTGATAGTAACCAATTTTTTTCACTGTGATAAAAATAGAATATCTTATTGGAATTTATTAAAATGAGACTGTTCAGTTTTGTTTATCTAACTAATGCATCCCATATATACGGTGGACCAAGTTTTCAACTTAGTACGCGGACATTTTTACAAGCCATACCACACTTTTATCGAAGCTATCTTCGAACCATCATTAAATTCAAAACCCGGTCCATCGTGTATGGGATGCATTACATTCTAACTCTCAAAAATAATCCTATTTCCCTCCGAATTCTTTCATCCTTTCATCTAAAGCTCCATTTAATTTATAAGGAATTTTTTTTCCTTATAATTTAGATAGAGGGTATAAAAACAACACCCTAACATTCCCTACATCTAATAAAAACAAATAAATGTTTTACAAAACAATCTTTTAATTTAATGCTAAAAACGCTAAAATATTTTAATTCAATATAAATTCAAGATTCTTTTAACATTGTATAATTTTATTAGATTTAAAAGATTCTAAATCCAAATTATATTATTTAAATATTATGCCAATAAATTATCGACATTTAAAATAAAAATAAAAAAGTTTTTTTTTATATATAAATTATATATATATAATATATATTAAAATATATATCTATATATAATATATAAATATATATATATATATATATACATTTTAAATTTCCATTTTAAAGTCTTCATTAGCGAACTACATCTACATTTAAATTTGTTATATATTGAAGATACAAAATAAATATTGTACCTACTTATATACATTGTAAAAGTCGATATTTTTAATATATAAAATATATTATTACATATAAACTGTATATATTTACTATATAATATTATATATATGTATATGTACATTTATTTCCTTCTTTTATTACAATAAAGGAAAAAATCTCATTTTTTTATAAAAAAAAAAATATATATATGTATATAATATTATCAAATTTTTTAAAGTTAGTAATTATGGAGTATCAATACTCATTATAAATAAAAATCAAAAAAAAAAAAAAATGTGGAAAAAGGACAAAAAATATGGTTTAAATTAAAATGATAGAAAGAGAGAATAAAAACTTTGAATTTTTCATGCCACAAAAATGTTCGTCATTTATCATTTTCTTATTATTTTTTTTTCATTTTTTTATGACAAGAAATTTCCTGTGTTTGTTTTTGTTATTCTTGTTGTTTTTTGTTTTGTTTTTTTTTTTTGGAAAACGTTGAGTAAAAAGTTTCGATAACTTTTTAATTTTTTTTTTTTTTGTTTTTTTTTTTTTAATAATAATAAGAGAATCAAAATTAAATCATTTCAGTCACAATCTATCAGTTAGGAAATGTTAATAAAATTACGGATTTATCATAATCAAAAAAAAAAATAAAAAATAATAATAACAAAATAATATTTAATTGCCATAATTTGACGAAACTGGATAAATTAAGTTGTTGCCCTTGTCTAATTATTGTCATGACTCTAAAAACATTTTGCACCTTTTTTATAACTAAGCTGAATATTTTTTCTATTATTATTTAATATCATATTTTTTTTTTTAATAATGTTTTTAGTTTGTTTTTATTTTTGTTTTTTTTTTTTTTTTGGGGATGATGAGATTTCTGAAACACGAGAAAAAGTATTTAATTAAATGAATAATTAATAAGGAAATATATAATAATGCAAAGTTAATTGATCATACCTTTGACTTCAACGTAATTTTTTTTTAATTTTAAAGGGAAAAGTAATATAATATTCATTCAAAACAATTTGATCTTTTCAATATTGTATTACAACGTTGTTTACACTGAAAATGTCTGCAAGGATTTGACGAAATACATATTTGTATTTATTGTTTAAATGTTTCAGACAAACGTTCAAAAGCAAATCATTTTTACATTAAGTTAAAATTTTGTTCTCAAGTGCCAGTTTTTGTTTTAATTGACACCCAAATAAAGCCTTATCTTGGGAAGGAAACGGGATTTAAAACACTTGATCACTGATTATGTATTATGTATTATAAACTAATAATATTTGGAAATTATTATTTTTATCAATTATTAAAAAAAATTTTTTGATTTATATGTAAATTTTTGGTTTATTGTTACAACTCACAGGTGATCTTAAAAATATTTTATATAAAGGCATTTGTTTGATCAAAATTTATTTGGAGTTGTCTGGGTTGTCCAACATTAGTATTTCTTACAGAGGAGTTCAATAGTGTTGAGTTTCTTTTTTGAAAGTTTTTTAATTCAAAATAAAAATAGAATGCTGTTGAAATTTATATTTTATTTATTGTTTTTGTAAAACTCTAAAGCTAGTAAAAATATTTAACATATTGTGATTCATAAAAAGATGGATAAATTGATTCTGTAATTTAAAAACTTAAAATGGGAAAAAGAATTAAAACAATTCGGAAAAAATGATACCTTAATTTATACGGGCCATTTGTTAGGGCTGAGTTAAAAGTCAAGCTTTTTTAGTTTTTTTATTGCATTTAGCTGTAAAATCGGTGGGTACGTCCTTTAGTTTATATCGGTATGTCTTCTGTTTCCAAAAAAAATATATTATTAATTGATTTCTTATATCAATTTTTACTGATTTTACTTATCTGACGTGCTCATCCATGGAATTAAAAGAGAAGGATTGCACAGTTCAATATTTTTAAAATTTTAAAAGAATTTTGTGAGAGAGAAAGAACAATAAATTTTTGAAATAGGTTTTCAGGGAAGGGACAACGCAATGGCTCTAGAAAAAGAAGAGTGAATTCTTTTTTTGAATGAATGTTCAAACTCCCACACGCAATTTGTAAAAGAATGTTTTTATCTTATCCTGCTTTTTAAGGTGCACCATACCAACCTAAAGTTAAAAGTATATTTATGCTTTAACTCAATCTCCATTAAAAAGTTATGCTTAATTTGTTCCGTCAATATTGAAAAAATTGATTAGAAAATATTGTTTTAACTGATTAGATACAACTGACTTTATTTCGAAATGCAGATACTTTCAGCAGAATATCCTTTTAATGTAAGGATTGGACTTTATGAAAATAAATGTTTGCAAAATACTTGAATACAAGTTACTTGGAAAATACATAATTGAATTCTTGATATTTAAGTATTGCTTGGTCCTTAATTACTCGAAAATACGTAATTATTCAAAAAAAAAATTAGAAAAGTAGTTTAACTCAAAATTTAAATACTTTCTAAGAATTATAAGTATTTTTACTTGATTCTTCTAGTTATAATTAAATTTTGTAAGTATCGAATTCTAAGTAATACCTAAGTAATAATATACTTAAAACTATACTTAGGTACCATTTTACTCAGTATTATACAGGACAAATTGAAACACAGTATGATAATTCAACCTTAAACATAATTCATTAATGGTATTACAATACTTTTACACTATATGATTATTGTTACGTACGAGAGTAAAAGAAAATGATGAAAAAGAAATAAAAAATATATAATTATGTGTAATTTTTATTTCCTCATAATTTTCAAATTATTTTTTCATTTCTCTCTTTTCTTATATTCATGTACAAATTTTATTTATATATATATATATATGTATATATTATATAAATAATGTAGTTATATATAGGTATATAATACAATCAAAGAAATCTAAACAATAACTATATACAAAATAATTATTATCAAAAAATTTAATTAATCGACTATGGTTGACCTGAATCTGTTATAAATTTTTCTTATTATTATTTTATTACTTATCATTTGAAGATTTACGAAAATTAAGTTTTCCTTAATTATTATTTCGACGAAATATTTTATTTAATTAACTCAAATCTTCAAATAATTTTATATACCTAGTGTTAGTTAATTTTAGAAATTTGTATTGTAATATAAAGTATCTTACAGATATGTGTATATTGTTATATAATAACATTTGCAATATCATCTACTGTAAATTAATTCACACATTTCAAATATAATTTATATATATATATATATATTATAATATTCAATATTATGTAACATTGCACCAATGTAGCATTTTATGTAATTATCATTGATTCCATGAATTGGATAATGATTCTTCAATATTTTTAGAATTGTATAATTATGTTTTAAATAAAGAAGTTTATGATAATTTTATGTTGAAAGAACTATTAGATACTATTTTTTACATTTTTTTATTAAATCCTTTTAATTTTATTTTATGATTAAATAATTGAGATAAAAGCCGGAAGGAAGAAGGAAATATAATATTTTACAACAACCTTAGTTTATTATATTTAATCATAATATTAGAGTCCTGATTATGAATTTTGTATCTTTTAAAGTTTACATATTCATGAGAAAAAATATACCTTTTTATCCCTTTATGGTTTCTAATCCTTTGCAAACATAATGCGCAAGCTTCCCCATTGTTTGAACCTTTATTGCGGAGAGAAGAGGTTTAAATGAGTAAAGTCTCATATAAATAAGAGGTTTAAGAAAATAAGAACCTATTATAAAAATTTAAAAATAAATATTTTTTGTTAGATAATTACCAAGCATATTTGAGAGACATGAGAGGATATTATAGAACCTAGTAATTTTATCAATTCATAAAATTTTTTGAGTTTTAAAGGAATTGTTTAGTTGAAATGTAAATATAGTTGAATAAAAATCTAAATCAATTATGTACAATATTTTTTTATAAATTAACATAAATGTGTTTGACTGAACCAACTGAATAACGTGATACACCATCATCGAAAAATAAACGTGATTCTAAGCTATTGATTCCTTATAATATTTCAGTCCTTCCAAACTTGACAGATGAGTTTTTAATCATTTTTTTCTTTTTGTTTAATTAGATTCCAATTCCAATTAATAGGGTAAAAATCCGTCTATACCATTGTTGGTACATGTTGGAAATTAGAATCATATTCTTATCATTAGAATTGAAATCGACATACAATTAATTCATGAGATAGTATACTATGCTTTATAACATGTAGAAACTTCTTAGATTTTCATTACAATTTTATTTAGATACAATTCCATCTGTGAGTTATATTATTCAATTAAATTATTTATTTATTTTTTTTTGTAGATGTTTATATAATTATGCTAATCAATTATTTTTATTATTATTTAATTAGAATTATGAATTATTGGTTATTCCCTTAATTTAAAACCTGTGGCAAGTGAATCGAGTCAGGCATGGTCTCCAAAACTAGAATTTTAAGTTTAGCAAATTATACCTAGTGTCAGCCGTGTCAATTTCAATTTCTTATCAAATTTTTTTGATTTGTGGAACTAAACCTGAGCAATGAATGCATCTCCATATCTTCCTCCCCATTTTGATATTTTGACCTTTTCTAACATGCTCCATAATTATATACTTAATTAATTTTTTAAAAATTTGGTAATGTTCGTAAATGAGTACTAAGATCAATTTACTGCTCATTCCATTGTTATTGTTAACAAATTTATTAGAGATCAAAACATCTTCCCCAAAACCATTTTACTTCCACTAATGATTTTAATTTTAAAAGTTAATGAAGTTTTTCGAATAAAAAAAAAAAACAAAACAATCTTTACAAGTTACTTATTGCTAAATCAGTTAACTGTATTTTCCAAAATAATATATATAAATCTCAAAGATAATGTCAACTTTAGTTTTTTTACTTAAAGAGTATTTAATTGACAACAAAAATTTAAGAAAATCATTAAATTTAATATGTTTTAAAACAACAACAACAATATAAAAACATATTTAATTTTATTTAAAACTTGAAAATAGCAAAAAATCTTAAAACTAACAATAAAATGAATCTGAAAGAGTAAAATAAAAACTATACATGATTTTTATAAAATAAAAACTTAAAAGTTTCGTTTTTTTTTTTTATTTTGACCATCATCATTATCTTTACCATATCCATGAATCCATGGATCCATGGATATAAAAGAAAAATAAAGGAAAAAAAATAAAGTGTTGTTTAAAAACATTTTAAGCATAAAATCCTTTGACATGTGGCGTCAAATTAAGATAAATTATTTGTCAGTTTTGTTATTATTGTTTTTGTTTTTTTTTATCATGAGAAGAAAATATTTTTCAAAAAAAAAGTTTTTTTTAAGAAAAGAACAATAAAAAAAAATAAAATGAAAAAAAAACAGAAAATAATTAGTAAAATGAAAGAGATGTATTATAAGTGTAAATGAATTTTTTGATTGTTAAAGATTCAAAAACAAAACAACAACAAGAACATAATGTAACATAATAATTTATATATCCAGTGTGATTCAGAGTTTATATGTGGATTCAAAGAGATGCTGGGATGGGTTGGTTGGGAATCCAGCAAAAAAATGTATATGTGTTCTTGTATCGTGCAAAATATTAATGGGTTCGAAACAACTGAACCTTATAAATACATGATGAATTTTTTTAATTCCATGATTTGGAAAATGGAAATATTATTCTAAATGATGTGTTGGAAAACTAAATACAATATAATTGTGAATGCCGAAATTAGGAATTCGGTATTGTCTTAAGAATTTTTATAAAATTGACTTAATGTTATAATACACATCTAACCGATAGCTCAGTGGTAAAGTGGCTTTTCAATTGAAAAGATCTATTAAATATGATTATTAAATATGAAAAATAAAGAGTATATTATAATAATTTAATAATAAGTCCAAATGTCAAAGTATTTCGTTTCAATTGTAACGTTAAACTCAACTAAAATTAATTGACAGAATTAGAACACTAAACAATTAAAATTGACAATTGATAAATAACACATTGTGTAATGTTTAATATGTGGGGTTACACCGGCTTTATTTCTTGTCATGTTGAATGTCATTATTTTAATCATTTATATATGTTACTTAATATTACATTTTTTTTTAATTTTTAAGTCCTAAAATCGTGATAAAAGCCGTAGTTTCAAATTAATTTGTAATGACTTTTACTGCAAATAATTACTTTAAGCCATTTACATTTTTCAGGGCGATAACAAATTTGATTCTTTAGTCAAATTATAAGAATTAAGCCAATTTAATCCTGTAGATATTGAACAAACTATTTATTGATAAACTATGTAATTTCAAGTTTGATCAAGAAATCTAAACTTTTAGGATATAAATTTTATATTAAGTTTATATTCCGAAGAAAAATTACTAAAGTGCTAATATTGATTTATCCAAGAAGTACCCAAATGCATTTTTTTAATTAATTAAATACAAAATAAGTGAAAGGGATAAGTAAGGGGAAATAAGTCCATACATTCACTATAATTCTTCACTACAGCTTTTGTATTTGCTGTAGCTTTTTTTACCCAATCTAATTTTAAATAACATATCAATCAATCAGATAAATTAAAATTACAATAGATTTCAAATTATTTTAAAAATTTTAAAAACTCACACTAATTTTTTTTTTTTAAATTCCTTTTCAATTCTTAGAAGGAGTATAAGGCATTCACCAAGTCTACTTAGACTAAACTTCAGTTTCTTTAATCTTTATCCACTAAGTCGTTGATTAATCGGCTGGAGTTATTGTATAAGATTATGAATACATAATTTTGATTTTGTGCGCCATCTATTATCTTACATTAGAGTAAGTATAGTATATTCATATATTTTTATTAAATTTTATTTTATATTACGAAATAAACTAATATGATATAATTATATAATTTTACGATATTTTCGTATTTTTAGCTAAGAGATTTGAACCTGAGATCTTCTATATAAAAAAGGCTTCTTTACCATTACGTTATTGGTCAAACACAGTACAACATGGTTATATATAATTTAGGTTGAGTTTTAAGGCTGTGTAATGCTAGTCTAAATCAAATAATATAATTTTTATTAGCAATTTAAACAAATCTAATGCAAAAACTCATAAGAATATTAAATAAATATATACATATAAATATATTTATTTTAAAATTAAAAAGTTTAACAAACTTTTATTTGCCTAAATTGTTTAAATATGAATTGAAAATTTTTGATAAAATTTAAGAAAACAAAATTTCAAAATTACATTAAGGTACATAAAAAAAGTATCTAAAGTATAAAAATAAGATTTCAAATAAATATTCATCAATAAATTCTTTCAAAAAAAATGTTTTTCTTTCAATCAAGATTTATCGCTTTTTCAAGGACACCAACAAAAAAAAAACATTTTTCATATTAATAATATAAACAATATTTTTTGGGGAAAACTTTTTTTTCAAGTCTTACATATTATACGTTTGTGTATGTGTAAAACTTTGAAATTATTTTTTTCCCAATTTATGATTATTGTTATTTTATTTGAAAACATGGAAAATTTAAAACATAATACCTAGGTATATTATTTTTTGTTTTTGAGAACACTCTATACTATATGAGTGGCTCAGAAGTAAAGTGGCCTAACCCTCAACACAAAAAATTTTGCTTTTTTTGCATAAATCGCATAAGAATTAAATGTAGAATTAGGCTGCAAACTTAAAAAGTTCAACTTCCTATTCCATTTGGGTTATTTTTTTTGGCATAACCCATTTTTCATATTTTTTTTAGTGCAAAAGTGGCCTAACCCTCATTGTGGCTTAGGCCACTTTAACACTAAAAAAAAAACAATATATTTAAAAAAAAATTGTGGCTTAGAATTTAATTTTTTTAATCAAAGATATATTTTGCAAGCTTCTTTTTAGTAGATTATCAAAGAAATTTAAATTTTATTATAAAATAAATAAATTATTATAATATCTTAATTTATGAACAACTCAAATATTACCTTTTTATAATTGAAATGTAATATATTGGTATTACATTAAGACGAATTACCATTAGACAAACTCAAGAAATGCATATATATATATTAAATATATGTACCTATATAATATACGTATATATATATATTAAATTAATAAAGTTTTAATTTAGGTCACTTTTCTATTGAAAAAATAATAATAATAAATTTTAATATAAATTTAATATTTTTTTAAAATATAATAGAATTCTTTGCATTGGAAGACATGAATTTGCATCGTTTGTGTAATTTTATTATCGATATCAAAAATGTATTAAATTCATTAAATTTATCATAACATAGTGTTTTGTTTGATAAGAAAACCGGTTTTTGTTTTTTTTTTTATAAAAATATTATTAATATTTGTATTTAAATATAAATTTCATTAAATATCATTTTGCCATATTAAATATTTAAATATTCCCAAACCCATCTATAAGAAAACCTTAAAAAGCTTAAAGGAATAAGAGTTTGAAATTTCTTTTTTCATTCTATCATACTAGTTGACTGTTTTATAAGAAACCCGATAAGAACAAAATACTTTTGTGCAATGTTATAATTTAGATTTAATTATGAACTTTATAAAAGTACATACGGTATTTCCGTATGTCCGTATTATATACATGAAGTGCTCGATTAAAAAAAATACACAAAATATTTTAAGTGTGCTTTCTTTAGATAACACTATATCATCAAATATCAGCAATGATATTACACAATATAGCTTGGATTTAACTGGTCCGAATCAGAAGTCGCGCAAAAGGAAAAAACAACCAGAGACCTGGAAAAGAAATGTTAAGAAAGAAAGCGTAATTCAGGACAACAATATTAAAATTACATGGGTGTCGTTGTACCATGGAAAAGAATTTGCAATTGGAACATGCAATTGTAAAAAAAAATGTCCTTCAAGATACTCTATTTCACATCAAAAAATATACATTAATGTATCCAAATGGAAGAAAAATAGCATCAGAAAAATCAGCCTATTGAATTTGTTGAATTTCGTACCACCAGGCCATTATTTTTTCTATAATTGCCTGGAAACCGAAAATGATGTGGATGAAATTATTTTTAGTGAGTGAGAAGAGCACTAACTATTACATAATATGAATATTTTTTTAAATTTTTAGATTTTATTTAATTTATTGCGAAAAAAGAATATATTTTGTTTATATTTTTGTTTATAAGTTATAAATATTTGGTATATTTTCCCAGAAACTTGCTCTTTTTTGCATTTTAATTTCTTTTTTTCATTCCCTTTTTTTTTTAGGTATATTTTTATTCAAAATTTATAAAATCAAAAGTATTTTATAAAGTAATTTTTAAAATCTGTTAGGTCCCAGAGTGCTATTAACAACATCTATTCTATTCGTAAGGAGTTATAATGCGTGTAAAATTTCAAGTTGAACACTTTAGCAGAAATCCATAAATGTTCAAATAAACTTACTTTTTTACAATTTTGATCTTATTCTACAAAGTATTTTTGGCTTTTCGATTTTCTTTTTAAATAAAATTTTCTAACTCAAATTTAAGCGGCCTAACCCACAAATAATTTTAAATATTTCAATTTTTTTAAAAAGGCAAACGGACTAACCCACATTTTTTTAAAGATATCGCTAAAATAATACCACCATCGTAAAGAGCTTGAAAAATTAAAAAAACATATATATATATTCGTGCTCGAAGTCACAATCATAGTTAACATTTTATAAAAATAATAAAAAAAAAATTTGAAATGTATTTTTCACGATAAAAATTCTATGTTGGTTAGGCCACTTTACTTCTGAGCCACTCATAAATACTCTATAAGTATAATAATCTTTTTATATATTATAATTCAATATAGATTCATATACACATAATATACACACACACCCATAACTAACAACAAATAGTTTTGTTTTGACAATACTAAAAAAAAAAATAATAAAAAAATATACCGGTAAAAATAAAAACATGAATATTGTTTAAAATTACAAGATGGTGTATCTTTCAAGCCACATATACTAGATGTAAACTTTTTATGTAATAAAATTGAAAACTTATTTTCCTGCCTATTTTTTATAAACACATTTTCAAAAAAATTAGAAAAACATGGGACTATTTAGTTTTATTTGATCCGTTCGTCCGTCCGTCTATCCGTCCGTTTGTTGATAAAAGGTCTAAGCCATTTAAAATAAAAAAATGAAATTTTAACTATGCATAGATATGACAAAGAAATTTATTTTATGGAATAACCTTTTTTTGTAGCTGGACCCATTTTGGAGCTATAGCTCTCCAAACTCGGAAAAGACCTAGTATTTAAATTTTTATTATATTAAAGCTCTGTATATATATGGAAAATATATAGGGTTGCCATATGGTACTAAAACTACAATTTATGAAAAATTTTCGACCCTTCTAAACATATATTTAAAATATTTGAAAAAATTAGATCTTAGTACGAGTCAATTAAGAAAAAGTTTTGTGACACCCACTGCTAAAAACTTGTAAGGGTTTTAACATTGAAATTTAGCTATTATTAAACACCTGCAAATTGAATACCTTAATTTTCTTGAACTAAAACACAAAAATTAAAGTTCCAAATATTATTTCAATATTATAGGGCTTTCTTAAAATTGAAGAAAGTGTCTTTTAATTTTTACCCATTCTTACATTTAATAAGATTCTATGAAAAAGTTCCAAAGTCACAATTTAATTTCTGGGATCTGAAAAGTTAAGGTCGCGAGAAGGAAATTGTTAGATCCTTAAGAATCAGCATATTTTTGCCCTTTGAAATTTTGGAACCTTCTTTATTCAACGGACTCAAAAATAAAAAAAAATCTTATTTTCATAAATCAAGGTTTCCAAATGTTATCCGTTAACATTAAAGTTAAGCTCCAACATTTTATTTCAATTCACATTAACATGTTTTCTAAATTGTATTTGGCTTATATTCTAAATGGGTTTTATTATTATTTATAATTTTTAATGAAATTTTTGTTTATTTATTTAGAAACAGTCCCGTACCACACACATTGAGATAAGTGAGTGATTCAACCTTTCCGTTTCCAGGTGTGCCAGGTAGATATTTTATATTATGATATAAACTATTATTGATATAAATTACAAATTAATATTTTTCTTATTAGACATGATCCGACCAAAGTTTGAACCCAAGACCCTTCGATTGAAGGTCGACTACTTAACCACTACGCCACCGATCGAATTTTAATGAAATTACGAAATAAACATATTATAATATTATCAATTTATTTTTATATATTGTTTTTACCCAAAACTCAGTGAAATATTGTGTAATTTTGAAAATGTTCTTTTAAAAAAACCTTTCTGTTTTTCATCCCTTGCTTTTTAAACATTTTAATAAGTATTTCAAAAATAAAACAATATACAATTTCTTTTCTATTCAACAATAAATACCTTTCAGCAGATTTTCAGCAGTAAATTAAAGCAGGCAAAAAAAAGACTTAACCGTAAAAAAAAAATGCAGGGTTGCAAAAATAAGAACAATGAAACAATTGCGAAATCATCTTTGAATGTAAAATGTATGCATATATGCATGCATTTTATTTTTATACAAAATAAAAATCTTAATTGCACATTAATATTTTAGACATTTTTCCTTTCAAAATGGTACGTTTTGTTTAAAGTACGAGTAATATACAAGTATATGTACATACTTTTATATTATATAGTAATGATTTTTAATTTATATCTTGTAGGTATACAAATACATTTAACATTATGCGTTTTTAGCACTTTTTTTAAAGCACTTTGTTGAAAATATTTTATGATTATTTCCAGAAGTTTCAAATTTGTGTTAAAAATTTAAACAGAAAGGTAAAATAAAAATATATTTATTTTAATAAAATCATTTTTATCGAATAACTTTTAATATTTTCCGTAGTTAAAATTTTTTTTTAAACAAATAATTTTTTTTCTTTTATTTTTTTTATCAGAGATGACATGTACGCAAAATCATAAAATGAAACGATGAAACGAGAAAAATTCTTAAAAGAAAAATGAGAAGACATTAATTTATTATCTCTTCTCTCAATTTTCCACGTTTTTATTTTGTTTTAGTTTTTTTTTTTTTTTTGAAGGCTGCTGAATAGGGGAAACAATTTTTTTTTTTTTTTTGGTAAATATTCAAATTTAACATTTTGATTAAAATTTATTTTGGAATAAAAAAAAAAAAAAACAAAAAATTTCAAAATCAATATATAAGTAAAATAATATTTTGTAAAAATGTTTTTAATTTGCATAACTTTTTCAATCACAAAAAATAAAAAAACTTTTTAGGAATTCAATATATTTTGAAGGTAGATTAAATTAAATACAATGAATGCGCTGTTATCATATACACCGATATTTGTAAATAAAGATTTGACGTTTTGTAAGATAACTGTCTCCACTATACACTTAAATGTCAAAAAACTTGATGTTTTTTAAGTTCTCAATTAAATCAATCGATTCATATGAACTTGACATCCGTACCTATACGATAACTCAAAAACTAAAAGAGCTACGATTCTGAAATTTTCAGATTTTTTACGAAAGTTGTGTTTTCTATTGAAATCCAGACAAGGATCCGGTTGTTGCCATAGAACTTTTTTTTTATATGTGCATTACACTATATTGGGTAAAGCTGGAATTCTGAAATTTTGTCAGAAGTAGTTTAGTTTTATGAACCAAAGTTTGCACAAAATGTGGTCAATCTACCGTAGTTGGTTCCAGTAGCTGCTAAACAACTTTAATATTAATATAACTTAATACATAATAAAGCTTGAGTATCTAAAATTTTGTGAAAAGTAGTTAACCTTAATGGCCAACATCTGTACAAATTTAATTGGTATAGTGTAGTAGGATCAAAGGCTGCAATATAACTCATACTTTCCTTTTTTTACATAACTCAAAGTCTAATAAGATGTGTATATAAAAACATATTAACCTAAATTTGATAAAATCTACACTATCTTTTTTAGCTTATTTAAATGTTTCTGAGTTCAATTATCTCAGCGTCATTAATTTATATAGAAAAGCATTAATTATTACACAATCTCTTAAATTCTAATTTTCGGACAGATGAAATGAGAATTTATTAAACCAGGTTTTTCCCATCAAAGGAGAATTGTAAAATTATTTAGAGTCTATATCATTAAATGTTCAATAAATTTTAGAAATAGTCCAATAACTTTTCTGCAAAGATTGATAAATATACATTGGTTATATTATATATTTAGTTAGTCACATACATTATTTAAACATTTTTTAAATGTTAAATTCTAGTGTGGCCATCTTACTCCAGTTCGAAATTAACATATTAAAAAAAAACTGTTTATTTTTGTTATTTTTTTTATGTACAAACTATTCAACTTTAAGGCTGTTAAATTATAGACAAACTGCAACAGGGGGCACATACTATATCCACATTCAATTTAAACATGAGGCATAGTACTTAACCTTATAACTTGTAGAAGCGTCTTAGATTTTCAATGAATAAAATTCTATTTGTTATACATTAATTATTTTATATTTAAGTTACAAGGTATTTTTGTATCTGTGAGTTATATTATTCAATTAAATTATTTGTTTATAATTTGTTTTTATTCATAATTGTTATTAAATTGTATTTTCTAATTTATGGTTAAGTTATTAATTTTAGCCCAATGGCGAATGTCTAACTGCGTTGTATCGAAAGTTTACTGGGATTCGAACTTGGGCTTTTCGAATAAAAAGTCGGCACTTTAACCACTGTGTCACCCATTCGAAATCACAGAAAAACAATGATTTTATTGTTTCATCATGAAGAATCAAATTGATAATTGCATTAATAAACCTTCGTAATTTTTTTCTTCTGTAATTTTAATGAATAAAATTTAGTTTATTATTGAACAAAATGTTGAAAAAATATATATGTTATGTATATATATGTATATATTTATAAAGGAATGTCAAACAAGAATTAATATTTCAGAGAATAAAAATCAGGCAACGAAATACTATTTTTTTTTTTTTTAATTTTTAATGAATCTTTTACCACCATGTTTTATGAATATTTAATTCAATTTAATTTAGTCAAAACTTTATTTTACTATTGAATATTTAATAGGCTTGATCATATTTTGTAATGATTTTTTTTTGTTTTTAACTTTTTAGTCCTTACTTTAACAAATAAAAAAGGGATATGGTAGAACGGAATTTAATAACCCAAAACCTGTACAATGTCACACTTAACTTTAAAAAGAAAAACTAAACCATTTACTTGCAAAGTCAAAAAAAAAAATTTTTTTGACTTGATTAATTTAGTTATGACAATTGAACAAAAAGTCAATGTCAAATTAATACAAATAATATTTGACATTAAATGGCTTTTAGGTACTTGAAATAATTTGAATTTTAGTTTTTTATTTATTGGTAAGAGAATAATTTGATAGTTGGAACGAATTTTATAAAACCGAAAAAAAGCTCCTTCTCGGGTTCCTGTATTAATTTATATAGAAAATAAAAACTGAACTTATAATAAATATATTTTATGCTTCAAACGAATATACTGAAAAATGACCACAGAAATCACGGGGATTAACGGAAAATTTAAATTGTTCCTCGATATATGTATATACAATAGGTATGGATTGAAATGTATGAGATCGGACCGGTTTCGAATATTTATTTTTTTATAATTAGTACCAGAACAATAGTAGATAAGCCCTTTCCTTATTTGGCATTTGAGCTTCATTATTTATATAATTTATTTAGTATTAAAATATTAATTATTTTATTTATATGATATATATGTACTCGTATATTTAAATTATATTTTGTAACCATAAGGATTTGTAAAGAAAAATTATTTTTACAATAAATTTTTTCAATTAAAATTTTATTTAGTATTAAAATATTAATTATTTTATTTATATGATATATATGTACTCGTATATTTAAATTATATTTTGTAACCATGAGGATTTGTAAAGAAAAATTATTTTTACAATAAATTTTTTCAATTAAAAAAATTCATAACCAGTACGGGTATCGCACCCGCACCCTCTCGTTTAGTAAGTCAAATGCTTATCCTTTAAACCACTCAGATCCCAGTTTCAAATAATAAATATATTTATATCCATGTTAAGCCATGTTATTGCGAAAAAATACTTAAAAACATAAATTCTTGTAACTCACCCAAATGGCATATTTCAATAACTTCAAAGTTCAAAGTTTATTTTGCTTAATAATTAAATATAAATGCCAAATTACTATTAATAACTGTATTATATTTTAAATAATTAAATTTGCTTAAGTAAATTATATTAAATCATTAACTAAAATATTAATAGTAGTTAGTAAATATTTTATTTCAAAAATTACTTTTGGCAGTAATTTAAATATAAAATTTGTGGACTTTTAAAATTCAAGTTTCCCATATTAATGTAAATTCCTGTTTATTAACTGAAGTTTGATTCCAATTCAATTTCCCAATAACATATAAAAGACCTTTAAAATTAAATAATAAATAGTACAAGGCCTTATAACATATAGAAACGTCTTAGATTTTCAATTGATACAGTTCTATTTTTTCTTTAAATTGTAATATTTTGTATTTGAGTTATATGGTCTTCTATCTGTGAGTTATATTATTCAATTAAATTATATGTTTATGTTTGCATTGGTTTATATGTATTTTTTATTAAAGATATTTAATTATTAATTATTGATTAAGCCATTAATTTGAACCCAATAACGGATGGTAGCTGAGTCGAGTCAAAAACCAGAAAAGTTTTTTCACTTTCATTGGGATTCGCATCCGGACCTTTCGCATGAAAGGTTGGCACTCTAATCACTGAGCCATCCAGGCCCTAATATTGTGGGAAATTTAAAATATTTTTGACATATCTTCGGCTTGGTATCATAAACATATTTCAATTGCTTTAAAAATTGTGTAACTTATGGTAACAATTGGATTAAGTGGTTTTGAGATTTCTTTCATACTTTCCGACACGGTATTATGAAATCACTTGAGTTGAGGAGTGTCACAGAGCTTCCAGGAAAATCATATAATT
Source organism: Dolichopus griseipennis (assembly GCA_963082915.1). Taxonomy (NCBI): domain Eukaryota; kingdom Metazoa; phylum Arthropoda; class Insecta; order Diptera; family Dolichopodidae; genus Dolichopus; species Dolichopus griseipennis. The sequence continues at coordinate 54,099,517 of OY720443.1, read as the reverse complement.
CATTGTTTTTGGTTAATTTTGTAAAACTATTAATAAATTTTTTGCATTTTAAAAATAGACATATAACATACATGTGTACAACAAACATGGTATATTCTAATAATTAATAAAACATTAACTAAGCCTTGACTAAAAAACAAAAACACCTCCCTTTTTTTAACTAAACCACATTCTGCATTTGAAAATATATTTAATTTATTTAACTTATTTAATTATTAAATAAATAAATTAATAAAAGATTTAACATTTAACCTAAAATAAAAAGATTAATATAAAAAAAAAATTGAAATAAACACAATTATATTGCAATTTACACTTTTTTTTTAATTAAATTTATACATATATGTATTTAAATAATAAATTTATATTTTTTTTTTAAATTCTGTCAAAATACTTATCAAAAAAAAAATTGTTTTTTTTTATTTTATAAAAATAAATTATAGGTATTTGTTAAATATATATGCACATACATTTGCATATATACATATTTTATATATTTTCAATTACATCAAAAAAAAAAAATAAAAAAAAAATTGTATTTATTGATTTTAATATTTAAATTGTAAATAATTTAGATAAATTTAAAAAAAAAGTACAATAAAATTCTTTAATTATTACACACAACAATATACAATCAATAACCAATAATATTGCCAGATATATTATAAAGTATGTATGTATGTATGTATTTATTTATGCATTCAATGACGCATTTTGTCAGTTTTTATTTTATTGAAAAAAAAATAATGTTTTTTTTTCTGCAATAAAAATAACACACACATACACAGAACTATAAAAAAAATAATGTTATTTTGAATAAAAACAAAATTAGTTTAACTCAAAATCGATCCTCTTGATATTTAAAACATTTTTTTTTATTCAGGTACATGTTATTACAAAAAATGAATAAGGCAATGTATTTATACAATGTTGACTGAATTATAAGGTTTTGGCAACAACACGTTTTAAATTAAAAAATAAATTTTTGTATTATTCAAATGTTTCTAAGCTTTACAAATTTAAATTAGGGACAAAGCTTTAGAACTATAATCGGTACTTTTGAAGAACATGGCACTGTATACAGGAAAATGCTTTTAAACATCGTTGCAATATGTAAACACTTTAATATTTTGAAAAATTTGACTTATGATGAAATATAATAGTCTATAGTAAGTAGCTAAGATCTTAGAGTTATAATACTACCACATACAATGTGATTAGCGAGTCCTTTTCAGATGGGGTAGATATTTTCTTTAATATTATGATATAAATTGTAAATCATATATTTTAATTACATATGATCCGACCATCATTTGACCCGAAGTCCTAACCACCTTATCAGAGATCGGATAAAATTGCATACATCTTCTATTAAATATAAAAATTTATAAAAGAAATTTATTCTGCATATGTTTTGATTGATACCTGAATATAGAGGTTTAAGTTCAGAATTTGACAATTGATTGAATCTGAGCTATAATAGTTTGTATATAGATATTAATTTTTTTAAACTTCATCAAAATCATTGTAAATTGGAGGGTTTTACCTTATTAGTTACAATAATAGTTGGAGCTTGTGCTGCTGCTTCAATCATGATTTACAAATGTCATAAAAACTTGCGTTAACTGTCAAATATTATGAATGGAAATTTATTCTACAGATGTTTTGGTTGATACCTAAACATAGGATTAAAATTCAGAATTTGACAATTGAATGAATTTGAGCTATAATATTTTGAATATGAGGCTTAATAAACATCTTTCCAATTGGTGGGTTTTAATTTAGTAGATACAAATACAGTGGGCTGCTAGTTTATTAAAAAATCGATTGATTTACAAATGTCATAGAATTCACGATAACTGTCAAATAATACGCATCGACATACGAATAAAGAATCAGACGTTAAAAATAAGTAAAACTTATAAGTACATTTACTATTAAATCGAAAAAAAATAAAAAAAACTAAAATAAAAAGAATATAATATAATAACATATTATTATTAATGCATTTTTATTTTTTATATACGTACTATATACGTATATGAATTGAAAAATGAATATCTAAATGATAAATTTGTTTTACATTTTATATGTTTTATATAAAGCAATTTATAGCTTTAAAGATAGAGTGCATAAGAAAAAACAATAAATCAAAAGTTAAAGAAAACGACAAATAAAAAAAAAAAGAGAGAGAAAAAAAATGTAAACTAAAGAAATGAAGAAAAAAGGGATATGAGATAAAGAAATAAAACAGAATAATAAGTTATTTAATAAAAGAATAACAAATTTTATATTAAAGAATCTATTAATTCGCCTCATAATAACATTTTGAAATTTAAGTTTATTTTTCTAAAAATATGAGTAAATGTAATTGGATTAATAAATGATACATGTATGTATATATTTATAAAATTTATAATGCTGTTGAGTTTTTATTTGAATGAATTTAAACTATTTTTATAAATTGAACTTCAATTTATTAAAATGAAATACAAAGATAAAATCTTATTTACAAATTGCAGCACTTGGCAACACCTTTTGATTTTAACCCTATAGAGTTATATTTGACAGTGATGATGTTCATATAAAGTTGTGAAATGTCAAACAATAATTTTATGTCAATATTAATTTTATTAAAACACAGTTGATTGTTGTGAACGCTACTGTGAGCGTTTTTCTTTCCTAATCAGAGCAGAGGCAGATATTAAAATTTCTACTTCCTTTTGTGCTCAGATTATCTTAATTATTCGATTTGTGTTCTGTTTGAACTAATAGTGCAATTTGTGAGTTCGATAGATTTTTCTCAGATCTCAGAGAGTTGTCAAAAAATAAAACGTCAAATACGTGTAAATTTTTTTTTTTTTTTTGCTTTTTTTTAAATGCCATAAATTTTTTTTTAAATTTCTTATTTATTTAAAAATTTTATAAAATAAGATAATATAGTTTTGACAAAATATCATATGACAATTGACAATTCCAGATCTGAGCGTTTCTTTTTCAACTCAAAGCGTCAGAATTCGGATAAAATTTGAAAATAAGCACAGTATGCTTTGGGCGCTCGAAATTTGATCTGACTAAAGATCTGATTACAAAGAAAGACGCCTTATATGTAATACTGCGTAACGGAAGAAAAGCATTATTTTAAATCTATGTATATATTCAAGTATTTAGGAATCTATATTAAAGTATATAGATATTCTATTTATATGATAAAAGCGTAATGCATTTTTGACATTTGAAAGCGTTGCTGAAGACGTTTTTCGAATTGAAATATATGACATGTTTATTCAAATTTAAAAAACTCAACCTATAAAATATACGTAAATGTTTCATGTATTTTATAACTAATTTAAAGAATCTACGAATTTTTCAGATTTAAAATTTTACATTACGAACATTTAATTCTTAAGATTTAAATAAACAAAATTTTTTAGTAGATGTATTATAGTAAATCTTATATTTAAAGCTCAGATAACATTTATTATTTTTTTAATTTTTTAAATCTCAATTTTTTTTTAATTATGCTTAATTCTTTTACTTCGGTCAATTATTCAACAAAATAAGATTATTAAAAAACAAAAAAAAAAACAAAAAAAAACAAAAAACAGAAAAAACAAAATTAAAACCATTGAGATAAAAATCTACATAACCTTAAAATGGTCATAGAAATGTTCTTGTAACACCTGTTCTGTATTTTAAGTTGTTTTAAAATAAACTTTTTTCATTTTTTTTTTTTAAGTTATTATATAAGTATATAATATATTGTTATAGTATATAAAATAATTATGTATAAGTTATTAAACATTGTATAAAAAGTCTGTACCTACAGACTGTTAAATAAATTTTATACTGTTCGTTTTTTTAAATTTCAGAGTTTTTACTTTAAATAAAATCCCAAAAAAAAAACTTTTCCAGCCTTCTAAACAATTTTTCAGTTTAATATAACAATTTTTTTATTTTGTATTTTTCTTAATATTTGTTGTACTGAACAAAAATTAAGAGGTGGTTTGGTTTAAAATAAGAAAAAAAAATAACCATAAACCGAAACAAATACAGAAATAGAAGAGAAAAATGGGTGCAAAACACTTGACAAAACTCAAATGATAAGAAAAGTATTTTGTCTATGTTTACTTATCCAAAATTTTAAAGTCAAACAATTTTTAACCTCTAATATTACACTTAGTTGCAATTTTACAGTTATACACAAAGTTAGTATTGCATTACCCATTTATCAATAATTTTTGGATAAGTTTTTGTAGCATCAAAATCATATTTACTTATCGGTAGTCAAAATCATTTACTTATTAAAAGATGTGTTTTTGATTATTTATTAAGTGATCGGTGCAAAAGAGCTTTGGATACAAAAAATCGGTTGCGTCTAATTCCAGACACTCACTAAAAAACACGCATAATAATAGATAAATGATTTAATTAGTTATGAGTGGTTGATACAATAAGGCAAGAGTTGTTTATATTCCAGTATTTCACCCTCCAGTACCAGTATAGTTTACTGTAAAATATTTTTTACTAGATAATTTTTATTTACTGCTCCTTAAAATTAGCAGTAACCAGTTAAAATACTGGTATAATTTACTGGTTCTTAAAATTAGCAGTAAACAGTTGAAATACTGGTACTGGCCATCACCAGTATATTTTCAGTACAACCAGTAAAACCCAATAACACCAATAAAACCGGTACGACCAATAAAAACTAGTACGACAAGTAAACATTAATAAATTAGTAAATTTTATTGTAATATTCTCCCAATATGTAAAATATCTTAACACTAAATCACTTTAAAATAACTTTAAAATAATTTTATAACTAGATATAGAAGTTATATTTACTGGTGGTACGGAAAAATACTAATGATAACCATTACCGGTATTTTTACTAGTCACTGCATATTTAAAGGACCAGTAAATTCTACTGGTACTGGTACTTAAACCATTCTTCCGGGGGAATATGAACAACTCTGTAATTTTACTGGTCACTGGTAGTTTCAAGTACCAGTAAATTATACTGGTATTTGAAAAAGTTTTCAGTAAGTGTAAAATACTGGTTTTTTACTGGTACTGGAAAAAGAACAATTTTTAATAACGCTTAGAATATATATACAAAATTTACTATATTATATATTTTGAAAGGTACTTTAATTTAAGGTTAAAGGTAATTTAAGGTACTTTAATTTTTTGTGAAATAATTTATTTTTCTTTTTTAATACAAATAATATTAGGTAAAATATATTTTCGAAATATAAATTTTGGTTAACTGCACTATACCCATAGAAAAAATGTTATTAAAGTAAACTTTAAAATGAAACAACTATATGTACTATACACAAAAAAAAAAAAATCTAGTTGTTTTATAGGATTAAAACTATCTTTCCTTTTTATTATCATTTCAATTTGTTTTTTTTTTACTTCCATGTTCTAGAAAAAGGATTAAAAGGAATAAAATTTATTTACATATATTTTATGTAGTAGTTATTATAAGTTGTTTCATTTTTTTTTTTTTTTGTTATTAATTTAACCAAAATCTCTGCTTATCTTTATTTTCTTACGGAATTTTTTTTTTTTTTTTCTTCTTTCATATTTTCTTTTTATATATATATATAAGTAAATATAATATGTATATGATATATTTATCCTTACAAAGTCGTATATATGTAATATACAAATTTCCTTTACCTTGTACCTTACACACTTTTATCGCATTTAAATTAATTTAAGTACAAATGAGAGCAAACTTTTTATCTTTGAAACGCAAAATGTTTGGTTTTATAAGTTTAGTTTTTCTAAGGTGATTTTATGTATTTACATATGAAATGTATATATATAAATTTACATATATATATATATATGCTTATTAGCATATATACACATATAAAATGTTAAAATATTAAAAATTAATATAAATATATACATAATATGATATTATATAATAAAAGTAAAAAAAAAAAGCATACTTATAGGATATATACATAGCATACTTATAGGATGTATAATATTATTATATATAATAATAATAATATTGAGTGGTGTGGTGATGCAACTTTTTAATCCATTACCATAATGTTATGCGGTTAAAGTTGAGAATATAAAAATTAAATAATACATGAGTATTAAGGAAATAACAACAACAACAAAAATATAAACTAAACTTTCAAAATAAAATATTATTAATATCTTTTGTGTACCTATATATTATTATATAATATAAAATATATTTATATAAAAAAATTTGAATATTAGTAAATTATATGGATTAAAGAAATATATGTTGTGTACCTGTAAAACTATATTTTCTATAGCTGAGATTTATTAAATTAAATTTTGCAACAAACTATAGATACATTTGATAAAAGTATTAATATACTTTTAGTATAAATACCTTTGCAACTAAATAATATTAGGATTAAGAAGTTTTAGACGATCTTTATAAGGGGAATGCTGTTGGATTTTTTGATTTTTTTCTATATTAAGTTCAAATCAAAATAAATTAGCATAAAAATATAATGAATTTTAAATATTAAAAAAATAATTTAATTGATTAATATAACTCACAGATACCGAAATACCTTAAAATTCAAAAGGAAGAGTACTAAAATATATAACAAATAGAAATAAATTTATTGAAATTTAAAATATTTCTTCATGCTTTAAGACTTTGTACAATCTGATGTAGCAATTGTATGTGGAGCTTTGGGAGAGCATTGGATCTATTATAATTATAACAATATAATAAGTGGGTTATTATTACAAGTTTGTATTAATTTTGACTGTCATTTCATTAGCTGGTATACATTATGCACTCATATACATATTTATAAATATTCTGGAAAAAGCGTGGGAACCAGATTTTGTAACCAAACTATAAATTATTTCCTAGATATTTTTTTTAATATTGAGAAATATTTTCAAAAATAAAGAACTTGTAGGGTCTGCCGGTAACCTAGGCTAAACAAATTATTGGAAACAAGGATTTTGTAAGCAAATCTAAAATCTCTAGTAACTCAGAGTCTCACATATACACAAATATATATAATGGCGTATAAGCCACCTTTTGCAAAATACAGGTATATGATACTACGGGCTAATAAAAAATCTGCATATTACAGTCTCCCCAATATGTGCAGTAGCTTTTCTCATTTCATACAAGATGTGCAACCTATGTTGTAGACAGGTTGGTAAGCCTTTAAAGTTGAACTGAAATTACGGTAAAAACAGGAGGTTAATATACACGTATGTACAATGTATAATATTAGCAACATTTGTGAAAAGTCTTTGTACACTAAAAAAAGCCCTTTTGTTTCATAGACAAGTGAAATAGACATAATGAAACCATATTCCCTCACTTCAAAATAAGACAAGCTAGTGACTACTGGTAAAGTAATTTTACAATAAAAAGTTATAACATCTAATTAGTTTTGATAAATATTTTAATACGACTTACAAAAGAATGAAGTACATTTAGAATAGAATCTGAGTAAATTTACGAATTTGAGTACAGAATCTATGAAACTATCAATAAGTCTTTAATTTTCTTTAACAAAATTTAACAACAAAATATATTCATATTAGATTGTATATTCAATTACATATTTCTCTATATAATACAAAATAATTTCAAATAATAAAATAAAGTATCTACTATAAATATAATAGTAGCACTTAAGTATTCACCGCATCCCCAAAAGAAATGGAATTGTATCTAATCTTATTTTTTTTTTTTTATTTTGAATACCAAATTATTTTACTTGTGGTTTTTTTTTTTACAACATCGCATATATATCACTTTACTTTAGTACATATTATTAGAATATATTTTATATGAATTTGAAAATCTATTTTAATTTGAATAATATATATATATATATATATATATATACATATATATATATATATAAAATTAGCATAAATTAAAATTTAAAAGGAAGAAAAAAAAAATGTAAAATAACTTTAAGAGACTTAACTAAATAATTTTATTCAAAATTGAATAATTTAAATAAACTTATGTATATATATTTAAATATTTATCAAATTACTAGTACATTTAATTTACAGATAAATTTATTTTAAAATAATTAAAGTATCTTAATATATATATATATATATATATTTATATATAAGGTAGATATTTATATAATATTAATAAACTTATTGTATAATATTAATAATATCATTAAAAATATTAATGTTAATTCTTAAAATATATTGTAATTATATGTAATTAAAAATGTCTTTATTATGAATAATTTCCTAAAAAAAAAAAGTTTATAAAAAGTTCAATATTGTTATAATTATTTTTACATTTACGACAATATGACAAATATATGTTAAATTATTCGATTAAATAAAATTATAAAATATCAAAATGATTGATTATAAAAGATATTTTGTGCAAATTTTCATAATTTCAAATTAATTTCTTGAAAATTTGATTTTAAATTATTTATAAATATATTAAATTATAAATAAATTAAATTTCATTTAAATTGATTTGGATCGTTAATTTAAATTAATTTAGATTTAGAAATCAAGTACTTAAAAATTTATAAATTTAAATATGGAAGTGGTGGTTCGGGTACCTCTCACCCACCTCCCAAAATCTAACAAGCATATTTTCAAAAACAATATATAGTTAGAAACTTCAAATTAGGTACAAATGTGTTCTGCCATATTTCTATTATATCCTCGAAGTTTTGGATGAATTGGGGTGGTGGTTCGCTTACCTCCTACACACCTCTCAAGTCCTCACAAGCATATTTTCGAAATTAATCAAGATAGAAACTTCAAGCATTGTAACAATTTTTGTTGCAAGTGTCCTGTTCTGTTTGTATTATGTACCTATTGGGTATTAATCAGTGTGGTTGGGTATTTTCCAAACACTTTTTAAGATTTTAGTAAAATATTTTCGAAATTAATATCGCTGTAAACCTAAAATTTAGTAAAAGGTAGTACTGTCCTGTTAGCTTAATTTTTCTGAGATGAGTTGAAGTAGGGGTTCGTGTAACTGTCAATTGACTTTTGTCAGGTGTATGGAATTATTAAGTCAGTTGCATCGGCTTACTGTCGTTTTATTGTGGTTTTTGCTTCAAATTTACATTCGCTAGGTTTAAAGTGAACTAAGATTCTACCCTTCAATTGTAATCAGGATAAAACTACTTCTATAAAGAGTCTTCCGCCATCAATCTTATATCATACATATTACTGAATAATATAATTAGTTCGAGGAGCCTTCTTACAAAAAATTCAAAAAAAGTATCCTGCTTCCAAATAAAAAGAATTAAGAACGCGGGCAGGAATAAAATCATTCACGCTCATAGATCAGGTTATAGGAGTGAAATATTGCCTCCTTTTATATCTATTCTTATTTATCCTATATAAATCCTTATGAAATATGATGACACTGTAAAAAAAGTGTAAAACCTCTGCACTCTAATTAACTCCAAATTAAATAAATTGAAAAGTTGAATGACACTGATTAAAAAACAGTTGAAAATGTATTTTAATGTAACATGAACCAAATTATTTAAAATGTAAAAGATTAAACAAGATGTTAAGGTAAATCTAAAAAAAAATTTTGAAATATGATCATTTTTTTTAAAAACCTTATTTGCAAAGTGATTTTGAAGAAAATTATACAAAAAAAAAAAATTACATTTATATTAAAACGTGAATTCCTAAAAAGAAATTAAATACTTTGGGGGTTACATACGAATTTTCGTATTTCAAAATATCAATTCGATTTGCAATTTTATTTTCAATTTTTGATTTTGAATATAACTTTTAAATCCCACCTTAGTTCTTATTAAAAGTCCTTCATGTAAATTAACATTAATGTCCTGAAGAATATGTAAAGCCTCGAATTTTGAGACTAACTGTAAAATACCATTTTAAAAATCTCATTTCAGAAAATCTCGTTTTTTAAAAACCTTGTTTTAGAAAGTCTTGTTTAGAAAATCTTGTTTTTTAAAAATCTGGTTTTAGAAAATCTTTGTTTTCTTAAAAATCTTGTTTTAGAAAATCTCTTTTTCTCATTTTCTTCAAAAAGCTGACAATTATCATTTTGTATCCAACTCTACAATCCTTAAAAACATTAGATTTTTCAATAGAAATTGACATTTTCTAAATACTAGGTTTTCTAATACAAGATTTTTAAAAAACGCTATAGATTTTATAAAAATGCGAAAAAATGTTTTACTTAACTGAAATTATGTGATGCTCCCGGATGTATTGTGGTTGGTTTACATTGATGCTACTGCGACTTTCAACGAAATTTAAAGATAAAAAATAGAGATTTTGAAGAAATTGAGATTTCGGAAATGTCAGTTTTGATAAAAAGAAATTTTGAATTACAAACACTCATACATATATCACTCCCAAAAATTTTTAATACAAAAATTATTTTTTTAAAAAACACATTTTTTTTTTATATAAATAAGGAAGAAATTTATTGAAATATGATATACCTACAATATTTTGTCCTTTAGAACAACATTTGAATACAAGTAAATAAAGATACAAATAACTGCAGAATGAAAAATGTATATATATATATATATATATATATACATATATATTCTAAATCTAAAAAAAAAAAATCTAACACTTTTTTTTTTCTAATTTTTGTTGTTTTTTTTTTTTATTTAATTTGAAAGCAAAAATCTAATAATTCTAATATTACTTTTGACTTTTGTTATGTAATTCTCAAAAAAAAAAAAAAAAAAATTGTTTTTATAAATGTTTTTTTTTTTAATTTTTTTTTGTTTTTTTTTTTTTTATTATTACATTTGTTTATTATTGTTTTCTGTTTCATATTTCAAAAATAGCTTTCTGAAACTTAATATTATATAATATTATATAAAAAGTACAACAACAACAACAACAATAACAAAATATTAAAAGCTATTTTTGTTTACTTACAGAAATTCAGAAATTTCTTTTTTTTTTTTTTATAAAATACACTTAAGCGATATATATGTATATGCATGTATGCATGTATGTATATGTATGTATTTAATATTTAATAGAAAATAATTCTGTCAAAAACAAGAAAATAAAATAAATAAAAAATAGAAGAAATCTCTTTATATATTAAGTTTTTGGGGGGCTTCTGAAAAAATGTTGTTTATTAATATTGTTGTTGTTGTTATTGTTGTTGTTTTTATTCCTGTTAAGTAATCAGAAGTGGTTTAAATAAAAATAATAATATAAAAGTATTACATTTCTTATATTATTATTATTTTTTTTTATTGTTTTTTTTTTTTTTATTTTAAAACTATAAATAGAAAAAAAAAAATAAAGTTTTGTACAATAGTAACTTAGATTGATAATAAATATATATATATATATATATATATATATATATATATATAAAAATATTGTATGTTTTTATTAACTATGCTTTAAGGGATAAAAGTTTGGTGTTTTTTTTTTTTTTTGGGAAATTTTTTATACACTTATATATTTATAAGTAAAAATATTAAATTTATTCAATATAATAATAATATATATATATATATAAATATTTCAATTGACTATGTAATAAATATATAAATTCATATACAAAAAAAAACAATATAAATAAATGTATATATAGATGTAATAAAATGCGATCTATCCTTATTAATATCTTTGTAAATCTAATAAAATAAAAGGAGATATGTCATATTTATGTCTTTTACCCTTAAATGTAGATTCTTTTTTTTTTGAAATATATATATATACATTTTTGTATATATATATTATATACTATATATACATATATAGATATAAAAATATTATTTTTATTTTTTTATTGATAGATATACAACTATTTTATTTCAATTATGGCTATATATATAAATATTTTATATAGATATTTAGATCATATAGCATATTAGAATTATATATTAATATATATGTGTACATATGTGTATATATATATATATATATATATATATATATATATATATATATATAAACATAGATATTAATAAAAGTTTATAGTTTAATAATTTTTCTTCTCTATTTAGTATATTAAAAAATTATCTATTAAGAAAATATTTTGAATGTAAGGGAATACATACTATATGTATATATGTATGTTCTATTTCCTTCTGATTCCTATGTAATATTATTTTAAGAAATTAAGAAAAATTTCGAATAAATTTTCTTATTATTAATTCATGTTCGAAAAAACTGGTCTTATTCCAATAAACTTAAAGATCAGTCATTGGGAATTTTTTTTCTAAATAAATTAAAAATTACTTTGGGGGAATTTTTTTTTCTCAATTTAACCGGCTTATAATAATTTGATTTATTAAGAAAAGTATAAAATACACTTAAGTGTTTATAATCCTTTAACCATCTTTAATAAGTAATGATCAAATCATTGGTTATATTTAAGAAAATTGATTAACGAATTAATCCCACATTTTTGTTTCCCAATTTTTTTTATTAATCCTGATCCTTCAAATCAAAATGAAACATTTATATTTTAGGCTCATTTCAAAGTTTGGTTTTAAAAAGGGGGTGATTTAAGTTGATTAAAGTTCAACACTACCCAGATGAAGACTGTAACATGATTGGAGGATGGCTGAAGAAGTTCCAATCAGATTATTCCAATTTTTTCCCAAACTTTAGGAAGGAACCTGTGATACAAATATGTGCAGTTTGATTTCAGGGATGGGGATATTGAAGAATTTTTGGTATATGAGGAGGTTTGGGATTTTTGTATTATTGGGGATAGGAAAAATTTGGAGGTACATTAAGGAGAAAGATGTTAATATTTTTCTTAAATTTAATTAAGTCGTACACATACGATCTACCAGCTTTAGGGAATACATTGGACGGAATATGGTTCCATGGTCTCGACATGCGCATAACAAACGAATTTCCCTGAGCCGTGTTACGCCATCTTAACAATTCGACATAGTAGAAATGAGCATCCGTTGCACTTCTTGTTTCACGTTGGAAAACTTTTTGTGGAGGCATTAATTGTTTAATTTCTTTGAAACAGGTATTCATCTCCACTAGGTATCTATAAAACACACTAAATACATAGTCTTATAAATTTTACAATTTTGTCTAATACATTTGTGAGAGTCCTTACATTATTTGGATTACATTGACTTTTTATATATTAATAAAAACTTTACCACTCTAATTTTTAATTATTATCATTAAAATTTTTTTAAATTAATATATATTGGCTTTGTTATTTATATTAATGTCCAAAAATAATAAGAAACTAGTGCCTAATTCGAAGAAAGTTTAGAGTAATCAAACGTTTTGATCTGATTACTTTCAATACAAAAAAAAACAAAACTCATCAGACATATATGACAATTCTATGAATTGTCACCTGTCAATATTTATGAAATAAGACACACGTTTCAAATGTCTTCTGTGAGTAATAACCGGATTTGTTAATAACTTTTTTATAAAGATATCATGCACTGAATATATTATTATATTAAATAATAAATTATTTAAATAATCGCATTTAATAAAATATATATATATATATATATATATTTTTATAAATAATTACAAATAATATTTATATATAAACATCATATTCGTGATGTCAAAATAAATTGTGAAGAAATTGACAAACAATTGAACATTCAGTTTTATTTATTAAATATATGTATATTTTTTTTTTTTTTTTTTTTTTTTTTGATTTTGTTATTATTGATTGATAGTTATTTACTAAATTTAGTTATAATAAAAATTCTATAAATATATTAATATAAATAAAAAAAAAATTGTTTTATTAATTTATTAAGAAATCTAAAATGGCCGAACTTAGAATTACTTATTTATTAAGGAAAATAAAAACTGGTTTCGTAGTTTACGAACTCGAAAAATTTATGAAAGCGATGTTTCATATGTTTTGTTGATTTAATTTTTACATTCTTTTACATTTCATTCAATTAAATAATTTATTTCAATAAAAGAATTAAATTTTCTATACTCTGTGTAAATAAGGTTATTTTATTATATGAAACTGCAGTGCATAATTTTTTTTGAGTATTGTCTAAAATAGAATTTATTCCTCCATATTTAAGAATCTGAACATCTTAGAAAAAAATTTGTTACTTTGAGATGAGAAAACTATGCTAAGATTTGCTCTTCCTTCCGAACCATAAAGGAACAGATCCTTAAAATTCAAATGAAAATAGCAAAACTCACATCTGTGTCACAGGTTCTTTCCTAAAGTTTGGTTCAAAAAAGGTGTGATTTTTGTGATTTAAAGTCGCACACTATACCCAAAGAATCACAGCACATTTTCAAAGGGTTGCTTTCGAGCGTTCCATTTCCTCGTAAAAAACGATTACTTAATTGTAAGTTATAAAAAGTTTTGACATATATTTTTTGATACCGATTACTAATAATCAAAAAATTATCTATAATTCCTATCATATCTAAATATATTATTCTAGATTACTCAGTAATATTCCATATGTAATTCAGATTACTTTTTGATTCATTTTGATTTGTACGAAATAATCTCCGAAAAAAGCAAGTAGTTTTATCTAGGATTTATTTTTTAGTAATCAAAAATAATTTGATTAAAATATAATTATTTCCAAAAAAATCAAAATATTTTTATAATAAAATGGAACATTATTATTTTTTGATTACCGAAATATGTAATCAAAAAATGTTAGTTCGAATATTATAGTAATAATACTCAAAATGTGTGGTTATGATTACTTAGTTCAAGTATTCGATTATTATAGTAATTTTTTTTTCAAAACAATTGGTTACGATTACTTAGTTAGATTATTATAGTAATCTTACTCAAAACTCTTGGTTACTTAGTAATACATTGACTTCGTATTTGTAATTTTTAAGTACTTTAAATCATTCATTATATTAATATTGCTATTGAAATTCAGCCATTTTGGTTCACGGGTTCGAGTACTTGCCATACAACTTCTTATTTTATATGAGCATTACTCATTACTTATGGAAACTAAATGTCTGAAATTTTGCCAAAAATAGTTTAGTGTAATGGCCAACGTTACTTCAAAATTTGGTTGGTCTTCTGCAGAAGGTTCTAGTAGCTGCCATATAACTCCTTTTATGTGAGCATTACACTGCACCTCATAAAACTGTATGTTTGAAATTTTGCCAAAAGTAATTAACCGGATGGTATAATGTTTATATTACGGTCATACGGGTATCCCAGTGTTGACACAATCTACTCTGCTACACTATTCCTTGTTTTTTAAATAAATTAATTGAAGATTGATTTGAAATGTTATACAAAAATATGAATATTAAACAATTGTCAACTTAGAAGGTAATTATTTCATGAATTATTACCTATTATGCAGATAACTTCAAACAAATTTCTAAAACTAATTTTCAGTTATATTTATTCGATTAAATATCACATAAGATGATCTAAAATCATTAAAAATACAAATCTAAAAAGACTAACTATTAAAAATGACTATCTAGAGATTTCAAAGTAACAAATAATCATACCATACTTATGATTATTTTATAATACAATCAATATAACTATATCTGTCTCAATTTAATTCAAATCTTAAGAGATTTAAATATAATTCTAAGATAACTTATAAGTTTAAAAAAAAAAAACAAAATGGATTTTCTAATTTTTGACATGTAATATGTACCTGGGTCTGGGCATGACTAAACAAATCCCAAATGTTTTATAAAAAGAATTCATTCCTGTATAATGTAAGAATTAATATCTATAGGTACATCTATAGATACATTCAAATATACGAGTATATAATTAAAAACAATAACAGATTTCTCCAGTGTATATATATATATATATCTTATTATATGCAAATCTAAAAATAACTGTATGCATTTTTTAATAGAAATTTTACTTTGAAATTTGAAATAATTTCATGCAATTTTAGAACATATAATTTTGAAGACTTTATGACTTATTAATTTTGAAGTATTTATCTACTGAATTATTCTTATAATTGTAATATTAAGTGATACCTTACAGTCTTTAATGTCAAAACATTTTCCATTTTATTATTTTGATTTATTTTATCATAATTACTAAGCAATGTATATACACCTAATAAACTAAATTAGTAACTATAGATGGGTATACTATACAAAATTTCGATACTCATAATTTAAAAGTCAAAAATATCTAAAATTCAATAATCCGAAATTGCTAACCCTAAATCTTAAATTTTCTTTGTATAAGTTAGTCAGACCCTTCGGACGAATCCTGAGTAGGCAGTAGACTAAGAGAACAAGGAAGTGTAGCGGAGCGCGTTTCAGGTTAAGAAATTAACTTAAAAAAGTTCTTTAAAACATTGGGAGTTATTCAATGGAGAATTTCTATCAGAGAAAAAACACTGGATGGAAGTAAATTTCATATTTTTAGAGTTGTCCACATAAACATGTTTTCATAATCTGTTTTAAATCACACAGGAATCTTGATAAGTAGAGCTCAACGTTTGAACCTGATTGATAGAGTTGTATACATTGAAATCATATTCAATACGAATTATCAAAACCTGGATTTACAGAGTCAAATATAAAGTTAGAAATATTTTTAATTAATTAAGGAATCGCGACTACTGAAAACAATTGTTGATTTTGAGGATTTTGAGTTTATAGATTTTCTAGGAGAACTTATTAATACTCGTAGAACACTGAAAAGGATTCCGTACAAAGTTAAAAAATCTCAAAACCCACAAAATCCAAAGTACAACCTCCGACGTTTTTTAATACCTACAACTATTTTTAACGTTTTCCTGATTTCAGATTTACTAAAGATGACACAAATATTGAATTTTAAAAATAGTTTTAAGATGGCTTAAATCCATTTTGATCCAAAATTTACCATTATATACATCAACTTATATGTATTTTAGTTTGAAAATTTTTCTGAAAAATCTTTTGTGAAAATATTACACACCCCCGTTATATGCCAGTTCGAACCACAATTTTGACTTTACAACCTTTGCAGATGAGTTTATTACTTCGTTAGACTCTTTTAATAGGTTTTTCAGATCGTTATATCCTTTAATAGATTTTTCATTTCTTTAGGTCCTTTTATTTGGTTTTTGACTTATGCATTCGATGTTCAGATAATGTGATTAGAATTATAAAGAATTTCAAAATCAGTATTGGAATTTTGTCATTTTTAAATTTTTCAAATTTCGAATTTTTGTAAAAAAACTCAAAACTGAAAAATCTAAACTACTTTCCATTTAAAACTTAAACAATTCTATTCCTGAAGTAGAAAAAAAACAAAAGTATACGAAGTACATTAAATTTTAATAATAGAAAGTAAAATAAAAATAAGAAGTAAAATAAAATTAATATGCACATTTTGCATACAATATATATACAATTTAATATATATATATATATATAAATTTTACTTATTATTTTCTTTAACTTTTGTTGTTATTGTAAAATAAAAGTTTTTCCGTCTTTTGTTTTTCAAAAAAAATAAAAAACAGAAATTATATAAATTTTTCAATTAAAAAATCAATATTCGAATTAAAAATTTATAAGAATTCATTTTGTTCATGAGGTATGAATTGCTAAGTGAAAACAATACTTTTTATTTTATTTTAGAGACTATTATAACGTAAATACCAAAATAATAAAAAAGTTTTTCTATGATCGTGCTTTTTTTTCTTTAAAAAAAAAAAAAACAAAAAACAAACAAAAAAAACTTTTTAAATTAGTTTCAATTTCATTTCTTTGTCCTGGAAAAAACTTGAATTGTTTTTCTTCTATATTTTTCTAGTTTTTCGACTTTGCTCGGGGTTTTTTTTCTATTTTTCAATTCAAAAAAAAAAAAATATAACATGAATTTGATGACTGTACAAAATATATAGTACATATACATACTTATATACTTCAATCATATATATATATATATATAGTATATATATTAAGTGAGAAATATTATATAATGGATAGAGCTGTGAATTTGTGATTATTTTTATAAATTCAATTTTAAAATATATATATATATTTTATATATACTTTTATATATATATATATATATTTATTTTAAATCACAGTCAATTTGTCCACTGTCACAGGGAAAAAAAAAAAACGTCGTTAAAGTTTATAAAAATAAAATGGTGCGAAAAAATAAAAACCAATTCATTCCGAATTAAAACCATTTATATTCTTCTTCATATCATACTGATTAAAAATCAAAGTAATTCAAAAAAAAAATTTAATTAAATGTTAAATTGAAAAAAAAAAAACAAAAAAACAAAAAATTGAATAAAAGTTAAAGAAAATTAAATTAAAAAAAAAATAATAATAATAATTGAAATAAAAAGTTAATTGAAATTTACGAATCTAATTGGGTATTTTACAAAACGACGGATACTATAATACGAAAATGTGTAATGATTTTTGAGTTACTTTTGTAAATTAAGTGAAAATTTCAAATTAATATTTTAAATTCTTATTTTAAATATTGTTTTTTTTTTTTCGAACTTAAATATTAAAATTTTTAATCAACCTTCAAATCAAATCAAGGTAAAGTAATTATATACAAGATATTTGAGTTCAGAAGATAATTAGACGATATAGATTGTTAGTGAGTATAGAATTTATTGATTGCAAATTTAAAACTTAAATAATTAACCAATTACAATTTTTTTTTGTATTAGACTGTTTCAGACTCTTGTCTATAGAATTTTGATTAAAAATTCAGAACTTAATTACAATTTCAATTACAGAACCTGAGGAGTATCGCAAGGAATTACTAATTTCTGGAATTAAGGGAATTACTAATTACTTAATTACAATTTTTTTCTTTTGTATTACACTGCTTCAGAGTCTTGTCTGTAGAACTTTGGTTAAAAATTTACAATTTAAATATTTACCCAATTACAATTACTTGAGGAATTAATAATTTCTGAACATGAGATACTTGTATTAGTTTGATAAGTTTATATAAATGAAATGTAAATTTCTATAATTAACTATCTTCCGGAAGTCTAATTGTTAATCTACCTTTAAAATTACATTCAATGTTGATTACTTTTGATGATTACATATTTATATTGAAAAATTTAAAGTAACTAAAACGTCGATGGGTACTCAAAAACTTATCAATGGTTACTAAAAAAAAATTAAATCAAATAAATTGCATTTTTTTGCAATAGATCTAAATGAAAAATTTAAAGTAAGATAAATTTTCTGAAATGGTTTGTATTTATTTATTATATATATATATATAAAAATATTTTAAAATACAAAAATTCATATTATATATATATGGATTAGTTAGACATATTTCTATCTAGAGCTGCAATATGTAGTTCAAATAATAATGTAAAAATTAAATTAATACTACTCTAAAAATATAACATAAATCTAATTTAATTAATAGATTTTAAAACTCTGACAATGACGTTATTAAATTTTATTTTATGTTGTCTTTAAAAAAAAAATATTTAACACGTTTATAAAAATTAGAATTACTTAATAATTTAGAGCTAAAATTCACATTAAATTTGACTTACATTAAATGTTATTGAAGATTAGAAGAACGAAGTTTAAGAAATTAAAAATTCATTAAAAACTAATACAGAAATACCCAGTAAACCGCAATAAATAAATTTTAAACTTATATATAAATCAAAAAAATCAAATTTGTTTCTGAGATTACAACTTCCAAATTTTTCAAAAAACACAGTATTTAATGTTTATCTGGTTAAAAGAAGAGATTAGTTATCTTATTACTTAATACATATATTATGAAATCAGATTTTTATACATTAATCAGTTAAGTATGATGGTTTTACGGAACATCCAACTTAAGTACCCAGAGAATCTGTTTAATATTTAACACAAAAATTTAAACTTGATTGAACTTGAATTTAATATACATATTATTTTCAAATTACACTTTTATTTTGGGATTGTTCTAGTTAGCTTTTCATAAATTAACTATATTTCGATTTTGAATTTGTGGAAATTTGCAGTGTACTACAAGACCCAGTAAGCCAATTGTTATCTGTAGAGAGCAAATACAAGGTTTTATTGTGTAATAAAACTTTTAGTTTGTAGATATCAACTTCAATTTTTTTCTTTATTTTACTATAGATATCATTAATCACTAGCCCGCTGAGTGGCACAGTAGTTAGAGTGGCGATCTTTTCCAGTGAAAGTGAAAAAAAACTCAGCTACCATTCGTCATTGGATTGAAATAAATTGCTTAATCAATAATTATAAATCTTTAATAAAAAATACATTAATATATCAATATAAACAAATAATTTAATTAAATAATATAACTCACAGATATAAAATGCCATATAACTCAAATTCAAAATTATTACAATAAAAAGCTATAGAATTGTATCTATTGAAAATCTAAAATGTTTCTACATGTTATAAGATGTAGTATTACTTCATGTTTAAATTGTATATGAAATTCATTTCACAAGTTTTAATAATATGAATACATAATATTTCCCCCTTGTTCACACATGCACCATATATAGACAGACTGTTTAGCCTATAACAGGTTAGCAAGTAAAAAACAAAATTCATAACGGAATCCATCTTATTTAAATCTGTCATTACGTTCAAGTCATATTATTAATCTTATTAATTAATACAAAAATTATAAATTCTTATTCTGCAACTTAATTTGATTTATATTTCGCAAATCTAATGTTAATATCATATCATTATTTATACAACTGCTTACAAATTGTAACAAGAATTTTCAAAAAATTCAATTTAATATGCAAGTTATTATTTTTCTAAATATTCAAAAAAAAAAAAAACAGAAAAAAAAACTATTTAAAAATTTCATTTAATTCAAAGTCAACTTCTAACATCATACAATATAATAAATACTTTTCTACTATTAGAACCAACCCCCCCTCTATCAAGGTCATTAAATTGTTTTTCAAGTAAAATTCATTATTATATATATAAATATAATAACGAATATACATATATATATATATATATATATTCTTTTTATATATACATATATATTTACACTATTAATACATTTTATTATATTTTATTATTAATATGCATTCATTTTTATTTATTAATATTAAAATAAAAAAAACAAAATTACAAAAAAATTTTTAAGTGGAAATATTACATACATATTTACAATATACCGTATATAGATACATATATGTATGTAGTTGTATTTAATAGAAATCATTTTCAGTTTTTGTTTTTTATAAATAATAACTATACAGACATTATTTTAACAAGTTTTTAGTGATTTTTAAAAAAAAAAACTCTACTGTTGTCTTCTGAATTAATATGACAATTACATGATTTTGAATACATATATATATATAACTGTTAATATATAATTATATTTTTATATATGTTTAAAATAAGATACAAGGATAAGAGTTTAAAAAATGTATATATACAAGGACGAAAATTTTTTGAATTTATTCTATCATAATGAATATGTATGACATGTACATTGTACTCTTATAGTACATATACATATATATATATATAGTAGTATGGATTTATGTATAAAATTTTAAGTTGTTTAACGAAGATTTTTTGGAGAAATAATTGTAGTTAGCATTAGTTTAAACGTTTTTTTAAAAATTTTAAATAATAGTTTTTAGGAGAAAGTTGTTCTCTTGTTATTTTAAAAATTTTTTGACAGAATTTGACAGATTTGTAAAAAAATGTGTAAATGTGTTAAAGATGAATTTTATACTTGATTTTGATAGATATAAATTATGTGTATATATAAATTGTTTATAACACGAAGGAAAATATTTATTTTATATATATATATATTTATATATATATTAAACACTATAACTGTAAATACAAAAAAATTAAAGTATCCTAATTAAAATCTTAACAAAATAACAAGGAAAACAATTTTTTTTTTAAAATGTCATTAAAATGTTTTAAATTTATCATGGTTAAAAGTTATGTATTTAACTGTTTAACATTATTTACAAAGTATATACTATATATCTATATATATATATATTTATGTATATATATTATTCAAAATATTTTTATTTTTGATGTAAATAATTTTTAACTTAAGATTTTAATTTATATAAATTGTAATATCTTTTATATATACACAATGTTTTTATGTACTTCATATTTATATATGTAATATTGTATATAATGTCTTTGTTGCATTTTCTTAACTTTGATTTTGCTTTTTTTTGATATTTTTTTTTGGTTCATTGTGGTGGCAGCATGCGGTAGAAAGATAAAAAAAAAAAACAAAATCTTATTTTAAAAAAAAAAAAAAAAAATTTAACATAACTGCGGAAACACAATTTCGTCAACCCTCTTTTAACGTTTAGTATAATAGCAAAAAGATGGAAAAAAAAATCATTTCTTTTTTATCTTAAAAAATATAATTCAAGTACTTAGTATATATATATATATATATATTCAGTGTAGTGTAAGTACATATATAAAATTTTGAAAAAAAAAAAAATTAAAATATACATACTTATTATTATTATGTAAAATATAAATGAAAAAAAAAATCTGTTTAAGTGTGTTTACATGTAGGTACTTTTTTATTTACATATATATATTATACAAAGTGTATTAAGTTATATATATATTTGAATATTTATGTACTTTTATTTATACATTTTATTTATATATTATACCTCTGTACTTATATTTTGTCACCCTCAAATATATATATATATATATATATACATATATATTTAAGCATAATTAAATAAAAATAGGATGTTTCATAAGATAAGGTTAATGTATATATAGCCATATTTTATAATTTAACCGTTTTTAAAGTAGACAAACGATAAAAAATTTCACTATTTAATTGCAGTTAAAAGTAAACTTAAGTTTATTTTTTATCATCGTATTTCTTTTTTTAATGTATGAATTATATTGAAAATTCTCTCCATTTGTCTCATGTATGCAAAAATTTTGCAAAAAATTATAATTTTGATTAAAACTACGTCAAAAATTAAATTGCAGATGCTTTTTTTTAAATTCTTAAAAAGAAGTTTTTCTCATTATTGCGCCTGGGTGTATGCAATTTTTGAATATGCAACTTAAAATTGTCTGATACTCCCCCATTGGTGTGATTTGAAAAAACTTTGCAAAACGTTAAAATTTTAATTAAAACTTTGTCAAAAATTAATCCCGGATGAGTTTCCTTAATGCGAGGCAAAGTTTACTCATTATCGCGCCGTGGTATATGCAATTTTAGAATTTGCAAATTCAAATTAATTCAGTTATAAGCTATTGATTTCTTTCCCACAAAAAGGACAATTGGCATAAATAACTAAAAAATTCAAGCTCTTTAGAACTTTTCTTATGACTCACCCTATATGTAATGTTAAAAATATAATATTTTAAATGTATATTATTTAAAAAATTACAATTTATTTGCAGACACACTTTTGAATGTTTTTGTTTTTTATTTCTATTAAAATAATTTTTACAAAAATCTTACAAAACAATAAGAATATAAAGAGACGGCTTGAAAAATATTGCTCTTGTGTATAATATTGTTTAGATATATGGAACATATCCACCTATTTTTTTCTTACAATATTTTTAAGTCTATTGTATATTGGATTCTCAAAGATGAGATTTGACATTGAATAAATGGAATTAAAAACAAAATATTTGTAATGAAAAATAAAATTTTCCATTCGTTGCTAAACAGATTATTAATGCACATGTAAAGTCTACAGCAGTCTAAGGATTTTACAACAAAGTATAATTTATAATTTTACAGATAATTTCCTAGAATTTTGTATTCATTATGTCAAAATTAATATAAATTTTGTTGAATTTTTCAAAAATATTTGTGTTAGTTAATTAAAATTAATAAAGATTACAAAATTCTTAGTCTTTATATTAAATTTAATTAACTAACAGCTATAGGACACAGTTTGAGTAGGTTTCCAGCGATGTTTACATTGCATTTACATCGCTGATGAATCTTGTATAATAGTATTGACAGTGCATCAGACTTTGTAATACCAGTTTACCTCATCAATTTAAATTATTTATCCCAGTTAGGAAGTTGGAAACCTTGGAGTGGTTAGCTAAACTGTTAGCCACCTTCAAAAGATCTTATAAGAGATAAACGGAAGATTACACCGGAACCAAATTTTGAATTTTTATTATTATTTTTTTCGGAGATTATTTCCTTATTAAAGTCACTTTTTATGCATGGTTTTTAAGTACTCTAACTTTTTAAAGTACACTATGCTTTTAAAGAAGACTTCGAAAGCAGCTACCCTACTCGCCACTGTAGTTCATTTCAAATTTGAAGAAGAAAAAGCAAACATTATATGCATTACAGCATCACTCTTGTATCTAATTTAAAGATTTTATCTTTATTATTTTTGAATATCATCGATCAACCTTGGTCCCATTCGAAAAGATCCGAGCTCATTGTCCGATTTTTTCCAGTTGGTATTCCCGCCTATCTTACGTACTTAGTAACCCACATTTTGAAACTAGCTTTTGAATTATCGTGCGAGCCGAAGTACGCTAGAAAATATTTAAATGTATGGGGCACTAAAAAATCATTAACTATGCCATTTATTGGCATACATCGAGATATTAATTGGTATACGATTTGATAATTCCTTAACCAATTTTGAATAGTTCTTTCAAATCTAAAATGAAAACAGTTAAACCCTTTATCCTTCTTATTCCTTTCTATTATTAATTTTTAAATCTCTCATAATTGCGTATTCTTTAAAAATATCTTATTGGATAATTAGAAAAATTATGAGGGTTAAATCATTCGAACAATGCAATTATCACATGATAATTCAAACGGATCTTAAATAATATATATTGCGCCTTGGCATATGCAATTTTTGAATAAGATTTAATTTTAAAATAATTATTATTGTCTTGATTTGTATTATTAAAATTATAAAGTCTATTATGTAATATGTATATACATTAGTATATATTTATTTATTTAACACTATTTCTCCATTTTAGCTATATTATTATAATAAGATACAAATCTGTAGATTCTTTTTCCATTTTTTGAATTGAAGTTTTTGTGTATTTTTTTTTTTGTTTTAAATCAGTTAATTACAATTCATCTGAAATAAATCTTATTAAAAATAGTGAATATATATATTATATATATATATACAAATATTTATATTTATCTGTTTTTAAAAATAAATTTGTATCAATTTTTTTTTTTTTTTTTGTTTTTTAAGATGACAACAAAAGCAAAAGAAACATTTTTTAAAACTTTCAAGTGATTATCTTCTTAAATAAATCGTATTTTCTTTTTAAATAAAAATTTCCTTTGATATAAAACACAAGCCATAATACCACATTTTTTATATAAATATAATAAATAGATATATAAATATAATAAATAGATATATAAATATATATATTTATATATATATAGCTATATAAAAAGGGAATCGCGATATTATAGCCTGTTAAATAAATAAATAAATACTAAAGTATATACATACATATATATATATATAAATTTGTACTCTTAGTTATGTATATATATATACAAAAGCTTGCATTCTTTCATTTCATACCACCTATTAATCCTTTTTTTGTAATAATTTATAATTTACAAGGAAAAGGCTAAAATCCCCATCAAAGGGTAAAAATCCTTTTTTCTTGCTCTCTTACATAAATTTATAAATTTATATTATATATTTTATATGTATATTTGTTTGTTTACAAAATTTTATTTTATCACACAAATTTAAAAGGTAAAGTATTGTAAAAGGTATGTCTTCCTCAACAACTGATATTCTGAATTGTTACAGGAGTGGTTAACGCACCGAAAGTTTAGAGTAGGAACGTATACTAAAGAAAGCATTATGGGTATTCTGTTAAGAGCTAGTAAAAAGAAAGTACAGAAAGAAGGAAATAAAAATATTTTCGACATTTGCTGAGCATTTACACAAACAACATCAGAAAGACGTTAGGTGAACTAGAATCACCAAGGCAAAGGTGAAAAAACCTAACATGACTTAAAGGAAGCGTCCATCTAATGCGAAAAGGACAAAATTAGAAATCCTTAGACAAAGATTAGAAACTTGCATAACTATAGGTATGAATAAGAGAAATTTTAAAGGTAAAAAAATTATATAAGTTTTATAAATGATTTTAGATCAACAACAATTCTTTGATAATGTCATTGTTTTTAAATTAAATGCTGGTTTTCTAAGAATCTTAACCCTTTAGGAACTGTCGAATATTTGAAATGAACTGTGAAATTTTAGAAATTTTTCAAAATTCTATATAAACATTAATCAAACTTAAACTACTGATACAATAATGTGCTCATACCTATATCCTATGTCTAAAACCTAATTAAACAGCACTTGGTATAGAAAATTTTTATACTATTTAAAAAAAAGTTCTAACTGTACAACCGTTGAGCTAATAAACCTGTCTAAATCATAAGTAGATATAGAAACAACTAGTTGGAATTATAATAAATTCCACGTGAAATTAAAACATGGAACCTACAGTCTTATAGGCCTTATAACATTCAGAAACGTCTTAGAAATAATTTTCAATATATACAATTCTATTTGTTATATATATATACATTATTTATACCGTTCATATGAAATATAATAAGTGGTAAGTATAATATAAATACTTTATGTAGTATTTCTATATCTGTGATTTATATCATTTAAATAAATTATTTGTTTGTATTTTATATTTTTTTTAAATTATTATTTTGTGCCGAAGACGCAGTGGTTTTGGCACCTTGCGAAAGGTCCTTGGTTCGATCCCTGGCTAGGTAAACTCAATAAATAGTATATAGCAATATAAAATTATATAAAAATAACTTATAATTAATTATCTGATAATCTAATTAAATAGAAAAATAATAATTAATAAACAAATAAAATATAAAATATTACCTATAATCGTGTTCCCGAAATAACCTATTGCTAAAAAATTAACTTTATCTATACAAACATATGCATCTGTCAAATTGACACCTTTGACATATGCATATGCGACATGACATAACATGACAAACATATATTCTGTACGTCAAGGGATAGGGGTATGCAAAATCGCAGTGACAGCATGCGGAAAAATCTAGGAAAACGCAGTGACATCTCGTGAAGAAATTTGACGTAGTCTTTTCCACAAAACGTGAAATTAAAAATCATGTGAAATAGCTAAAGCAGAACAATCATCTAGTTTAGTGAACAAACGATTAACGAAACGGAAACAGAGCCTCAGACAGAAGCTTTGTGGAAGCCCTATGCTCCCCCAAGGGGTAAAATAGGAAAAAAAATTTTTTGAAGAATTTTGTATTTCAATTATAAAATTATTAATTATTGGTGTTAAAATGATAGCTGAATATAATCAAAAATTAAATAACTCTTCTTCACATTTACTAGAATTCGAATCCGAACATTTTGAATGAAAGTTCGGTACTATAACCTTTAGTACTACCCAGCTGTTTTATTCTATTGAATAATATTCATCACTTGTAATTAAAATATACGAAAAAGTCTATTGTAAAATACTTCCCAATTTTCTTTTATATAAATTGTTTACGTATATATACATGTATATAAAGGTAACGCGTATTTATTTATTTATATAATACTATTATTATATTTATACATTATTTAAGGATTTTTCTCATTTTATATTACCTACAAAAAAAATTTTTCTTAATTTTGATGTGTTATAATTAAGAAAAGGATTAACTTATTTCACTTTTATTTTATTACCGGCTTCTAAAATTTAAATATTCTATACAATAAGTTTATACATATATATACATTCTATATTTATATTTTGTATACCTATATTACATTTTATAAAATAAGATTTATATACGTATAGATTTATGTAGATTTATAATGATAACAAAATAATAAACGCGTAATATAAGAATGATAGTACATTTATATGTATACATTACATACACATTACATACCAACATAATATTCATAAAATGTATTATATATTCGAGTATAATATAGCATCTATGTACAAGTATATGAAAAAGTGGAGAATCATTTAATAAAATGTTGTGTATATTATTTTTAAACGAGTGTAATCGAAAAATAACAGAGCACGTTCAAACTTATACACCATAATAATTTTTGGTATTCGTTTATTTTTTTTGTTTTTCTTTTTGTTTTTTGTTATTATTGTTTTTGGTTTTTTTGCCTTAGTGTATGCAATAAAACCAGAGTAAACTTTAATATATTTTACCTTGATTTTATTTTGTTATTCCTATATGTATATTTATATATTTTATATAATATTTTGTATTATTCTTAATATTATAAATTTTTTATTGTAATTTTGTTTGTTTTTGTTGTTGTTTTTTTTCTTTTTTTAGTTTTTAATTAAATGAATTTTTTATGAGAAATTATTGGTGTTTATACTCGTGCCTTAATTTGAACATAATCATATTAATGAAGATAATATTATGTTGCAGGAATTCCACAAAGGATACCTATCCTATCTATACTACATACATTCATACATACATATATATATATATATATATATATATATATACCAAAAAATAAGAAAAATATTATTATAATAATATGACACAAGTTTTGTTTAGATTTTTGTTGCTGTTGTTTTTGAAACATATTATCACTTTTGAAATTTTTTTTAGCTATTAAATTGTTTTTTTTTTTTTTTTTTTTTTTTTTTACAGTTTTAGTTTCGTGGGTTAATTTAAAAAAAAAAAGTTTTTTTTAGTTAATTTTATAATTTTACAACAAATGAAATTTTGTGTTTTTTTTTTAGATGTGATTTGATGAATATTTTATGAAATTATATATATACTTTTATATACAAAATGTGCATATAATTTAATGTAACAAGGGAAATTTTAATATTTTATTTATAATATTAAAAAATTTTTATATAAAAACGAGGAAGATTATAGTTGCCCTTGTCAACTTTTAGATATAAGTGCTGATCCGATACGTACCCTTGACATTATATCTAGCTCGTCTAGATCAATGCGTTACAAACGGAAAAGCAATTTTTATATACCCGATATCATATATGTATAATAACACGGGTATAATAACAGAATATTGAGCGAATTTTACAACACATAAGTGTTAAAATTTTCACTATACATATATATTATTTGTTATATCTAACTATTATTTGTATAAATATTGTCACAAATGAGTTTCTGAATTTGTATAAAAATTATTTAATAAGAATTAGTTTAATTATATATATTTAATGTATTCATACCTAAAGCAATAAAAAAGGGTTTGAAAATTTTAGATAAATCTGAAACTATTAATATTTGAAACTATTGTAACAAAAAAGTTTTAAACAAATCCAATTCATTATTTTATAAAAATTAAATAATAATAAATTAAGTTTTAGCAATTAAATGATAATTTGTTTGGAATTTTAATAAATATTCTGTCATATTTAAAATAAGGGTGCTTATAAGGTACTGACAAATTAATGTGAATTTGAATACCAAAATAATGAAAGTATAAATATAAAGAAGAAAATTTGTTAGTTTGTTTATTTATTTGTCCTAGACCAAGAAACCACTAGTCCGATTTTACGGGAATGATTATGGAAGCCCGGGGGTGACATAAATTTCTTTCATAAAATCATAGATATATAGTACTTCTACTGTCGGAAAGCCCTTAAAATTCGATTTCGAAGCCCTTAAAAAGCGATTTTCGCACACAAATTATTCTTTGTATTACCAGCAATTTTGTGACTGAATAAGCTGATTAATCTATATTATATATAAACTAGATAAACACGGTTTGTGCTCTTCTGTGCCTCTTAAAGGGTTTTTAACTGAAATCGATGTTATTAAAAAAAATTAACACCAAAATCACACTTTTTAAATTGTGACAAAAGTTTTCTTAAGATTTTCTTTTGGATAATAAATCTAATTTTTAGATTATTTAGTCTTCAGTATTGATTAACAAACTTCAAGTCTATTAAAAGAGTGAACTGCATTTTCTAAAAGCATCAATTGTACAAAATTTAAAGGAAATCGGTTACACCTTTTTTACTTTACAAAATGGAAGTTTGAAAACTGCTCCATCTTTCAGGTCAGAACACTCCCCGTACCCAAAAATTTTTATATGCATATTTAATTGACTAAACAATTTTTAAAGTCTATACGCTATAAAAAAAGCCTTCGCTATCCAAATTTTGACAAATGGCACGCTCACGGGCAACGACGGGTAAATGGGCTAGTAGTAGTATGAAGTATGTGAAACTCTACAATTCAATCAAAGTTTAAGATAATCTAAGATTTAGTCGAATCAAAACTGTAACGCAATTAGGCACGATAGACATAAGTCACCGACGAAAGTATGTTCAAAGTTAAAAATTTATCGTTTTTTGTGATAAGAAATGTAATTTTGACATTTCGATAATAGCTATTTTATAGCAGCTGTCTTAAAAAAAAGAATGAACAATGTCAAAACTTTCGATTACGATTGGTGAAATGTTCTGTTTCGAAATCAAATTATCAACAATAGAAATGGCGATATTTTATTTTTTTCAATAAAACTTCAATTTTTAAAACTTAAACGTCATTTATTTTACTTAAAAGAAATCTTGAAATCTTTTGTTAACTCAAAAAAAAAAACTCCCGATTTAGTTTAAAAGTTAAATTATTCTTTTTAACTATTACATCAATATCTATTTCATTTATTTGTATGTGTGTTTGTTTGTTTGTCCGTTTGTTCATTTGTCAATACATTGAATCTTTGCTTTGCAATACAAAAAAAAAACAAAAACAATTTTAACGCACATTAAACACTTTACAAAATATTTCATAACTTTTTTTTAAAAAAAAACAAAAATAAACAAAAAAAAATAACAGTAAAATACAAAATGACAAAAATAAAATTAAAGTATAAATTAACATCAACTAGATAAATAATATTTTTTTTCTGATTTTTGTTGTTGTTTTTGTTTTTGTTTTTTTTTTTTTTTCATTCTAAAGAATATAAAAATTAAACATGAAAATAACCTTAAACGATGTCTCCGTAACAAAGTAAAGAGTATTGTATTGAGTGGTTGGTTATATGGACTAAAGGAATTTTATTTTAAAAATTTTTCTATTCTTATTTTGTTGTTGTTGTTGTTTTTTTTTTTTTCACCATTATTTTATTTCGCTTTTCCGCAACAAATAAAAAAAAAAAAAACGAAAAACAACAAGAACAAAAAAAAAGAAATGAAAGGAAAAATATCTGAATCCTTTTTAAGTTAAAGCAAACACTTAAAAATAATGTTTGCTCATTAATTTTATGTTCTTTTCATTATATTCTGCTGCTGCTGCTGCTGCTTTGTGTACTGGTTTTTTTAATTTTTTTTTTTAGATTTTCTCAGTGGACGGTTATAACGTTCAGTTCACGATATGATGGTTGGATGGTTGAAAGCAGTGATTTCTTGAAATAAAGCCGAATGAAATAAAGCCAAACATTCAGTCAGATTGTATTGATAAATTTAAATATGTAATTAAGAATGTTAGAACTGGTTGATAAATCAAGGGTTATTCACCTTTTACAGAATATTTATATATTCGTGCTCCATATTATTTTGGGGACTAATTTTCATGAGGCATCAATAAGATTTGGTATCAATATCAATATATGTATACATCAATAAAATTATTTAACTCACAATTGGATTTTCACAAACAGAAAAATATTCTGTAAAAGGGGAATAATTCCTGATTTAGTAACTAAGTCTAAGATCCCTAATTTACTTTATGGATCATAATGCAAGCATTTGGGCTGAAGCTCCTATTAAGGCGCTGATAAATCATGATAGATTGCAAAGTAGAGCTATTCGTCTTATAAATGATTTAAACGTCACTTCAATGCTTATTTCACTCAACCATTTGTCATATCGTTGGGTCAATGATTTTATTTTGCAGACATCTTCTTAGTCATGCAGTCATTGCCCATATGGAACCATATCCCATTAAATGTGTTCCCCAAAGTTGGTAAAGCACATGTGTACGATTTAGAAAAGTTTAAAAAGAACATTGATACCTTTCTTCTAAATATCCCACCCAAATTTCCTTATCCCTACCCAAACCCAGAATCCTATATTTCCCAAACACGATTCCCAAAAATCCTTTCACATTTTATCCCCGAAACTCAGAGTTACGTTTGTATCACAAGTCCCATCCTAAGTTAAGTGTTCAAAAAGGGTAGTATTTAGTTTAAGTGTTGCACACTATCCAATAGGTAGCTTTTGAAGCTTTCCATGTCCTTCTTAAAAAAAAGGTCGAATTCAGATTTATCAATATCATCTGCTAATAATATTTTTACCTTTATTTCTTTTTTAAAAATGAATTGAAGCTGAATACATTGAAGCCTATGAACTCGGTTTAATTTCAATTGTGTTTTTTGAAATAAAGTCATTTGGGTTTAATTTAATTCGGTTTTATTTCAGGTAACCCCTTTAGAATCATATTCAATGTTACTTTTTGTAAAAATTGTTACTTAACACAAAAATATGTATATACATATATATATATATATATAAAGAAAAGTAACCAGAAAAATGGTGTTTGAGACATTTTATAGAAAAGTGACTTGGATTTTTTTTTTTCTCATTTTTATGTAAAAACTTTTTTTTTTGTATCCCGAAGGGTTGTGTATTGCTAACGATGATTTGCTAACGAGATCGTTTTTTTAATTTTTATTTTTTTTTTCTTTTTATTTTATTTCTTTGTTTTTTTTTTATATTTTAAAGCAAAATTGAAAGTACCTATAGTTAGTTAAAATAAAAATAAAATTAAAAAAAAACAACAACAAAAAAAAATAGACAAAACGATGAGAAAAAATCTTTTTATTTCACTTAAGAATAGAAGATAAACGCGAATTAATTATTCCTAAATATTTAATTAATCGCACAAAACAAAAAAAAAGCAAAAATATGACAATGTTCCTTTCATTAATTTTATATATTTTGATTGTTGGTTTTTTAATAAGTATATGTATAGGTGGTATGTATTCCTGGAGGTCAACTAAAATTATTAAAATTTTAGAAGAAAATATTAAAAAAAAAATCTAAGTATCAAAATTAAACTGAACACCGATTATAAAGACATGATTCTTGTAAAAACTTAAGGTGAATATCAAAAGTAATTGAAATGAAACGAAATGTCAGGTACGTCAGATTAGTTTGTTAAGATGTAAACTTTTTTGTTTGTCATGTAGGTTTTGGTTTTTACAATCAAATCTATGCTTAGAGCAAATGTAGAACGAAGCAAATGTAGAGCTATGACTGAAAAATATTCAGGAGGAAGTTTTATATAAACTATGAAATTCTGAGTATTAAAAAAAAAATGTTTAGAGCCTAAACTGTCAGATAAATTTTAAAAATACAGTTCCTTTTTTGAATGGCGTCATAATTTAAAACTGAACTGAAAAAACCGAATCTGATATTGAATGCATTTACAAAACTGAAATACTTTTCTAATAAATTTTTTTAACTATTTTAAGGAATTAATTTCTATTTGTCAATTCTTTATTTCACTTAATTTGACGTTTGTTTTTTTCTGACAACTCTGTAAGATCTGTCAATTTTATAACAGAATAAGCTCTGAGTGCACTACAAAATCAAAAACTAGCATATCGATTGTTCTGGATAATGTAAGCTTAAAAAAATACTGATTATTTATTTGACAGATGTGAATCGACTCTCAACACGCAAAGAATATCGCCCCATAAATGACATAAAATTTACATGTAATTTTCAAGTTTTTATATTGTTTGTGATTCAAAAATCTGTTACAAAAAATTTGATTTTAAAATCTTTTTCAAAATATTGATATAAAAATTGGAAACAATCATATATGAAAAAGTCTATTGGTAAAATTAGCATCAGGTCTTGATCTTTAGTGAATTGAATGAACAACATCTTTATTTTGAGTTTTCAAAAATTAACTTGTAAATATCCAGCGATATTTATATTTGTACCTCTTCTTTTAATTTTATTCACTTTTCTTTATTTACATTTAAAACTATGCAATTAATGCGAAATAAGTTTATTGACAGAAAATGTGTACGTTTACTTAATTTTCTTTGTTATTAAATTGTCACTTTTACATAACGGGTAACTTCAGTTTGTTAAATTGAAATCGTTTCATATCGTTTCATTCTGATTCCCACTTAATATTGGTTTGTTTTAAAATTTCGTTTTAATTTTTTAAATTCTTACTAATAAAAAATGTTATTAAAACAAAACAAATATATATTTATAAATTTTTAGAAAAATCTCAATTTTCTGGGGAAAATTCACTTTAAAAGTTTTCAGACAATATTCTCATGAATATAAAGTCGATTTAAATCAATTTAAAAATGTTTTCAGAAAACGCTTTTGTTTTATTAAATAGTATTGAACTTTTGGGATTAATTTTTTATAAAAACTTAAATGTTTGAAGTTAATTAATTGCTTTTTAAAAAGAATTATTCAAAGCCATCGTTTAAAAATTTTAATTTAATTATTACTTTTAATATTAACTGATGATAAAAAAGTTTTTTTCTTAAATTTAGACGTGTTTTTGACTGAAATAAATTTCCCCTGTGTAAGATATATTATACAATTACTACAGTCATGTAATTAACACCTTAGTGAAAATAATGATTAAAGAAATTGAAGTTAGTTAAAATGCCTTGGTAATTTCCTATATCCCATTTAGAAGTGAAAAGGATTAAAAAAAGATTAACTATCTTCGCTTTAATTCTTGAGGTACCTTCTGAAGGATTTAACCTTCCTTAGGAAGAAAAATCTTTCATAGCCAAGAACTAGTAAAGTTTAAACTAGTTTGGACCTTCCAGCATTACTAAAAAGCAGTTCCAGACTTCATAATAAAACTCAATACTAATAAAATAAAATATAAAAAAAATATTTTTTTCAATATATACTTTTATTAAAGTAAAACTAGCCCCCTAAAATGTAGAAAATAAAAAATTGATGGTAAATCTCAGGAATTTGCTACCGCTTTAATATAAAAGTAAATTACTGATATAAGAAACAGTTCTTTTAATGTTTGAAAACTTTTAATCTTAAAATATTGAAAATTTTGCAAAAATCAAAAATTAATGTTAAATATTTTCATTTAAAAGTGTTTTAATATAAAAGTAAATTACAGAAATCAGAGACAGTTTTTTCTTTCTGTTAACCTTAATCCAGCAATTTACTTTTATACTAAAATACTTTTAAATGCAGACTTTTTAATTTAATTCTTTGAAAGTAATTAAATTCTGAATTTAATTACTTTTGTAATTATTTTTAATTTGTATTAAAAGTAATTAAAATCAAATTTTTTTTAATTTCTAGGAGTCACAAGTATTTTAACTTTATTCTTTTACATATATTAAAATTTTGTAAGTATCGAAATATAAGTAATACAGATATTTGGCCAAGCAATGGGTATCAGGTAATGGTACTTAATAACTGTACTTAAGTACCATTTTAATTGGTAAATTATAGAATTTAAAATAAAAACTATGCCTGATTTGAAAATATTTTTGTGATATAAGAACTAGAGATCAAGGACTATATAAAAAGAATCAGGGCCATTGGAAAAGGACCATAAAGAAGAAGTATCAAACAAAAGTAATATAAAATACCAATATATATTATTTTATGAACTGGTAATAATTTTACAAAGTGTCATATTATAAATTAAATAACAAATTGAAGTTTTTACATAATTATATATTCCATGTATATAAATAAAACTTTTTTAATTTTTTTAAATTAAATTTACTTTACAGAAAACTATTTTAATTTTTTTTTTTAATTAATCAATTAAAATTCCTTGTGTATAACTAGAGTTTAACTATTTTTTTTTTTTTTGTTTGTAATTTTGCATTTACTGCATTTTAAATTAAAAAAAAATTGTTCATGAACACTTTTTTAAATACCATCATAAATAGGAAAAGAATTTTTACCATTTGGTCATTCTCTCATAATTTATAACTAACGTTTTTTTCTTTTCTGTTGTGTTCTTCTCTGTAAGAAACTTACAATTTTAATGAATCAAATATCTTTGAATACTCTGTGTTTTATAGTTTTTTGTTGTTTTTTTTTTCATAGTAATTCTGACTAATTAAATATTATATACAAGAGTTGAAAGAAAAAATAAAAGGAAAATAACTGTTTTAAAAATGTTTCCGTTTTTTTTATTTTTTAAAGATTTTCTTTTGTTTTTCTTCTTATTACAATAATTAAAAAAAAAAAACGCAAATGAAAAAAAAATGCTAAGTATTTAAAAAAATTTTTAAAATGTAAAACAGAACTTGAAAAAGAAAATGTAAAAATGTATAAGAAATTATGATAATTTTTATTTAATAATTTTAATTACATTTTTTTTTTTTTTTGTATATTGTGAAAGAAATCCTGTAAAAAGGAATTTATTGTTGTGTACATCTAAAATTTATGAGTCCCCCCAATTGGAATCTTAAAAGATCTTCAAAAAATCTTTGAATTTTCAAAAATCTGAAAATTTAAAATCTTGAAAAAATGTTTTAGGAGAAGGTAACGAAATGATGAATTTAAACTAGGAAGAGTAGACTGTGCCAACTCAAGGATACCCGCATTACGAGTATATCTATCAGGTAATGACTTTTGGTAAAATTTTATATATGAAACTATTAGACTCTGAGTAATGTACGAATTTTTAATTGGAAAAATTTTTTTGTATGCAAATCCCCATGGTAACCAAATATATAGAGTAAAATATGGAATATATGATATAAATAGCATAATAAATAATATAACTAATAAAATTAATAAATAGTATAATTTGCCACGCCCGAAAAGGAAAGGCATGTGCTTCACTTCCTTATCACGTTGCAAGAGGTAAGAGACGGTTTATAAATAAAAAGTTATATGGCAGCTCTTCGAACCTATTCCGCTACGCCAATATATTTTATTCATACGTTGGTGTTTTACGTTAAATACGGTTTATATATATAAATTTTGAAACTTAGCTTTATTATATATTAAATTAGTTTCATATATTAAAAAAGTAATTGTATGGTAGCTACTCGAACCCGTTGAGAAAACTGACTTAATTTCAATAGTAAAATGGCTGTTGAATAAAAATGAAAAATTTCAGAATCCTGGCCCCTATAATTTTTGGGTTATGGTGCAGCTGGACATACGGAAACATAAAGCTAAATTGAATTACGTTTTGATTCTGATCTGATACCCGAGATTTGTATCTGAATTTACTCCCTTCTCATTTACAGTGTCACAAATGTAATAAAATGTTTAGTAAAACCTTTGAACTCTCCAATCATTCGGGAGAGAAAAATAAAACTGTTTTTTATTCGATCGCTTTCTTTGATATTTGAGTTCTTTGAACAATAATTACTTTGAAATTTTGCATCAGCTTTTAGTGTTCTAATGCTCTAAAATATAAAATATGCAGAAATTTTGTTGCACCATCATTCTTTAGCTATACTCTAAGTTTCATTACATTTAATTTAACTGTAAATCCTGAATTCAACATATTCAAAAAAAAGGATATAATTCTGATCTTCAAACCAGCTATGAATTCATAAGGTCGAACATATACATATCAATATGTCCAATTTCTATAGATTTTAAGTTTTAAAAAAATTTGAGGTTCAAGATTTCATATTTTAAAATTTTGAATTTCGAGATTTCAGTGTGATCCCTTAATAATTTATATATTTATAAGATTTTTTAATATTTTATTTTGTATATATACATTATAATAAAATAAAAAAAATTTAAATTCACAACAGATACAAAAAAAAAAAAAACAAAATATAATTGCAGTTGTTCGGTTACAGAAAACAATTACTTTTATATTCAAATTAAAATAAATTCTTTTTTTTTTTTTTTCTAGTTTTACAAAGTAAAAAATCAAAAAAATACATTTTCTTTATCATTTTTAATTTTACTTTACAAATATAAATTTAAAATAAAATATTTAAATTAAATAAAGAAACTAAGAAACCGTTTTTGAATTTTTTATAGTTTTACAATTTTACATTTTGTCTTGACTTTTTAGACAATCAAAATGTCAATGACTAAAGACTACAGGGTGTTTCCTAAAAACGCATTAAAATTCAAACTACATAAAACTTTTTGCATTATCATATGATTTTAAATTTGTTTGGTACAAATTCCAAAATTGCAAATAATCTTATAAAGTGTCAAAGTTAAAAAGTGTCATACAAAAAATGTCAAAAAGAGTCAAACTAAATTTTACCAAAACTGTATTTTACTTTCATTTTACAGTTAATTTATAGTTGTTACAGTTTGAAATAACAAAGTGAAATGAAGAATTAAAAGCAATATATTTATATTAAGTTTCATAATTTCTAAATACAAAAAAGACTCAAAAGTTAAAAATGTCGATAATGCAGATATCGAACAACCGAAAAACCAAATAGAACAACAAGAATTACTGAACCATCTGCAAATCGCGGTATTTTAATATAATATTAATAAAAAGCATAAAAACCAAGGATCAAAAGCAAGCGGCACTATATGCAGATTCAGATTGGCAAGAAACAGTAAGTACATACATTTGAAGTCTTTTGCTCTCTAAGCGAATGGAGAGGAGCAAAAATCTTATGATTAACTAACTGCATATTCGAGAACTGCATAAGGTCATTAACCTTATAATCATAAAAGACTAGGCAATTTGTATTTGATGATATATTATATTTCGGATTTTGAAATAATCTAAATTTGTGACAGAGGTGAGTTATTATTAGTTATGACTTAATACCTCCTTTATGTAAATTTTTTAAAAAGTGTTAATTGCATGAAGAAACCTGAACTGTAGCAATCACTGTTGTTTCACCAATGTCATTGCGACGACTAATAGGAACATTTAAAAATATGTCAAATGTATTACAGTTCAGAGCCCTTATTGCACCAACTATTAATCCCTAATCAAATAATCAGTTTTTTGATAAGTGAGTATTTTTACTAATCAAACTTCATTGGCTTGTTGTTAAATATGACCTTGGTGCAATAAAAATTTATCAAAAAAATGATTATATGATTAGTGATAAGTTGTTGATCTAATGGGGCCCAGGTATCAAAGCTTCTCAAATTTGAGTTAGATTTAAAATATATATAAATTAAAATATATTTGAATTATATATATCAGACTTCTCAAATATAATTTCCACACCAATATTCTACTAACTGATATAGTTTTACTGAGTATTTTCTGTTAACTCTTTGCAGTAAATAATTATGGAACCCAACTCTATTCAAATATATTTTTTTTCTTTGGTAGTTTTTCAACCAAATAAATTATTTATATTTGAAAAAATTCGTCCAACGCCTCAAAATCTTTTTTTATGAACGCTAAACTAAACCTAAACGAAGGAAATTTTTGATAATAACACTTTTTTAATTGTTTTAATTTAAATTTTATTCAATTTCTTATTTTCGTTTATAGAAGAGCTAAAAATGTTACTGGCAAATGTTAATTTTTTTAAAATTTTTTAAAAATGACTCACATTTAACAGTTATATAATCCAAAAAAATTTTAATTTTCACTCACCTGAAATCAGAAATAAAAGAAAAAATTAATTTAAAATGGATATATATATATATATACATATAATAATATATTTTTTAATAAAAGAAAATTTTCAAATATTAAAATTAAAGTAATACAAAAATTTATATAAAAAATTTATAATACAAGTATCTATATACAATATTTATATACAAAATTTAATAAACAAA
Source organism: Dolichopus griseipennis (assembly GCA_963082915.1). Lineage (NCBI taxonomy): Eukaryota > Metazoa > Arthropoda > Insecta > Diptera > Dolichopodidae > Dolichopus > Dolichopus griseipennis. The sequence continues at coordinate 54,059,770 of OY720443.1, read as the reverse complement.
TTCTTAATTGACCTAAATATTGATTAAATGGCTAAATAGATAAAATAAAATAAATTGTTATTGTTTTTCCATTTTTTTTTTTTTTTTTTTTTTGTATATTTTTTTGGCAGTTATTACATAATTTAGATAAGAAACCTTTAGCGAATATATATATATATATGTTCTAAAAATCCCAAAATTTATGTATAAATTTTATTTAAATATTATTATATCTGTATGTGTATAAGTTTTTTAAGCACATTTTCAATAATAAATTGAAAAAAGCCTGTGCGTATTAATTTTACTATGTCCTTCTATTTGTCTATGTGTTTACGAGTTTTTAAATCTTCTTCACCTTTTGAAATAAAGTCAAAAAATTTCAATTACAGATAAAATCTATTTTGTTGCAAAATTTGGTTCTATGCCTACCCGATTACCGTTATTTACCGATATTTTTAACTTATCGCTAGCAACAACTTCCGCATTTCGAACAAGTCTTATATTTAATTTTTGTTACACGAATTCCATAAGTTATTTCTTTAATGTGGAAACTTCAAACAACAGCTGCTTTATTAATATTCATAATTAGTGTTGCCATACGATATTTTAATTTACCGTAATGTCAAAGTGAAATTTTGTCACTTTTGACACTTTATATTTTCCAAATGTTTAAGTTCCAAAGTAATATATTTTTAAAGAAATTAGAACCTTGAAAAAAAGAATGAGCTATTATTTAAGGAGCTATATAGAGTCGAGTCAGAAAATTAAAATTGTGGAATTATTAAATATCTGCAGCTTTACCTGTCAAAAAGATTGATTGAAGTAAGTTTCAAAGGAAAATGTTGCGCTAAAGTAAAATGCAAAAGTATTTGATGAACCCGCTACATTTTGTTTGACTAAATTTAAAAACAAGCATTTGTCGCATTTTTTATTGACTTTTCGTCAAGTACAATTTGACATTTATCGCGATTAAACATAAGATTTCATGAGATTTAAATTAATACATTTTTGACATTTATTTAAAAATATTTTGAAAGTATTATTTCAAAAATCTAATAATAATCTTTAATCTAAAAAAAAAAAAGTTTGATGTACTTTTAAATATCTGACGTTTTGCACATATAATAAATTTTTAAAAATAGATTAGAATTTCAAAACAAGCAATTGACACGCAAATTACATATTCATTTAGGTTATTTGTGTCAAAAATAATATATGAAGTTTGACATTTAAAATTACTATACTTATATCAAACTACTTTTCCAATAAAACGACAAATGCATTTTACCTCAGTGCGACATTTAAAAATTTCAGCTGTAAAACACAATAATTAAAGCTCCAACATTATATTACCACCCCTCCAAATTACAAAAGGCTTCCTTAAAATTCAAAGACAGTGTTACCGCATGTGAGTTTTTCTAAAACAATTTTCTAATATTAGGAAATATCCTTATTTTAAAACACCTTCGCTTTTTTTTCATTACTTGAAATAACATTACAAAACATATACATGCAAATCCCCATAAAACTAGAATCATGTCCTTTAAGCATTCGTTTCCTTTGTATCATGCTATGTTTTTATTTTATTGTCTTTAACTTTTTTTTGGTTTTTTTTTTTTTTGAATTTATTACAATTTTTTTCGGACACAAAGGAAAAAACTATAATTCAATAATTTTCCATTTTTTTTTTTTTCAAAAAAAAACCCCACCACTATCATAGATATAAAAAAAAAAAAAAAACATAAAAATAAAAAATTAAACCAGGGTACCCAGGACCAGAAATAGGGTAGGAAAAAAAAAAAAAGAGAATAATTTTTTTTAAAAAAAAAGGGAGAAAAAAAAAACTTTATAAAGAAAAAGACGGAAGTATTAAAATGAAATGCGTACTTCCTTGACTGAACATTTCTTTATCACAACAACAATTACAACAACAACAAAAAAAGGACCCACCCCAGATAGACCTGCCAGTAACTATTTAAGGGATTTTACATATTGCTTTTTACTTTTGACAAAAAAAAAATTCAAATTTAGAAAATTTTTTTGAGAAAAAAAAGCAGAGGGATGAAAAGAATAATTTTACATTATTTTAAAGCACGGTTATATAAATATACGTGTATATATATATATGTCTATATATATGTATAAGTTGTATCATTATACAAGATATATAGTATTATGTATTCAATCGATAAAAAAAGAACTGACACTAAAACTAAATAAAAATGAAAGAAAAGCAGGAAGCAGCAAAATTAGACATATACATATACATACAATATAAATATACAAAATATATATATATATATATATACATACAATATATATATACAAAAAAAATATAATTTAAATTTGAAAATTGTTGTGTACAAAAGAAAGTATTGTAATTTAAAAGTTTAAAAAAAAATCTTAATTTTCTAAATGAAGTTTTTTAAGCTTATATAAAATAACCTGTCATTTATGATTTCCTTAAATATTAAAAAAAAAATTTATAAAGAATTTGATAAATTCATTGTATAAGAAAATATTGAAAGGAAATCAATTCATTAATACATCCAATGGATAAGTTATTTAGGCAAAATAAAATGAAGATGTCTATTATGTAAATTAGAGTCCACAGTTGGAAGTTCCGACATCCGTTTAATGTCAAAATGATAACAAAGTTTGCAAATTTCATTCTGTTTATCCAATTCTATTACAACATGTCATTCTATAATATTCCTATATTTCTGATTTTTCTTATATTCATGTCTTCCGTATTAAATTCTATAATAATCCATATTCTGTTGTATGCTAGCCTTAGTATTTTGATAATTAAAAATAGACACAATATTAGAAAAAGTCTATTATATAAACTAGAGTCAAACCCAGTTTGAAGTTTGGATATTCGTTTAATGTCAAAATGATAAGGTTTTCAAATGACATTATATTAAAATCTAGTCAATAGTATGGACCCAATACCTTGATCCTCTTCTTAGTGCTCAGTACAGTACTTATTCACTGAAATTATGTACTGGAAATATGATATACCCAAGATCTATTTAAATAAAATTTTAAGTTACCCCTACAAAATGCTTCTAATTTGTTTATAGTTAAATCTTACAAATTCCAGACTTTTAAATCATTTAAGTATAGATGATATGAAGTCTAGGAATTGTCATCTTAAATTAATATCTATTGACATCTTCATTATTTGATATTTTCTTTTAAAACCGCCATTTAATTTTCTTATCAGAATTATATTGTTTACGTAACCATAGCAACCAAGATATTTTAAATTTTTCGCATGTTCCAGTGTTCAAACTATATGGATCTGTTACCTATTATGGTGTTTACATTAATTTACACATCTATTCCTTTGTTATAATGCTGAAGTTTGTATTCACTTCTTTAATTATTTAATCCAGGTGATCTTAATTACGAAGCAACACCATCATATCATCGACATTACTTATTGTCATATCATTTTTTAAATTATTTAATTTTAATGACTTGATTAGTTGCAATAAATTAAAATAGTTTCAATACTGACTTATGAATTGAGTAATTTCCAGAACTTATGAGGTGCAAGCAAGTAAATGTTAGACTAAAAAGCTCTAGAAAATAATTTCATATAATTCCATTACAGCGGAAGATATTAAACAACAAACTTCAGTTTTAACTTAATTAAACTAATATACAAGTAGTTCAAAATAAAAAACCAAATTTGTACTTCATATTTTTGACACTCCCTACTTTAAAAATTTTAAATATTTTTTTATATTTTCTTTTTTTTTTCAAGACAGTTAAAAATTTTTTAAAGAAATTTTTTTTTCCTAAATTCCCTAAAAAAGATGAACATAAAACTATTAAGATTATAACAGTGTCCTTTTTTCCAAAAAAAAATTAAAGTAAAATTGGTATGCAATTATTCCAGAAAATACACATCTTCAAGATTTCTTGGTAAATAGAATATTTAATTTAAACGGTTTAATAAACCTTAAATTGTGCGTGAACTCAAGTTCAAGTTTTGTAGTGTGAGGCATTTGTAAAATGTAAGGCCTGCCTCTATATATATAGTAGTACTGTGTCCTAAACTAATTTGAAAATCTTGATTTAATATCGATTCGTTTAAAGCGGATTCGTTAGAAGCTTTTGTGTAGCAGTAATATAAGGGTTCATATGGATGCTATATCATGCTCTATCTTGGACATTATTGTCTATACTAAAACTCCCGATACTACAATGTCGAATTAATTTCTGGAATTATGTTGTTGATAAGTCAAATTATTTCTTCTGGATTTCCCATTAATACGTAAGCTGATAGGGTGCTTACTGCTTATCCCATTATTTGGATACCGGGGGGGAGTAATCTCAAACTACCGCTGGGGTAAGTATTCTGGGATAAGGTGTCTTTTGAAGGAATTTTCTTCTTAGGAAAAAATATAGTTTCTGCTTGGTAAACATTTAAAACGTTGGCGATAAGCTACTTGGGAAAATTATTAAATAATATAACTACCACAACCATCTAATATAACACTAATATATAAAATCCACGCAAAATCTCCAATCTACTTGATTTAGAATATGATAACGGTATTTCCTGTCAACTACTATTTCTATTCACACTGAAGCAATTCTACCTATTGACAGAATTAACATACTTCTCTAAATTGTATAAAATACAGTAATATAAAAAAAAAAAGAATTTAAAAAATAAATAAAAAAAAACCCTTAAAAAACTGATTTCATTATTTTTTAAAATTTTATTCGTTTTTATAGCACGTCTTATTGAATATTTAATGATCTTATTGAAATTTATGTCAAAAACATTTAAGATAAATTGATGAAATCGGATAACATTTTCTTCTTTAATTTTTTATGTGCTTCATTTTGTTTTTTATTTTTAATTTTTTTTTTCATAGAAAAAAACCATTTATTTTTTCAAAAATATAAAATCTTGTCAAATTTATTTCTTTGTTTGTTATATTTATCATAACTAATTCATTATGTGAAATTTCAACTTTAATGTTAAAGAAAATTTTTTTTTTTTTTTATTTTTATTTTTAATTTATTTTGATGGGTTCATTGTTGTTCTAAAAAAGATACCCGACCAAAGCACTTAAAATCAAATAGCATAAAAGTATAATGAAAATGTAAAAGAAAAAGATACTCCAATATTAACGCAAGATAATTTACATGTTATTTAAATTCATTAATATTTTATTTAAATTATAATTTAATTTTAAAATAAAATAAGAATAATTATTGAAAAGTAAAATTATTTATTATGAAAAATCGTCCACGCACAATCTCATAACTACTTGCTTTAGAATGTGATTCCTGGCCTGTAATACTACTTCGATATTATTTGAATATTACCATTCCTTTGAAGGTAAAGGTAAAAATTTAATTAATGAAACTATATTCCATGCAGTGCGTTTCATCAAACTGATAATACATAATATGCGCACGACTGAGCTAAGATAAGAGTAGAGCGTTACCATCTTTCTACCAAATTCCTCCCGGAATTTTTGTACTGACCTCCATAACCCTAGGATACTTGCTCATAATGGATTCAAACATGCACTGAATGCTCGCGAAAAGTTCTAGATTCATTGCTTTTGGGAAACTGATAAATCTCAAGTGTGTATTTCAGTCATTGTGTTTTTCATTGTCATGCTTTGGGTACAAAACACTCTTGTCCCTATTGCAAAGATCTTTTGGACATTGTCGTCAAGACTATCAAGTTTATCAGATCAAGAGCTTTGAATAACCTTCTATTCAAAGTATTGTGCAAATAAATTGGATGTTATGCTAATTTTTCATTTTTTGATGAACTGCATTCGTTGCAAGTAAATTTTGAAATTAATGTCAAATTTATTTATGTTATTAAACTCCACCTGGAAGATCTGTATGTCAGTTTCAATGGTACGTGAAATTCTAAATTAAGTTACAAAGGGGTACAATAATGATAAAAAGGTTTTAGAAAACATAGGGTTAGCTGATTATAAGCTATATACAATGTCATGGAACACAGATACTTTTAGTTATTTGTGCGCCATCTATTATCCGGTACACGTATTATATTATATTTTCTGGTGTGTATTGTATATATATTAGATCTTATTATATTCAGTAACTATATTTTGATTTATGATATAAGTATTATATATTTTGATTATAAATTCACCGATTGATTTCAAATACTTTGAATTCCAAACGATAGGAGAACGGAGTCTTAACCCATACACCATATAGAGTAGAATACATGATTGGTTAATAATATGTCTTTTAAATGTTCAAAATTATTTTTTGCTCTTATATGGCAATTGTTAATAATATGAAAATAAAATGTTGTCACTTTAATCGGATTAAAATCTATCGTATATGTATGTAATATTGTATGTGTAAACTTGTGGGATATTTAAAAAATAAAATTACACTTCCTGCTGAATCTTAAATATTTATTTAATATTCTCCAAATTTATAGTGGTAATATGAAGTTCGGAATGGTTCATGTTTCTATCCTTCTTAAATATATATAATATATATATCTATATGTATATATGTAAATACATTTGTACATATATATTTAAAAATAATGAATTTTCAAAATATTTAAACATTGATATGAAAACATGTAATGAAATAAACCAAGAGTTTTTAAAAATCACATTTTTTAAATTAAACAATGTTTCTTTTAAAAATTTTGAGTGGAGTACATCGAGTACATTATAAATTTTTAAAAACTTCTGTTAGAAATTTATTATATATTTTAAGAATACGCTTTCTCAATTTTTAAATTACTTACAAATGCTACACAGATGGCCATACTAAATATTTTTCTTAAAAATTTTTTTTTACATATCTAATCCCTCTGCGTTTCAAATTTATAATCAAATCGGTTGGGATCAATAAAATGGGTCAAAAATTTTGCGATAATTGAGTTTCGGATAACGGTCAAATAAAGTACCGTATGGAAACCCTGTACACTTATTTGGAGTATAAGGGTTAAATAAGCTGTCATTTGGCTTTTTAGATTGAAAATATACGTAAATACGTAATATATACGCAAACTCTAATTATAACTATAAAATTTTAGCACTTTTCCACATTTTGCAGGACTGCAACTCCGTAATTGGTGGAGCTTCAGAAAAAAGTTTTAAAATAAAATAAATTTTTTTTTCAAATACCTTGTTCTAGTTAAAAGTTCTATTCATTATTTCAAACAGTTTAAAAAATTTTGTAAACATAGGCACGGACGAACAGAGCAATCCTATATAGACACATTTTTTCAAATTTTTTTTTTAATGCTAAATACTAAAAATTAGAATACAAATTTCGCTTACAAAACATTAAATTTGATTTAAAGCATATATTATGTCACAATATAAAATGGTTTTTTTATTGATTTCCGGTCAAAAAATAAAAAAAAAAATAACACAAAATTTGTCATTACTTTTAATTCCAGGATGCTGTTAAGACTCATGTATTCAATATTCGTATATATATATATATATGTATGTGGTATAACTATATTCAATAAGGAATAATTTACTTAATTTTTTTCCAAAAAGATTATTGGTAAATTATTTAAGTTTGGTGCTAATATGCAAATATGTTTTGATTGAGGTATAATATTTCCAAAAAATTTATTTAATAATTCAGATTTTGTGGTATGATTGCATAATATGGAAATCAAAGAAGAGTAATTGTGATATTTCATCAGTATTTAATAAAAGTTGAATGATGAAATATACTTTTTGGGAATATTTGTGTGGGTATACGGCAATCTGCGTCTGGCGGTATCTCCAGTATAGTAGAATTTACGAAAACTTTTATTTAAAATTTCTTGCATAATTTTAAAATATTTATTGAACCGAATTGCTTTAATTCAACGCTTAAAAAAGCGCTGTTAAAGTTTGGAAAGTTATATATAAGTAATAGAATTAACGACAGAGCGTTTGATAAAGGGATACATAACGTATATTATATAATACTAAGGAAAAAGCCTGTCGTATGACTAAAAATTAATTAAATAAAAAATTATTGGATTTCTTAATTCTCGCTCTAACCATCCGACCGATTGATTACTTATACTTTATACTTGCTAAGTGTTAGTTTTGACAAAAAGGGCATATGAATTAGCAGCAGTTTTCAGCCTTTCATTTTATATTAGATTAGAGAGAAATGAAATTTGTTATACCTCAACATTTAAATAATGTTTTTTTTTGGTTAAGTTTATGTATGTAAATATTACATTAGAAAAACATTAATGTTAAAAATAACTTTTAAACATTTTAATTTATTTTTTTTTTTATTTGTTCAAGCACTAAGGAATTAACGAAAGAAATAGTATGTTACGTGTATAAATAACACTTAACATAACATAGAGCACGCTAATCAGCAACAGTTTATCATATTATTATATTTAGATATTTCATATTTATATTTTATAATACAAGTTTAAATTTTACTAAATTTGACTATGATAAAGCTGTAAATACTATAATTGTAATGAAAGGTCTTGGAATATTCTGCAATGGAAATATTTGTAAAAATGGCAGAAGAATTTTTCGATTGAAGGAATACTTGTTACAAATAAATATTTCAAATATTTCAAATTTCTTCAGACTTATCTCTTGAGACTAAAAGTACTTAGATGTGTTTTTGTTTTTGAGATTTTTACAATATGGAACTTCTTTAAACTTTATAAATCAATATTTTATAAATTTCATTGTAGTTTAGATTCTCTTTAAAATTTAAATCAAACTGTGATGGCCAACTATTCCAAAGAACAACTAAGTTATCGAAAAAATCTCTTTAATTCCTAAAGCGATAATTTCAAATTATTTCAAATTTAAGATTTATTTTAATATTGCAAAACTCACATTAAATTACTTATTAAATGTAATTACTTGTTTTTTTTTATTAAACAACTGCAAAGATTATAAAAATAAAATTTCATTTCCTTAAAACATTTCCTTAATTATTAAACTACAAAATTGATTCTTTATTCAATTCTTTTTTTATTAAATGGCCAGGAAATAAATAAAAAATCAATAAAATAATATTTTATAGTTATAGAAAAATAAAAACAGAAATATTATAAATTAATTATTGTTTGTCTCTTTTCATTTGGAACGCGATCTTTCTTCAATTATTTTGAACTTTATTTGCCTTTCAAAGGTTATTTATGAGCGCAAAAATTAAAAGAAATTTTTTTTGTAAGATAAATAAAACTCAAGTTGACTTTTACCAAATGTATATAATTTAATTTTCAAGTGTATTTTAGTTAAAAGTGTATAAAAACAGATTTTAAAAAAAAAATTAGATAATAAATTAATTTTAGTTTAAAATAAAATGCATAGCCATACTATACAAGTTACAGGCCATTAGTAAATGTAATTTGATGAAAATATAAATTTGAAGTTAAGAGACACAATCTTGTTTGTGTGAAGCCTCGCCGCTTTTGATTTTATTTTACATATATTATAATGAAAATTTAATAATTAATCAAAGGCAAAAATAATATATAACGCCACTGTTGACTTTAGTGAAAATTTCATGAACATTGCATAAATATGCCAGGCCTTTACTATATAAAATTCAACGCAATACTGTTAAAAAAGTTTTAAACCATTAATAAGAAGTCCGCCAGATCAAAAACACGGAAGTGTAGAAGATGTACATTTACGTAATAACTTTTATCATTGACGTATACCTTGTATAGGTAAAATCACTGTTAATTTTAATGAAAATTTTCTGAACATTGTATAAATATTTCAGGTCTTTATTAAATAAAATTCTATGTAAAATTGTTAAAAAAGTTTTAAAGCACTATTAAGAAGTCGGTCTGATCAAAGATACGGAAGATGTACACTTATACAATAACCTTTTTTTTAAAATTCTCCCATACCTTGAAGATTTAGTGTTTCCTCCAGATCTAATGTAAAATTTGAATCAAGTTACTTTTAAACAAAAGTTAGGAAAGTTAGTTACAATACAACTACAGTAATAAAATAATATCACACACAAGTCCTTGAAGTGGACTCGCAGGAAAAAAGAAAAATAGCAAAACTCCGGAGAACATGGCGTTGGTCTGTCAAGAAAAATAAAGAGAATAGTAGTACGACGTGGACCGAATTTAAACAACTGACCCAGAATAGAATTAGATGGAACAGCCTTGTAGAAATCCTATGCTTCCAACGGGATTAAATTTGGAAACAACAAGTACTGTAAAATTAGGTCTCTATATAAGACTCCTCTTATAAAAGATAATTCCATATACAAATAAAAAAAGTCATTAATAATATGCTTCCATGCAAACGCTTCACCTAGTAACACTCATCAACCGACACGTGTTCACTATTATTATAATGAATTAAATTTTAAGAAGATTAACACAACTTTTATTGCCTATAATAAAATAGTTATAACTTATAAAACTTATTAGTTTTCAGTGGGTACTCTCTCTAACTATTTAATCTTTAATATTTAATTATTTTATCAATAATTTTGTTTTTTTTTTCCAAATACTTAAAGGTCAGAATGTGTCACTTTTTATGTGAAAAAAATCAACAGAGAACTATTAGCATATCTAAAACAAACATTTATGAAACTGTTAGAAATTCATGAATAAATAATGTTATTCAATTTTCTATAAATTTATTTAATATACCAATTCGTACAAGTAATTATTGTGTATTCGTACGTATCTTAAGTAAATATTGACAAACGATAATCATTATGCGATAATTCAACATTAAGGTGTAAGTATCAAGTATTAAAGGAAGTATTAGACGATAATGAACTTGATTATGGAATATACAAGGGTTAACTATTTTTTATGTTACTAAAATTTTATTTCAAAATTTTTAAAAAATTAGAAATCGATAGTGGTTTTAGTGAAGTATTATGGAATAAAATCTATTAATTTTAAAAAAGTAATTGTTTAGATTTAAAAATAGTGTAAGTTATATATATAGGACCTAATACTAGCATTTGAACTTCGAACTTCATTTATAAACATGACTTACTACCAGATACATAGTGTGCATTCAACAATCAAAACTGGTCTGCAACCCTGTCATAGTATTTGAGTACGAACTTCCTCGACCATCAGTGAATATTAAGACACAGGCCAATATTAGTGATTTCAACAAGAAGAAAGTCGCAATTATATAACTTGTTAGAAAATTAATCTGTTTTAGTATTAGTCTTGATTCAAATGGAAATTAGTCATAAAAATACAATTCATATTATACAATAATTTTTTTAAGTGCTTACTGTTAAACTGTTACGCTAATAAGCCTCTCTAAGCCAGAGGTACTTTTTAGAACGGAAGGGACTTATATTATATTCTTATTATTAAAATTAATCTTAATGAATTCCATATATACATATTGAAAATCAAATTCATTTCAAACAATTATTTAAGTTTCTTGAGCGTAAACATACATGCTTGAATATAAATATTTCGTAGCCGCTGTAGTTGCGCTCAGCTTTTAACGAAACTTTTAAATATTGCCCAGATAAAATTACATAGAAAACTCTCAAGAGCAATTGATGAACTTTTAATGAATATTTTGATTTTTAAACGGAATTTATATGAAAACATCTTTCAAATTGGGTTTCTTTAAATTGTTAAACACTGTTAATTGCACAATATCTACAGTGTTGGAAATTGGAACAGCATCACTTGATTTTTTTGCAATATTTTAACTGTTAGCATACTTATTTGAAAAACTAACCGTACCTGTTTTCATTATGTACTCGTACTTACAAGGGCTTCAACATTTTATCAAATTTTATTTAAGAACATTTACCATTAAAATATTGGAAAAAAATCAATTGAAGTTATTCTAATTTCCACCACTGTATAATACAATATTATAAAATGTATTTAAAGGTTAATGTACTTAGATATTAATTATTAATAGATATTAGATAATAAATTACCACTAAGATATAATATTATCTACCTATTAATATTAAAAATAATTACTTAAATATGCAAATTAATATTTAATATATAATAGGTATATTTACTCAGTTTGTTTATTTTTTTGAACAGTTTTGTTATCCACGGGATATAATGAATTAAATAATATAATGTCAAAGCTGTCACATTTTAAAGTTTTATTAGAAATAATAAAATAAGTTGATTTTTTAAATAAATAATATGAATAGTTTTTTCACTTTCTGATAAATTCCATTATAAGTCTCTGTATGTAATTGCAAGTAATGAATAAGTAATGATTTGTTCGACCTCATTTCAAACAATTCCAACACAATACTCAGAAAGGTTTCAGTTCATATTATCGTAGGTCACTTAAAACTGAAAATAGACACCCATTTATTTATTACAAGAATCATTAATTGTAGATCAAGCTGCCATTGAAATTGTACAATTAATATTTTTGCAATTTTTCAAAATGAACATTATCAAGCAGACTGCACTCTCTCCACCTCATCTAAGTCAACAATAATGTTGATTTTTCAAATAAATTTTTCATAATCCTGTAAAAACTATTAAAAGATGTAGTTGTAAACTGACTTAATTCTAATCAAGACATATAAACTGAGCTTGTTTTATAGATATCTTGTAGAGACTAACACCTGTACTAAATAAACTAAACAACTTATGCCTCCACTCAAGATTTTCCAACAAGGAACAAAGAGGGCAACAAATGCTCATCTTCCCTACACAGTTGAGCTAACCAGATGGCGTAACAAGGCTTATGAAAGTTCATTTGTCATGCGCTCATCTCTTCTATGGGACCATATTCCACCAAATGTCTTCCCCAAATTTGATAATGTATATATATATGTACGATTTAGCCAAATTTAATAAGAACATTAACATGTTCTAAATATCACATTCAATTTCCCCCCTCCCCCATAATCCAGAAATCGCAAATAACTTCCACCATAATCCCAAATCCTTCTATATATCCCCATAGCTGTAGTCAAACTGTACATTTGAATCACAGGTTCCCTCCTAAAATTTGATTCAAAAAAGGGTATAGTTTGGTTGTTTTGCAATCTCACACTACTCAAAGAACCACCCCACAGTTTAAATAACTGGCTTTCGAGCTTTCCATCTCCTCGTAAAAAAAAAATCAAATTAATGCTTGTTTTTATTTTGGTAAATTGTTATATACAACATCATAGGATTACAACACTACTACAGTGACTTATATTGTATTCATAGAGTCTTAAACTATAATTTTACATAACAAATACATGTACGTATACAATTTAATATTATGAATTAGCAAAAATTTTTAAAAAAATATTTTTTTTTTGGTATTTTATCCTATTGATAACTTATACAAATAACTTACATATTTTTTTGTTAGAATAACTATGAATCATTGGAAGTTACCATTACCATAAAGTAGTAGTTTACAGATATCAGTAAATTCATGAATCATGTTTGTTTGTTTGTTTGTTTTATGAGATGTCATCACCTAAATGCCCCATACTCTATACTCGTCCCCGTCCCCCTAAAACATGATTCAGATAACAACAAGTTACAAAAAAATTTAACAAATACCTACCTACGACCTACTAAAATTTGTTTTTTGGACTAAGAATATAAAAGTTAAAATAGAGACGAGATGTTTCTTAAATTACCAACAAAAATTGATGTATATGTATGAAACTAATTTAAAATTTTGACATTTTAGAAATATAACAAAATATCTACTCTGGTGATTAAATCACAAGTTTAGTTCAATTCAAAAAAAAAATAAAAAATAAATAAATAAATCTTCAATATATTTTCTTACTAATTTATTTGATTTACATTTCATATATAAATTATAATATATACTCATATACATAAGTATTTATATATATATGTATATAATTTTAATGAATTGTTTGTACTGTGTTTCATTAAAAAAATATATATATACATAAATACATTAAAAAAAAAAAATTATATCTTTTTATAATCAACAAATATACAAAAACAAAATTTGTTATATTTTTATATATATATTAGTTATGAAACGTTTTTTTTTTTTTTTTTTTCAAACTGTTATACAATTTTACTCTTATAAAAATATTATTATTTTTTTTTTTTTGTATTTTGTTTATTAACACAATAAAATATATTCTCTTTCTTAAAATATATAAAGTAATATATATAACGATGTACATATATACATATTATATTTATAACATTATTCATATAGAAAAAAAAAAAAAATAAAATAAAAACAAAAATAAAAGTTTATTTAAAAATAATAGTGTTTGTATATGAAATTCGCAATAATGCTACTTAATAATTTTTCAATAGGTATAAAGCTTTTTCTTATTCTCACATTTAATATACATATATATATATATATATATACAATAATATATTATATATATATATATTATGGTCCAAAAAATTTATTTTGAAATTTTCCACATGTAAGAACTTAAGAAGTTGTTTTTATATGTCAAGAATGGCGCCACTGAAGTTCTTTACACATGCTTTTTTCTTTGCAAACAATTTTGTCTTTATCTCTTTTTTTTTTTGTTGTTGTTTTTTTTTTGTTATTATTTTTTTTTTTTACTTATAATGTCTTCTCTTTTTGTTATTATAGTTTTTATCTATTTTGTATTGTAATTTTATGTTTACTTATTTTTACTTTTATTGTATCTTATATATTTTGATTTAAAAAAAAAATAATAAAAAAAAAACAGAAAAAAAAACAACAACAACAAAAAATAATAAGGAAATATACAAAAATGATAGAAGAAAAATATGCAGTCGCCAGTTTTTTCTTTGTAAATTTTTTTTTTTTTTCTATAATTTTTATAGCAGCCGACGACGTAAAAGGGAAAAAAAAAAATAAAAATAAGAAAAAATAAAAACAAGAAAAAAAAAAAAAAAATAGCAAAATAAGAGATTTCTTATTTTGTTCAAAATCAAAACAAAAAACAAAATTGAAGAAATGAGGAAAATTGTCTGAATGAAAAGTTTGTTTCTTATTTTTTTTTTTTTTTTTTGTATAAGAAAAATAACTAAATTTCAAGTTATAATTTTTCTTTAATTTTCCTATTTTCCTATTTCATTTTTTTTTTTTCTAATATTTTTAAAAGTTTGTTTACTTTTTTGTATTTTTCAAGATTAAATTGATATTTTTTAAAGGTCTTATATAAATACATGTATATATTATATACATATATAGACAGACATCCAAATAAATTAATGTCATATATTATAAATTTGTTTGTAATATTGTAATTTCATATATATAAGAGTCAGTCTGTTTCTGATTTTATCAGATTTAAAAAAAAAATATATATATATATATTTGATTTGATAAAAACAAAACAAAACAAAAACAAAGTGTAGTATTATTGGTTACCAACTTAAAAAAAAAAGTTTTCCTAAATTTCTAGTTATACTTGTCAAAAATTTTTAGTAATTTTCTTGGTTTTTTATTCTTTTGTTTTATTTTGATAAATGTATAGTTTTTATAAATTTAATATACACGTATATATAATACTTTAAAATAATGTAAGTACATTTTTTATTTGTTTAAAATTATAAAACCTGTTTTTTTCAATGGAAGCTAAAAATTTTATTTTACCCAATATTGATTGAGGTATCAATAATAAAAGGGATATCCCTATCAGGAAATTTGAACTAAAATTAAATTTATGGAATTTTTTTTTAATTAAATTTAACTATTGCATAATTTTGTACTTATTTTTTTCTTGAAGATCTAATTTGAGATTCAGAATTTTATACATTATTAAATATTGGTAAAAATTTAATCCAAAGGACATCAAATTGAAATTAATTATTAAACAAGCACTTGTCTCCAAAAGAATTATATAAATTTTTGCCTAAAGTTATGCAATATTAAAAGGCTGGTCGAAACGGAAGAATAAACGTGTTAATTAGTTACACATATACAGAATAGATGGTTTTTTTGATAAAACTTGTTCGAAAACACTATGAGAGAGCACAAAACACTCCAGAAAATGGTCTTATATCACATATATATTATACCACAATGAGGAGTTTATAAAAAAAAACTCTGCTCACGAGTTTTGTAGCCCCTGAGCATTTTATTTTTTCTTTGATAGAAATGGTTATATCCAAATCCAAGAGTGTGTCCCTATACCATATCACTACAGTAGATTGGGTACATGCAAAGCACTAGAATATAACCCGGGAAATATTAACAAAAAAAATTTGAAATATGACATGTCTATTATTGGTTATTCATTGGTTAGCTCACAATTATCATAATAAGGTATTATAATATTACAAATTAGATTTAAGTCTTAAGATTAGTGTAGTTTTAAGATAGATTAAGTAGAATATAAGGAATATATTAAGTTACATTAAAGATGTGGTGGCAATGTACATATAGTTTATTAATCCAGTAAGTGTGGATTCAAATCCTCACAAGTTGTAATAGATTTTTTCTAACTTAATCCCCTTGCAAGCAAATGTAATTTTAACATAACATATAAAATTAACAAAATTATAAAACTTATAGTTTAATAATATAGTATTGAATAGCCAATATCAATGTCTGCGATTATGTCTACACTATAATCAATTTACTTTAGACCTACTTTAGTACAAGTTCTTTTTATTACAAGTTTCATTAGTTTTTATTTGTTTAATCTTAAAAATAAAATTGTTTCATGATTTCAATGTATCGAAAATTTCGATGTAAGCATCATATCAAAAAGCAATGTTCTTTGACTAATTTTATAGTTACCTATCTTACATCACTTAAAACTCTTAATATTATGATGAGTTACTCTCAGTATTCTTATTTCTTATTATTAGTAATAAATTGTTTAGTTTTAATACAATAAAGAAAAACTTTTTCAATAATAATATAAACAAATTTATGATTGTGTTTACAAAAATTCTAAGGTATTATTTTATTTGTAACTAATTTTAAATTACTTTCTTTTAAATGATTGTAATATAAGGAGTAATGGAATATATATTACATCTTTTATAATTAAACATTACTGTATATTAAAAATAAAAGTTATTTTATGTTTATGTTGTTTTTGAATTACAAATTTATGCTGAGAAATATTAGCTATTAGAATTTTTATGTTAATATAAAACAATTCCATATAAAATTCTTAATTTACTTAAATTGTAAAGTTTATAAAATTAAATTAGAAATAAATATTGTATCGAATAATGAGTGATATGAATAAAAACGAAGGTTTTGTTCCAAAGTAAAAGGTAGCTAAGTAAGATCATCATCTTTAATTATGAGAAAATTTCTCAACTCATATGAATAAACATAATTTAAACTTTTAAATCATGCTTTCTTTAAAAATGCAAATACTTGTGAGAACTTCAATAATTTGCTCTATATTTTGCCTAAATTTGAAGCATTTTCTTCTTTTCTATCTAAATTTTGCTAAATACTTTAAATTTTTTTTTAAACTATTGTTTATAGACACCATTTCATTAATAATTTTATTAATATCTTATCCTCAATATCCCGAATCACTTTACAAACCGAGGTCTCTTAAGTATTTTAAAAAAATTTTTATTTTTTTTAAATTTCTTAGAGCAGTTCCTCTTTTTTATTTTCACACAGGAAATGGTAAGCTGGTCTTCTGACATTATTTTCTGTGAACTGGTATAACGTTTTATAATCTCAGTTCAAAGTTTTCCAACGAGATTTATGAATATAGTTTTGTAAGGTCCATAGGTTTAAATTAGACCATTTAAACATAATTAAAGCAAACACTAACATGAAGTATGCTCTACAGCTAATATAAAAATTTTTAAAGGTTTTGCTTCTAGTTTACAGTATTACTTTCAGTTTATTCCAATGAAATTAAGCATGCGCTTCGATCATCAAAGGATAAACTTCAAGCTTATATGATATGAAGCATATACTTTTTTCAATCATAAATTTTGCAGGCCTTTGCTATAATACTAGTAGTAAAATTATTTACTGTGTTTTATTCATATTTACTCAATTTGTCAGCGATCAAAGATTCCGTATAATCGATTTATATCTAAAAAAAATATCGAAATATTTTCTTTTTGATACTCTTTTTCAAACGAGCATTTTAAATAATTGAGAACTGCCGACTATTAACCTCCCGCACAACAAATTAATTAAACCTCGATTTTGTGTACAGCTCTCACAAATCTCTATTTTTCTTAACAAAAAAAAAAGCATTTAAAATAACGCTCTAAAAGAATAAAAATCAACACTTATAGAATTGACATATTTTTGAAAATCGACATAAGCATCCTAAATCGACATAAACTTATCCTAACACATAGTACATGTCTGCTTCTAAGTTAATAATTTAAAAGAAGCCATTCTTATTAATCTAGTTGTTTTTTTTTAAATAAACCAATCCCATATATTTATTTAAGAAATATTTTCTAATTTAAAAACCCAGATTTGACATTTAAAATTCTTCAACTTCAAAAATTATAAAACAGCTTCTCAAACCGCTGTAAAAATCCTAAAATACTAAACAGTAAAGGTAAAAAATCCCATAAAAATCCTTAAGTATTTAAATGTCAAAGAAAAATTTTAAAGTTTAAAAAAAATGTCAAAAGTAAATGTCAAAAACTTTAAAAGAATAAGTAATTTGGTTTTCCGGTATACAAAAGGGATCAATATGTTAATTTATATTATAATTTTTAAATATTTCATGAAAACAAATAATAGGTACAAATTTTAAATAAAATTTCAACAAAATATGATTGAAAAAGTTTTTCTATATTTTTTTTTTTTTTTGTTTTTAGGCTGTAAATAATCACATTTTTGTCAAAATTTTGTTTTTTTTTTTTAATAAAACATATTATTGATTTATTGAATAATATTTTTAAAAAAAGCATACATTTATATGTATATGTATATAAATCGAAGGACTTGGCAATAAATACAAAAACAAAATTATGAAATGATAAAATAAAATATAATATACAATAATAAAAATACCTGCCTAATATATATTATTTATTTATTTATATTAAAAAAAAATATACATATATATATATAGGCTGTTCAAAAGTTATTGATTATTTTATGAAAAGTCTCCTTAAATCTTTAATCCCTCATTTCTCGAAAAGGGTCCACAATAGACCCCCCCCCCACCAGTACAATTTTTTGTTTGTTTTAATGCCCCCAATCACTATGGGTTGTGCACGTACTTGAGTCCCGGACACCCTGTATATATAAAAATATCATTATGTATTTAATATAACTCAGCTACTTATATTTAGTAAAATAGTTTCAAATATTAAAAGTTAAAGGAAAAAAAAACAAAAAAAAAAAAACAAAATTACAAAATTAACTTAAGTTTATATATCATTGGTTTTGTATATTAAAATAGAATATGAATATTATATAGTTCTACATCATGCATTTATTTTTATTTTTTGTTTTTTTTTTTTTAAAATTTATGATATAATAAAAGAATTAGATTGCTTGCATGTTATTTCAGTTCCAATTTAATTTTCCAATTTTCTTCTAAATATAGATTATGTAAGGATTTTATATATATATATATACATACAAAATATTTATATATATATATTTGTATAAATAATATAGAAATGAAAATGAAATAAAAAAAAAATATATATATATATATATATATATATATATATATTTGTTTCCTAGTTTAGTTTTTTTATTATGATTTTTTTTTTCATTTCATTTAATATCACTTTTCTCCATTTTTATTTTTAGTTTGTTATTTTGTATATATACATATATATATATATATTCACTAGTATCAGTAGTAGCAGTTGTAGCAGTTGTAACAGCAGTAAACAGTAGCTATGTTTTAACATCACTATCAGCACCAATAGCAGTAAAAAGTCTTTATAATAAAATTTTTCAAATAAATCGATTTCAAAAACTATGGCAGGCATATATATATATACATATATATATATACAAATATTAAGCCACTTTTAAAGCTATCATCAGAAATGATATTTTGTCTATTACAACTAAATATTACTTCAAAAAAAAAAAAATAAGACACAAAATGAAAAAAAACAAAAAAAAAATAAAATTAAATAAAAGAAGTAAACCAGGACAAGAGAAGAAAAGAGAATCATAAAAAAAAGAAAATCGGAAAATAAAAAAAACAAAATATCGGAAAATTCATGTAAAAACCTTAAAAGAAATTTTATTTTTTTTAAGTAAAGTTTTTTAGTGAAAGAGAGTTGCATCCAATAACAAATTTTGTTTCTAAAAGATATTTAGAATAAAAGTAAATTTTTTTTTTTTTATATAATGAAATGCATAGAACGTGCCCAGAATTTTAAATATTCATTTAAAAAAAAAAAAAAAAAAAAAAAAAAGTTTTTTTTTTTTACAATTATATTATTCTATTTTATAAATTTTGTATAATATTATGAACTATATTATTATTATTATTGCTATTATTATTATTATTATTATTAAAAGGAATGTAATAAGACGAAGAAAAAGAAAAGTTTCTAAGTTGTTTCTTTGGAACTTTAAGAAGCTTAATCGAATATTAAAGTTTTTTTTTTTTTTTTGAAAAAAATTAACGATTCGTAAATATTTAATTCCGTATAATAATATAAGCGTGGAAAATGTCTTTTTTTGATAAATATGTAATATATATATATATATATATATATATATATATATATATGTGAACATTAAAAACTACCAAAATATTATCACCACTTTATAGTAATTTTGCGTGAAAATTATATAATCTTAACTGTTATTCACTAGATAACTAAACTTATAGACAACTAGCTAATACCAGGCGCACTTTGATGTGCCTCTCAATGGGGTTTCTAATTAAAGTTAATTATATTAAAAAACAATGACTAAATAATTGCATATGGTAAATTGTGCGGCAATAGGTTAACTGAACTCGAGTAAAATAAATTTTTTGGGACTTTCATTTGGGTGAAAGCAATATTTATTTATATATTTATAAAATTTGACATAATACGCTACCAAAAATTTTTTTTTAGATTAATCATCGTGCCAATATGGGTTAAAAAATTCTAAGTCTGGTAATAGAGTCTACTACATTGTCAAGCAGCAACACGTTTATAAAATTTGAAATCAGTCGGCCAAACCGTTTGAATTTTAGAACAAAAAAGGTTAAGTTCTTGAACCATAGCCTCGCTCCAACTAGGTAGTCTGTTAGGACAAAATGGTAAGCCCAGTTCTCCAAGTACTCAAAAACCTGCATATACAAGTTTTTATAATAATCAGCTGAGCAGTTGTGGAATTTCTAGGCTGCATACAAACAAACAAATAGTTTATATTTTGTATACAAATACTTATTCATCCCATCCGAAACTTGGTTTTAAAAATTCTAAAACTCCTACAGGGATGAAATATTTTTTTCATAATTTTGTAACTAAATTTGGTTTAACCTATAAATAGCATTACAGTTAAATGTTTCTGAGCTGTTGTTTGGTGTGAATGAGTCACTAGGAGAAACTCAACAATGATTATGTCACTTTCCAATTACTTAAATGAAATCCAATCAAGAGAATATCAAGGCTAAAAGGACCACCTTAATCAGCGACGGATGATTGAGAGGTTTTCAAAGAGTAGTTAATAAATTTATATAAAATATCTGATGTACCTGGAGAAGAAAGGAAGAATAAGTTAGTGCACTCATAATAATTCTATATTTTAAAGCTTATAAGATAGTAAGAATTATGTAATTCTAGAAAATCAAAAAAATAAATTACTGAATTACGGCATAAACGGTGGCTCCTTCAAAAAAGGAAATTGCCTTAGTCAAATTAAGATTCACACCATTCGCACTCATTCTGTTTTACTAAATGGTTTATAATGATGGTTTATAATGGCTCCTTCAAAAAAGGAAATTGCCTTAGTCAAATTAAGATTCACACCCTTCGCACTCATTCTGTTTTACTAAATGGTTTATAATGATGGTATAGTTTGGAAATTAATCAACTCTTTTTTTTTTTTAATTCATACTTTAGACCTTTTTCAGTTTTGGACCTAATGAAAAAAAAAAAAATATCTTTCTTGAATGTTACGTATGTCGACACCTGATAGATTTAGAGAAATTAAATTAATACTAATTTGATTAGATTACATTAAATTTATAAAAGTTTATTAAAGCTACAAGAATCTGTCAAACCTGAATTAGAAACTTTGGGAACAATTTGTAGTTTTCAAAGTAACTTTTCATGCTTATTTGAATTTTCTTTTAAGTTTTCACTAATGTTGTAAATTATAATGAGCGTACCATTTTAAATTACATAAAAGTGATTCTATTTATTGTTTAAAACTAATAAGCATACAGTAACAATATTGTCATGGTTATACAACATAATTTCAACTTAACATACTTAGATGTTGATAAAATGTATGTATATATTCTTTGTTTAATTTTGTATGACTGTTTTTATATTGGTTTTTTTTTTTTTTAAATTTCTGCATCATGAACATTTTATTTTTTTTTTTTATATGTCATACAAAATGCTTATGGCAAATTATTTTAGAAAATCCTATGTTTTTAAAGACGTGTCCTTTTTATATAAAGGTGTATACTAATCATAAAAAAAAATATTTTAACGAAGATAATCATAACATAAAGATAAATAATTTAATATAAAGATAAATGACCCATAATCATATATAAAACAATCTGCTGTTTATACAAATAGAAAAATCACTTTACATATAAAAATATGAAATGGGTCTAAGTTAATGGTTATTTTGCTTTAAATAGCCCAGAAAATTTTTTTATGTTACGTCTTCTGCAAGGAATAAGCGAACCAAAAGGCTAGCAGAGGACCTAAAAAGAACATAGAGTAAAAAGTACACTCAAACTCAGAAGAAAAGCGGAATACAAAAAAATCTGAACCAAGCCCTAGATGAAAAAACAACGTCTACACTACACAGGATCAATTCACATAGAGGCATTCTGGGCAGAAACAAGTAGCAATAAAACAAAAAAGATCCTAAAAGGGAAAAAGAGAGATCCTAGATAAATTACAGTGATATGCACAGGCCACTTAATGCTTAGGGCCCATGCAGCAAGAATAGGACTAGATACTATCAGAAAGCGCGGAGACTTAGGACAGAAAGGTGAATCAGTTCTTCATGTATGGTGCCAATTCGAAACGATTGAACACCTAAGGATAAGAGTCTTAGGAGAAAGACACTGGGAAGACTTCAGTATTGTAAAGGTTTTTGACTAGAGATAGTAATCCATTTCATCAGGGAAATTAATTTGTTCAACAAGGTGCTATAGAATTACGAACGATTACAAGAGCAGGGGTGTAAAATGGACCGCGATGCCCAGGTGTTAGGATGGTTGATTCACCTAGATATTTAAAATCTTTATCCCAGTCAAAATTCTAGAGGAAGAGCCTTTTTAATCTTATATAATAATACCACTTTAACTTCAACGATTTCTCCAATTGATCTTCTGTATTCAACTATCAATCTCTTCACCCAAAACTTTTGAAATACTCTGTTTGTTAAATTGAATATATTCATTTGCCTGGACAAAAACTATTCACGTGAAATAACATTTGTCTACAGTTTATATGTATTTTTTTTTATGTCCTTGTTAAAATTTATTTTATTTCACGGATTTTATTATTTTTCTTTTATGTTTAAATTTGTTTGTCACCTCTTTAAACATTAAAATATATAAAATACATCTATATAACCATTGTATATTATACATTTGTATATAAATGCTTAAAAAATTTAGCCACTCCTCGGCTTTTTTTAATACATTATATATTACATAAGATTTTTTTTGATTTTTTTTTTGGTTTTTGAAAATTTTTTTTTGAAAAGAAGAACGACAGTAGAATATATTGATTTAGGATTCAAGGATTCAAAACCCATATATATACCTATTAGGATTTTAAATATACACATCTAAAGTTTAGTTTTCTTAATTAAAGACATATTAAATGTGGATAAAGGTGTTATGTTGTATTTCTGTATTTTTTTCCACAAAATTATGTTATATATGGATTTATTTTCTAAGACCTTTTGTATAAAAGACCCTTATCTTAAAAAGCATGAAAATGCCAAAGATCAAGTATAACCATTTTTTTGGTATTTTTTTTTGTTTTTTTTTTTTTGCTTTTGTTATAATTGGAAAAAGTGTTTTTTGATTAATGTGTAGTTTTAATATACCAGTTAAAAAAACCATATAAATCAACTAAATATTGTATTTTATATTAATCCTTGAATGTTATTTCACTCAAAGCTCACCCCATTTTACAATATATAACTTTGGTTATATAAAGATTTAAAGGTATTTTTCTTCTCGTGTTGGAACAGATCAACAATTTATCATTATTATTATTTATTGTATAGTAACCAAACTGTTTGTATTACGTTACGCTATAACCTTAAATAGGGTCATGTCATTGCGGATATAGGCTATATTCTTAACATGATCATCAAGATTAATTTATATGTTGGTTAAATAAAAAACTGAGTATAGTTTCTAAATTATATAAAACTTTCGAAAGGTAATGAAAAAGTGGTCAGAGAAGTAAATTTAGGGGAATCCCGATACCTACAATCAAAAATACAGAGCACAAAAATAGATTAATACAAGACCCTAAATTTAATTTACTATAATCTAAAAATAAATTTAATAGTAAATATTGCCTGATAGTATTATTAATCCTTTGCCGATTTAACATTTGGACGTATTATTTATTTATTGTAGTATACACTATATTTTTTTATTAGATATGATCCGACCAGAGCTTGAACCTGAGACTTTTCGAATAATAATCCACCATTTTACAATTGAGCTATCGGTCAGATAAAGCGTTTTAAATTTAACCATATTTCTTAACTAAATTTGAAATAACATAAAATTATTGAAAACAACGCGATTTTTTAATAGGTACTCTATATTCTCCAAGTTATTTAATTTTTTAGCACTCCGGTTCAAATGAAAATATTTGGCAAAACGAATTTGTAATTGAGCGAAAAAACGGTTAAAAACCTTTAATTTATTAGCATTAGGAAAAAAATTAACGGAAGTTGGCTACAAATAAGTTTTAGGACTTAATTTTTTTCAAAAACCTTTTTACCATCAAATTAACAATCAATAGTAAATTCAATCAGTTAAATAATAAAAATGAAACACTCTGTAAAAAAGCTTTTGTGTATAATAGTGCATTTATGTTGGAGCTACGATAATTGATAAGAGCGTCAATAAGAGAATAGCGTATGAAATTTATATTGTTTATCGATGATCAAAGCGATGCTCCAATTTAAACACCTTTATTTAAATCATGTATATAGTTTTCTAAGGTATGCTCTTATCACTTATCACAGTTCCCACACACACCTTAACATTCAGTTAACATGCTCAAAAACTTTGATCCTATAAAATCACACAATATCTTAATTACATTCATAATATTTAACCTTCGATTATAATAGATAGAATAATATAAAAAAAAGTTGTACACAATGTTCTGTCATAAAAAGTAGCAATGAAATTTACAAGTTTTTGAAATTCAGATCTCTTATCTATGAGTACATGGATCATTTTACAAAATATCTACACGGTTTAAAATTAAGTAATTTAAAGTGCAACAAAATGCACAATGAAAGAACGTCCTTTTGATGTAATTCAGTATAATCAGTATCTGATGAGCTACAGTCATCCAAAAATTTCAACAACAAAATCCATATTTAAAGTTAGAAAATATCTAAAAGCTTTCTCTTTAATATGTTTTGGAATCGAAAACGTCAAATGAACGTTTATAAGAAAGCTAAATTTTACAAATCTAAAAATGTCTTTTAGTTTTCTTTTGAAGCATTTTTCATTCAAACTTAACTCAATCTAAGATCCTGCACAAAAATCCTAATAAACAAAAATTTAGAAAAAAATATATATATATATATGTATACATTCCTTTCAATTTAACAACTAACATACGTTTAATTTATTGTTTTTTTTTTTCAAATTTAACAACATTCATAAAAAATTTAACATATTATAAATTTTTATTTATGTATAAGTGTTAAATAAATATACCGTTATAAGTTACTAATTTTAATTATATAATAATTCATATATCCACCCACACATATATGTATAATCATACTTATATTCGTGCACATACACTAGTGCATACCTACATATGTTACATTATGACCATATAATAAATTACAAAAATGTTCAAAAAAAAACCGAAAATACAGTTAATTTTTTATTTTTTTTTGTTTTTGGTACATGTAAACTATTTTTATACAATGATGAATTTACGTCCCAGGAGCACTTTGAGGTTCAACATTTGCATTTGACATAAATGTGCACTGACACGTCATTTTTTTGATTTTGTTTTTGTTCTTCTTTTTTTCTTTTTTTTTTTAATTTAAAATTGGAAAAATACAGGATGCTAACAAGGAAAACTAAAAAAAAAAAAATTCATTCTAGTTATATTTTATTTTTCATCTAAATTCTAAAATTACAGATAATTTAAACTAAAGTATTTTTTTTTTTTTTATGTTCTTCATTTTCTTTTAACTTTTTGTTTTTATTTTTGTGTTTTTTTTTTTTTTTTTTGAATATTAGGAAAAAAATAGAATTATGAAAAATAATCTAAAAAATACAATAATAAAAAAATTATGAGCTAGATTTATAAATTGCTTACACTTTGCAAAAAAAAAAATAAATTTCTAATATTAAAAATATTTGGAAATAATCCTGTAATCCTGCAAAAATTTTTAATGTGCATTTTTTTGAAAAATGAAAATTTTTTTATTTTCTTTTTCACTCTATCGCCTATCACACCCGCGCTCTATTTCTCTTCTCTTGTCCATTCTCTGTCTCTCTCCCTCTCTCTCTCTCTCTGTCTTTCTATATAAGAACATTTCATATCAAAACGGTCATATATTCATCCAAAAGTACAAACTGACAAAAAATGTATTTTTTAATTTTTGTTGTTGTAAAATGTTAACTAATGTAATTTGGTAAGGTTGTCTGCCTTTTTTTTTTTTTTTTTTGTTAATTCATTTTGTTGTTGTTGTTTTTATTTTTTTTTATTTTTTTTTTAACATAATGTTCCCTGAAGTTATGTTGTCATGATGTCAAAATTGTATAACATTATTTTGTATGCGTTTGAAATGTCCGGTTTCATTGAACAATTTTTTTTAAACAGAATGGTTTTTTGGTTTTTTTTTTTTTTTTGTAAAATACAACGGATGGTAAAAATTTTTTTTTTTTTTAATGGTTATGTTTTATTAATTTGTAAAATTAACGAGGAAGATTATAGTTGCCCTTGTCAACTTTTAGATACCCGTGCATACCCACTATGGTGTATAAAATAAACCGTAATATACTTCCCTTATACATTTAACTCATTACTCCATAATTTTGACGTAAAACAAAAAAAAAAAAAATCACAAAACATAAAACAAAATTTTCATTCATTGTCCCATAACTTTAGCTTAAAAAAAAAAAAAAAAAAAAAATTAACAAAAAAAAAAAAATTAACAAAAAAAAAAATCACAAAAAAAATAACAAAATTTTCATTCATTGTCCCATAACTTTAGCTTAAAAAAAAAAAAAAAAAAAAAAAAACAAAAAAAAAAAAATGGCCCACCCTAAAATTCCGATGGTCCGAGTGATGTCCGACTTTGCCAACTAACTTGCCCTATTACTTTACCTGCCCAATTTTAATTTTAACCTTATAGCTTCATTAGATTCGCAGTTATTGAATCGAAAGCTTTGTATGGCAGCCCCCCCAAAATGGGGCCATAACATTTTGAAACTTCATATAAGTGCTCGATTCATTATATAAATAACCGTGTGTAATTTTTATCGTCGTACTATAATTAGTTTTGAAGAAATTCATATTGGTGCAAATAAGTTGTATGGCGGCCCCCCGAAAATGGGGCCCTAACATTTTGAAACTTCATATAAGTGCTCGATTCATTATATAACTAACCGTGTGTAATTTTCAGTCTCGTAGTATAATTAGTTTTGCAGAAATTCATATTGGTGCAAAGAAGTTGTATGGCAGCCCCCCGAAAATGGGGCCCTAACATTTTGAAACTTCATATAAGTGCTCGATTCATTATATAACTAACCATGTGTAATTTTCATCCGCGTAGTATAATTAGTTTTGAAGAAATTCATATTAGTGCAAAGAAGTTGTATGGCAGCCCCCCGAAAATGAGGCCCTAACATTTTGAAACTTCATATAAGTGCCGGAGTCATTATAAAACTAACCGTGTGTAATTTTTATCCCCGTAGTATAATTAGTTTTGAAGAAATTCATATTGGTGCAAAAAAGTTGTATGGCAGCTCCCCGAAGCCTTGGTCCGATTTTAACCAAAAACAATAGGGAACCTAGAAATTGTCTAAAAATGACTTTGTGTGAATTTCAAGACTCTAGCCCTTTTAGTTTTTGAGTTATCGTGCTGACACACGGACGGACGGACGGACGGACGGACGGACGGACAGACACACATAGCTAGATCGACTAATTTTTCGATTCTGAGCCGATACGTACCCTTGACACTATATCTAGCTCTTCTAGGTCGATGCGTTACAAACGGAGGAGCAAATCTAATATACCCGATGTCATATATGTATGCACGGGTATAAAAATGATATGAAATTCCTGTTTACTGTTTTAAGTACTATCATTTTTTTTTGATTGTTATTGTTGTTTTTTTTTTTTTGCTTTTAAAGAATAAAAATTTAAAATATAAATATTATAGGGAAAATTTGTTAATTATGATTGATATTTAAAAAGTTATTTATGTATTATTAATTATATTAACTTTAATTATTATGTTAAGTAATCAAAAAAAAGATAAATCTAATTAAATATTTAAAATATTGTTTAAAATTTTTATTATCGATTTTAAATATAATTAAGATGGATTGTATAAGCTTTTCTTCTTTATATTTTTGTTGTTATTTTTTAAGTGCTAACTGTTCAACTGTTAGGCTAATCTAACAGTACCTATCGTACCTATGGTCTTTCTATACCATAGGTACATGTTGGAACACTGGGTCACATTATATTCTTGTTATTAGAATTGATCTTAATGAATTCCACATATAATTTAAACATAAGATAGTAGAAGGCCTTATAACACGTAGAAACGTCTTAGATTTTCAATATTTACAATTCTATTTTTTGTTTATATTGTAATATTTTGTATTTGAGTTATATGGTATTCTATATCTGTAAGTTAGTTATTTGTTTATATTTTTACATTTGTTTATATTGTTATATTAATGTACTTTTTTTTAAAGGTATATAATTATTAATTATTGATTAGCCATTAATTTGAATCCAATTACGAATGGTAGCTGAGTCGAGTTAAAAACCAGAAAAGTCTTTCCACTTTTACTGGGATTCAAACCTGAACCTTTCGCATGAAAGATCGTCACTCTAACCACTGTGCCATCTAGCCATATATATATTTCCTTGGGGCGAGGATGCTAAAAATCATCGAAAGATAATGTGCTTTGTTTAAAAATATTAAAACGTCGTAGCGTACTCGTGCCCTAATGAGTTCACCGTACTGAGCATCTCTTTTTGGACTTTAAATACACCTTTTAAAATTTTTCGGCCCAATTTAAAAGGTAGGTAGAGTAAATATATTTAAAACCAACTTTATACAACAAATTTAAATAGCTAACAGGAACATTTGCGCAAAATTCTTAGTCAATTGGTCAAATCATTTCTGTTCCAAATTTTTTTTTTTTTTTTTTTTTTTTTAAGCGCTAACTGTTCAACTGTTAGGCTAATTAGCCTGTCTATACCATAGGTACATGTTGGAACAGGGGGTCATATTATATTCGTGTTATTAGAATTGGTCTTATTGAATTCCACATACAATTTAAACATGAGATAGTACTAGGCCTTATAACATGTAGAAACGTCTTAGAATTTAAACTCATTCTGATCGTTGGAACTCGATTTTTCTCTAAGAATCTGATGTTTTGATATGGAGCCTCCAAATTCCGTGGTACGATGTGGCCCAACTAGGAAGTTTACCTTACAAAAATCGGTTGAAATTTGGGCGAGTAATCGTATTCATGTAAACACACTTACATACACATGATCATACAAAAAAAAAATTCGGATTTACTCGTTTCTGACAAAATGGAACAACTTTTCTTCTCACCGGCGAACTTATAACCTTTTCCTTCTATACTATATTATATACTGAAGAAAAGCTAAAATAAAAGAATGACAATTTAAAACTTGAAGTTTTGTGTACGTATTAAAAACAAAATTGCTCAATTTTGGAAATTTTGGAATATAGATTAAAAAACTGTTTCTAATTTCACGAACTGTCAAGAATTGAAAAAATGGCTTAATTTCTTTTACGACTAATATATATCACATGAAGCTCCGAACTGAAATCGTCATATTAAAACATTTAAAAACCATGTAAAAATTTGAACTTTCGAAAAAGATCCATTAACAGAAAAGCATATACCTATTCATCATCTATTCTTTTCTATTTGTGCATCGTTTTAATACAGATGCAAACCTAAGCTCTGCCTCTATATACTATTTTGGTGATAATAAGTTAGATTAAAGACTATAAAATGGCATTCAATATACCAATAGTGTACACACTGGTTGAACAAATGAAATGAAATGTCATGAATTGTTATTCTATTACACGATGGTATAATAACATCGTTTACGACCCAAGCTCCTAATACGGTTTAATTTAAAATCTACTTCTCCTGTTAAAATAACTTTGGTAATACCATGTTTTATGAATTAATTTACTTCCATAAAATATAAAGATGAAATCACTTGACATTTGTCCAAGTTTGAAATATCTGCACAAGCGTAAATATAACATAACAGTTATCCAACCAAAATACAAATATTCTGTTATACTTAAAGAAAGAATATCATTTTTTTTCTTTAAATTTATTTCTACAATTATAACAAAGCTAAAGATCAAATCATAAAAGAAATTTACAGTGTCGCGTACTCTGGCATACACCCAAAGCATTTCTAATAAAACAAATATAATTTTTTTTATCATAAATCTTTTAAGTACAAAATACCAATCTAGTGGAACCTTTTAGCTATATATATTCTTTGAAGGATATATATATATTCTCAATATATATGCCTTACAGATTGTTTGTTTTCAATTTTCCAATTCTTTTATTTTGTGTTTTGTTTGTTTTTGGATTTTCAAAAACATCCTTATAATATATCGACCATATTTTACCAAATCACTGACCACAAATCCCAATTTTTCAAAAATTTATTTTAAATTAACAGTAAAATGCCCATATTTCATTCACATGTCATCCATGCTATCAATTTACACAGCCAATACTTCACACAATATATAAGATCTGAGATTTTGTATTTCATATTATTTTTCATCATCGTATGTGAAAATGAGGGAAAAATTTTTGTTGGCACAATAATTTAAAAAAAAAAATGAAAATAACAAAAAAATGAACATTTAAGATTTTTTTGTTATGGTATATGAGTTCAAAATAAAAAAAAATATTATTTAAACAAACAAGTTAGACAAACAAAAGAAATTTATAAAAGCAAGCAGCAACTATTTAATTTTTTTTTTAGCGGTCAAATAAACAGTGACATCTTAACATGAGAACTAAAATATTTAATTTTTAACTAAAAATAAATAAATTGGAAGCGTTGATTTCTTGATTATTATATTATAAAATTTTGAAGATATGTGGATATTGGAAGCAACAACAAACGTTTAAACTAAATATTTAAAGAGTTTTTTGATTTATTTCTTCAGACTAATGACTTATGACTTATTCTTAAGATTAATTAAGTGTGAAGTAGCTTGTGAAGCATTCTAAGCGCACTAGACATTTTCATCGATTTCTATTCGTTGGAAATTGTTCGTTGGAAGCTCTGTTAGTTGCTGTTGTTTTTGCACTCTTTCAGGTTATATCTATTGAGTTTGGTTCCATAGTTATTGTTCAGCGCCGGTGTTATTCGGCCGACCACGCCTTTTGAAGCCTTGTGGGTTTCATTCAAAGGTCATTCTTATCATGCAACCTTGGTGTTTTCGCAGCATATGTCATATCCACCTACATTTGTTCTTTATTTGATGCATCTTTGGTTGCCCTGCAGTTTAGTTTCACAAATCTCTATTCATGATTGTTCTAGGCTAGAATATTTTACATATGATTCTAAGACATTTATTTATGAATGTTTGTTGCCAGCTGTTTGTAGTTCTTGAAGTTAAATAGGCACTGCTGCCGCAAAGAGGATGCATTTTATCATTTCTCGGAAATTCTGCAGTTTGTTGTTTCTGGCGAGATTTGTAAATTTCACCACTGCTCCACTCGTTTCTGGAGATTTTTTAAATTCACCACTGCGCTGCTCTAGTTTTCTCCAGCCGATTATCCATGTATTCTTGCGCTCCGCCACTGCGGTTGATATAATTCTGCCAAGGTAGCAGAAGTTATTGACATACTCAATTGTTTATAACCGTATATTTATAGGTATTGTGATACGGCAGCATTGATTTGGTGTTATTAATATTGAATTCTAGTTCAAAATTACTTGTAAGTTTTTTTAGGTGTTCTAATTTTTTTTGCATATCACTGAACTTGTACAAGAGAATCCATATGGTATTTGCGTAATCTAGGGCTTCAAGCTGTTGAGTGAAGGACCATTTTCCACTTATAGCTACTTTTAACATTTTAAATCCATGAAGGATAGTTTATTTAAACAAAAAGTAATGTTCCGGTATTTAGGTCTTCATCTTGATAGAGAAATTTTTCCATGCTTTCTACAGAATACCTAATCTCCTAACATGTTTATTATTCAACAAATGTATCATAATAGCATCGAATACTTAAATTTAAATAGTTAAAAAAAGATATTTAGATATTTTTGATTGTATATATAGATGGTCTATTCCGATTGTTCTTTCCTCGGCAATAATTTAACGGCTGATTGTCCAAGTAGAGTGCAACAGTCTCAAAAAAAATCCCCCAAATATAAAAGATATAATTTTCAAAACTTTTATAAAAAAATTATCATATTAAGTTCTTAAAATTGCTTAGAAATTTGTTGTCCAAATCCATAAAAATTTTTAATATTTTTAACCGTATCATAATCCGTTATAGCAAACATCCCACGTACAATTAAACTTACTAAGTCTATAAACAAGTTTGAAAACCAATTAAACAATGTATTTTACATCCTATAACATTCCATATTACAGTTTGGCTGTTGCTTTTTTTTTCGTCAAATTATTATCAAAATAAATAATGTCATTAAAATAATTAAGATATTATACCGTTATATTTAACATTTCAACAAAAAAAAAAGAAAAATGAAGCTTAATTTTTAGACATTTATTTTTTTTTAACAAGGGACTTTTAACAGAAATTTATAAAAATATACTTTATATGCTTACAACAATAATATTAACACATATAATAATATGTATGTGTACGTATATATCTTAATTTTGTGTGTGTGTTTTTTTTATAACTGCCTTTTTATTTTATTTTTATTGACGCGCTGTCAACTAAAGCAAAAACAGTCTTATGGAAATAAAAAGTGACAGTACAATTTCTATATTAGGTACATTCATTTTATTTTTTTGTTTTAATATCTTTTTCATGCTCTTTCTCTCTCTATTAAATTTATTTTTGGTTTTTCTTTGCCTTTTTTTTTATAATTCAATATAATTTTTATTCAGTATTCTGTAACATCTGCTTCAGAGATTTTTTTTTATTTTTTTTTTTTTTCTGATTTTTCTTCTCCATTTTGTTTTGTTTTTTTTTTCCAAGATAAGGAGTAAAAATATTAATTGAATTATCGTTTTTAGTTTTTATTTTTTTTTATTTCATGTGAAAAAATAGAAAACAGACCTTTATATTACAAAAAAAAAAACAAAATCAAACAAACAGAACAAAGTAACGTTAACTGTGCACAATTTACTTTTGACATTTAACCGAAAAATCTCAATTGACATTTTTAACGTTTCCAAAAATAAAAATTTTTGAAAAGCGAAGAAGTTAATGAAAGAAAATAAATTTACCGTTTGTTACGTATTTTGTGACGTTTGTTTTTCAATTTTTTTTTTATTTTGTTGTTTTTTCTTTTTTTTTCTATAAAAGTGTCATCACAAAATGTCTTAGATATCAAAATCAGTGTTGACAGGTTAACTGTTTTTATCAACTGTTAAAAAAAAATGTTTTTGTGAGTGATTTTTTTTAATTTATTTTTTTTCTTTTATTTTTTTTTTTTTAATTTTTAATTTTTGATTTTTGATTTTGATACTCAAACTCAATTCAACTCAAAGTGAAATGAACATATTATTGAACATTTAGAAAAGAATAAAACAAATGATTTTAAGATAAAAATATTATTTTCAAATTTCTTAAAATCATAAAAAAATAATAAAACAAAATGATAAAACAAATTTAAAAAATAATTTTCAACATTTTATCTATATCGTTTTGTTATAACTGTGAAGAATATTAAAGTCACCATGTTTGAATCTGTTAAACTAAAAACAAACGAACTTCAAAAAAAATTGTTTATAATAGTTTATTATTTGTTATAAAAGTCTAGACAATTTTTAGTGAATTGGATTTTAGTATGAGTTTAGTCTGATCTGGTTTTAATAGTTTGAATATGAGTTCCAGAAGAAAATTAACAAGGATTATTTTGTTCTCTAACTTTTACGATTTTTGCATATTTTTAGGATGAAATTTAGAATTTCGGCAGAGGTTCAAAACAAGTGATGAAAAAAACCAAAGGCTTTTAAGCAAAGATATTTGAAAAACTTTTCGGTATTAAATATATACATATAACAATAAATTGATATTATTATAATTTATTTATTTCATTAAATAATTATAAATTTTAAATAATAATGAAACCTGTTAAGATGTGTCGAAATAAAATTTCAAAGCTTAAATTTTAACGTTTAACTCTGGAAATATATACACAGATGCCTAAAGTTTTTAAATAAAATTTTTTAAATTTTATGTTCTAATAGCACTTAAACGGGTACCGATTTTTTTTTTGGGCAAACTTATTACTGATAATCCCTTTTTCACCCGTCTAAACTTTTCCGATTCAAGGAATTAAATTGTAACTTGCACTAAAATTTGGATCTTTTCTAAGAATTTTATTTTACATAAACCAAAATGGTTAAAAATTTTAAGACATTTTCTTTAATTTTAAGGAAGGCCTGTAAGATTAATAGATAAACCAAATAAAAAAAAAATTAAAATATAATGCCGGAGACTAAATTTTTGTATATTTCTGAAAAAAAAATCTGAACATGTGTTTAAAACTAGGAAAATTTAAATTTTTGCGCCTTACAACTCCTAAACAGTTGACCATCACAAAAAAAATCTTACATGGCTTATATTAATTTCTAAGGACCTAAGTTTTCCCACAATTTTAAGTTTCCAACAGATTTAAACAGTGCACAATATATCAAAGGAGTCAGAATTTTTGAAAAACTGAGTTTTTCTTAAAGGTACCGTATGGCAACCCCATATATTTGTTTAATAAATATTTATAAAACTTATAATAGCAGATGTTTAATACAATTTTCAGATTGAAAATATAACTTATGGAACTCTTGTTATAACAATTAAATCTAATATATTTTCAGATTTTGAGGGGCTACAGCTCCGTAACGAGAGTGGAGAAAAAATTTGTTCCATTAAATTAATTTGTTTGCAATATCTGTACGTATTTAGAATTTTATTTCAAATGGACTATCAACATCAACGGATTATCAACATAAGGATGGACACTGGACAGACAAAGTAAAACTCTATAGGTACATTTTTCTAAAATTTTTTGAAAATATGCTAAAAATCAGGATCTTATCTTTGCGGTATTTTGAAAAATAAATTAAAATTTGAAATTTCGTAGCAAGCCCTTTCTGTTCCTTACACAAAATTTTTTTTAACTTTCGATCTGTTTTCTTAAAAATACCCATTATAGGGTCCAAAAAATCTCCTTATTTGTAAATAACCAACCAAAGCATTATTAAATTTAATACTCTCTTTCTTTAATATATTTTTAATTCTAAACAAAATGCCATTAACAAAACAATTAATTTTATTTCCTATAATACTCTAAAATTTCAACATTCTTTTAAAACTCATAACTTTAAGTTGTAAATAATTTTAATTATGTAAAAACTATATATGTAATAAAAATCTCACTAAATTTTTATTATAGTTAAAGTTATAAAATAACTTCATTTCATTCATTTAATTCTAATAAAATTATATATATAACTATATATACATATATAGGTACGCTTCTACATATACTAACAGTATATTTTGAACAATATTAAAATTAAATTTACATTTATTTAGACTTTTATAGTTTTTATTTATAAAATATATAACGGTATACCTTTACCACGTATATTTTTTTTTTATTTTCAAATGTAATTTATACTTCATATTAATAAAGGTGAAAAACTTAAAATGTTGAAAAAAAAAACTATATTTAAAAGTCAGGTTAAATTGTTTCAACCCTGTATACACTCAGTCCCTTCATTCCCACCCCTATTCCTTATACAAAAATAAAAATACAAAAAAAAAATAAAACACAAAAAAAATCATAATTAAAAAATATTAGTTTTCACCTTGCACATGTCATTTTTCATTTTTAGCGTTTTGTGCTGTTTGTTGTTATTGTTGTTGTTTTCATTTTTTATTCTGTTCGAAAAGTTTAACAAGTTTTAAACTTATGACATGAAAATTTAACATTTTTTTTTATTTTTTTATACAATAAAAAAATGGAAAATATAAAAAAAAAGAAAATTCTTACATTCTTAAAAAAAAAAAATATTCTGAATTAAAAATATTTCCAACAATGAACGTAGTAGTGAACAAATTTTAAAAGAAGATTTAAAAACAAGTAAAAATTATAATTTAGTTAAGTCTTTAACCAATTACGAAAAAAAAGGGTGGTTGTATAAAATAAAAAATTTATTCAACGTAATTTTTTGACCTGATTTTGAACAAAAAAAAAGTAAATTTTTTAATTTTTTGAAAACAATATGCAATAATAAAACAATGGCAGAAATTTAATTTAAATTACTTAGCTTTTAATTAGATAAAAATGATTGTTATTAAATTTTTGTATATGCATAATATAATATGTATTCATTTGGTTTGTAGATTTTTTTAAATGATGACACCCTCCGGCTAATATGGTCAATTAATTTTATTAAAATAATGCACTATAATTGCGTAGGATGTTTCTATAATTCTTTAGGAGAAGATGATGATACTGAAAGGTGGAAGTATTTTTATTTAGTACAGGGTGCTTCAAAAGTCACCATGAGGTTTAAAAATTAAATAACTTTTTCGTTTATACATATTTTAGTTTGTTACACAAACTAGCAACGGACCGAAGCATACTTTCGCAATGGGTCCCATACTTCTTTATGAATAAAGTTGATAATACTGTGACAGTAAAAGGGGACAGGTTTTGTACTATGATTAATAATTTTGTGCACCCTGTTTTGTGCTTGCTACTATTGGCTCCAACAATATGGATAAACAGCAGATACGGCCTGTGCCACAATTATTTCTTTAAGTGAAATTTTTGATTTTAACTGCACCAGATTATTTTCTATCCGGTTATCTTAAAGAGCGAGTATATGTGAACAAGCCCCTAACTATATGCAAAACGCCCATTAAAGAGGCAAATTTTGCATTGATGAAAATAGTAGTCATTTATCAGACATTTTTTTTTTCATAATTTAAATTTATATTATCCAAAGTTCATATTATATTTTAAACCCCATGTTGATTTCTAACCCACCCTGTATATTACTCAAAATTTCGAAGTTTATAACGGAAAATATTTCCAAAGAATTTCCAAAGAATTTAAAGCTATATAAATCTTTAAAATATTTTTGAAGAATGTTTCTTATTAATTTCATAATTAAATACTTTCACAACTAATATTATTCTTTTTATATATATAATATCTGTTGATATTTGTTTTTAATTTATATTTAAAAAAATTTTAGGTTAATAACCTCATTCTCCCCTATAATTTCTTTTTAAAATAAGTTATAAATTAGGGAGACAGTTCTTGGTAAAAAAAAATTTCCAAGTACTAAGGTAATTTTATTTTTTTAAAGTGGTAGTAACTTTGAACACGCGCTTTTCTTTGATTTTCAAAAAATTTGGCTGTATTACCAACTAAAAAAAAATATAAAGTCTAATCTACTTTATATGCTTTATCATA
This sequence comes from Dolichopus griseipennis, assembly GCA_963082915.1. Classification (NCBI taxonomy): domain Eukaryota; kingdom Metazoa; phylum Arthropoda; class Insecta; order Diptera; family Dolichopodidae; genus Dolichopus; species Dolichopus griseipennis. Next base: position 54,021,543 of record OY720443.1, on the reverse strand, counting down.
TATGCTTTTAGAAGTTTTTTTTTGTTAAATAAAGACTTAGCTCCGTATCAACCACAAAAATTTATTTTTTAAAACCATCCGTTACTAAGAACATTATAGGTTAGAATACTATTATTTGGTTATACCAATACTATTTATTAAAATATTTATATGTATAATTATTTAATATTATCATTGTATTTGATGGTCATTAAAGAAAATTTACGATCTGAGTGTGGATCGAACCCGCACTCCTTCGATTTATAAACCCGGTACTTAACCACTGCGCCACCGAGGCCTCTAATTTTTTTAATTTAAAATATTTCATAAAATTGTTGTATTTCAAAATATATATATGAAACGATTGTATTGATTTTAAAATAAGGGTTTTACTTTTATTTTTCAGAATATTCAAATGTTATGTTTATTCGAGACTCTGAATCACGAAGCACTTATGAGTTAAATTCAAAATCGCGGCATTATATTTTACAACAAAATATATTTATTAATGCGCATACACGAGACTATAACTTATGAATAATTTTATGGTTAGTTTTAAATTCATATTTTTACGAATTTTCCAGATTTTGTAAATTGCTGTCTTATTCCAACTAATATGAAAGTTTAAAATTAAAAGATCAGCATTAAAGTAACAAGTCAGTAATAAAGCTTTATTAAAAATAAACAATTTTCGCTGTATTTTCAAATGAAAGATCGGTTTGAGAATAATAATTTTAAATTTCAAATTTTGATAATATCAAATATCAACTAAAATTCTTAATGAAATGGAAAAGTATGAAACGAACTTAAGAGATTGCATTTCTGTGCTTAAAAAAATTAGAAAAAAAAATGTTAAAATCTCGATTTTCAGTAAAATAACCTAAATAAGAAAGAAACTAAAAAAAGAATAACTTAATTACTTCATTCGTCCCTAAATCTTTTTTAACAGTAAAAAGTAAAAAAAATTAAACAGACATATTTGTATGTTATAACAAGGTTTTCTTATTTATTTATTACATTTTCTCAAAACATCCTATCGGACCGTACTGGCCAGGGGGAATAAAATTATTATTAGATCCTAAATATTAAAAAAAAAAAGACTTCCACACTAATTAAATAATGAAAAATTAAACGAATATCAACATTAACAAAAAAACGAGGAAGAGTGTAGTAGAGTAGACTGTGTCAACTCTGGGATACCCGTATGACCGTAACATATACATTATATCATCCGGTTAATTACTTTTGGCAAAATTTCAGACACCCAGCTTCATCAGGTGTAGTGTAAAGCTCATATAAAAGAAGGAGTTGTATGGCAGCTACTCGAACCCTCTGCAGTAGACCAACCAAATTTTGCAGTAACTTTTTTAATTATACTAAACTACTTTTGGCAAAATTTCAGACACGCAGCTTCCATAGGTATAGAGTAATGCTCATATAAAATTAGAAGTTGTATGGCAGGTACTCGAACCCGTGGACCAAGATGGCTGAATTTAAAACTCGATTCCGTTTTTTGCATAAAAACGAATTTGTGAAAATTTCATAATCCTAGCTCCTTTACTTTTTGAGTTATCGTGTTGACGGACGGACTGACGGACGGACGGACGGACATACATAGCTAAATCGATTTATTTTTCGATTCTGATCCGATCCATACACTTGAGTCTATATCTACCCCCCCCCCCCCCCCTCTTTCTCTGCGTCACAAACGATGGCAAATTTAGTATACCCTTGGACTATATAGTCATACGGGTATAATAATATTTTAAAAATATACACAACAGAAAATTTAATGTGAATGATGAATTGACTAAATTTAATATTGATTTTAAATATTTGAGCCTTCTCAACTGATTTCTAACAGATTTTTAATTATATAAAAATTTTATTAAAACATCTTTGAAACTTGATTGTTTAATTGAGCACTGTGTAATTTCCAGCGATCGTAAGTATTTCATTTACCATGCCATATACTTTTAACTATACATTATGTATTTGTAAGATTAGAGCCAAGTTTCTTTTGTGTTCGACCTCAAATTAAACCAATTACATTAGTTAAAATGTGATACAGTGATTGTGTGCATTTAAGAGTCTTACTATTAAAAGAACTTCCTTGTAATTTTCTTTTTTTTACAGCTGAGTGGCACAATGGATATAGTGCCGACCTTCGGTTCGAAACCCAGTGAAATTGAAATAAATTTTCTAGTTTTCGACTCAACTCAGCTACCACTCGCCATTGGGTTCAAATTAATGGCTTAATCAATAGTTAATAACTATATATCTTTAATAAAAAATACATCGGAATATAAACAGATGCAAAATATAAACAAATGATTTAATTGAATAATATAACTCACAGATATAGAATAACATGTATCTCAAATACAATATATTATCGTATCGTTTCTACATGTTATCAGACCTAGTACTATCTTATGTTAAAATTGTATATGGAATTCATTAAGATCAATTCTAAGAACATGAATACAATATGACTCCCTGTTCCAACATGTACCTATGGTATATACAGGCTTATTAGCCTTACAGTTGAATAGTTAGCAAAGAATTTAGTAAAAATATAGAATTAAAAAAATTCTAATCGAGTTAAAAAATTTCTAAATTTTGTAATTAAAAAAATTTCCAACATTTTTATCTAACAGTAATTGTTCTAAATTTATATAGTTCAAGATTTTGATTATCTTAAAAAATATTATTATGTACAATTTGAAGTGAAAATTTTTTTTTTATAAGTGACAAATGAATATAAATTAAAAAGTTAATTGGCACAAAATATCACCAACGATTTATTAAAAAAAAAAAAAATAAATAAATAATAAGTAAAAATATAAAAAGATACCAATACAAATTAGCCTAACATATATACAAAATTTTTATTTTACGATTTTTTTTTTTTTTTTTAAATTCCACCATACACTAAATGACATGGTCCATAAATTATATACAGAGAAAATACATATATATATATTATATATATATATTTTTTTGGACACCATTTTTGTGCATTAAAAATGTCAGCAACAGAACTTACATAAGCGTATTCCAATATTTATTATCCTGTTATGCAGACATCACCAAAAAAAAATAAAAAAAAAAAAAAAAAAAAAAAAAATAATGAACAAAATAAAAAAAAAAAAACAAAAATAAAATAATAAATAAGTAAATAACATAAAAAATGAAACAAATACATATAAAAAAAAAAAAAAAAATCCTTAAAATTTGTGCTAAACTTTTTAGAATATTTTGAATAGTTATTTTAGTTTCTTTTGTTTTTTTATTTTTTTTTTTAAACCCTTTTTATTTAGATTAGTTTTTTTTTGTTTTGATTTTTTTTTTTTTATTTTATTTTTCTACCATTCATTCTTTTCTTATTATTATTGTTGGTGATGCTACTGAATAGAAGTTATATCTTTTGTTACATATTTTATTTTTTTCTGAGATTATTAATCCATTACCGTGCTTATTTTGAAATAGAAACAAATAGACACAAAAAAAAAAAAAAAAACTATAGAACTACAAAAAAAAAATGAATACACAGATTCATCTGAACTGTTTCAACTTGAAAAATAAGTAAATCTATTTTGTTTTGTTTTTTTTTTTTTTTTGTTAAATATCTGACAATTAAAGGATAACCAGTAACTAACTATACACTGTTAAATTTTAAAATTTTTGAATTAATGACATAATAAATTTTTATGTGTAGTATAGTTGGAATGTTCAAGGATAGCTGTTATTTAACTACTACTATAAAAATATTCAAGTACATAATATATGATATGTAATAAATAAATAATGATTTTAAATTAACAGATACTTTAAATATAACGGTATGTGTAAATATATACGCAGTTTTTTATTCAAGTTAAAATATAAATAGCATAATGACGGTATCGGGTATGGAATTTGCATGGAGTTTGCCTCAGTACTCTGACGATTGAAACGGGTATAGAATTAATAAATCACTAAGACCTAATTCCATATATGGTCTTAGTGATTTATTTTAAAAGCAAAGTTTAGCAAATAGGTTTGACTTTAGGTAAACCGACTAATCATCTTTACCATCCATAAGATAACTTAAAAATTTCGAATAGGTAGAATAAGTTTATTAATATGACATACCTGGCTATTTTCTAGAACCAGTTAACCACTTTTAAACACAAGGACAGTGTAAACCTTTTTAAACGTTTTATTGTAGGACATTTTTTTTTTAACTTTATATAAAGGTATGCTACTTATTACTTGCAGAACTTATTTGAATCTCATTAGCACGATGAAATTGTATATAAGCAATAAATCTCGTGCAGTCGGAAAGCTGATCTTAGACTTGCTAAAATTGTTCGAACTTAGACTTTATTTTGTGAAATACTTTTCAGCACTTATTTAAACTTTACTTAAACTTAATATTACATATACCGATAGCTCAGTAGTTAAAGTGACGGATTTCAATCAAAAAGTCTCGGGTTCAAACCCTGGTCGGATCATATTTAATAAAAAAAAATATAATGTATATTAAAATAGTTTAATAAGAAGTGCAAATTAATGAAACTGAAAAGACTAAGTACACTAAAGTAATTCAAACAAAAGTTTGGAAACATCAATACACTAGTACTTTAATCTTGTATTGCATACACTCTTCATTCTACCTTTGTTGTGAACACATCGGTATATAACCGTATCTCTAGAGTTTAATTACAATTTTAATTTTAATATTTTCTTTTCTTTTTATTCAAAAATTTACGCACTTAATTTTTTTTTCTTTTTTTAAAAATTTTTAATTTAAAATAATATAATTTCTTTATTGTGTTGTGATGGTGTTTTACTTTATTTAATATATTTCTCTCCATTATTGGATTACCGAGCCGCACTTCTAATGGTGGCAAGATAAGTATTTCTATTTTCACTTTTATTATATTATTTTGTTTTTTTTTTTTTTATATTATTCTAAATATTTGATGTAAAGAAAAAAAATACTTTAACTAAACAAAACTATCACATAACTAACACAAATTTTATTTACGATTTTCAATATTACAAACATTAACTTTTTTTCTTTATATATAGTTTAAGAACTTTTATTTTATTTTTAAAATTAAATAAATTTTATTCTATTTTTTAAAACACGCGTCGGATTTGTTTTGTTTACAATTAATAACTTGTCAAATTCAATTTTTTTTTATAATTTATTTCTCATTTCATACATCTCCTAGCAGTAAACAAAACAAATATATCCATCTCCCTTCCTCTTATGTATGGATGTTGATGCTCTAAATTAATTACTTAATAATTCTCAATTTTTTATATTTTTTTTTTTATAATAGTATTGATGATTGTAAATTAGATTACACTAAGATTATTACACTAAATATAATTTTATGTGTTGATCTCTTCTTACTTAAATAAATCAATACTAATTATGATATTTAAACATTAAATTTTTCTCTTCTTAAACATAAAATTTTTTTTTTTTATATTAAAATCTAAAATACATGTGGTTTTACTTTGTGTGAGTTTGCGACTGTAACTTCGTTCAATAAGGGCACATATAGTGTTTCGCCATTATATCGTGCAAGATAAAAACTGTTGAACTTTGATATAAGTCGTTTTCTCACTTTGAGTAAAATTAAATTAACCGGTGTTAATCATTAATTAAGGTGGTCAAATCGTACATATTTATTTTTAATTTCTAAATTTTTAAATTCTTCTTTTCTTTATTTGTTTTAAAATTCAAATATAATTTTCTTTCAATTTCAAATTAAGAAAAATTTCGGTTTTTACTTTTATTTCATTTTTCTATTCTTAAAATCTTTCTATTTTTAAAAATTTTTTATTTTTTTTGATTCTTAAAATTTTGTATTCATTTTCTGTATCAAAATTGCCAACTTTTGTATTAATTTTTGTAACATACGTGGGTTGCAGACGAATTTTCATGCCGTAGAATGCCATTTAAACTCTACAAAACCAGCTATCCTAGCCCTATGTGAAACGCAAGTTAGTGGCCAAAAAGATAATTTTAGTATTACAGGCTACTCAATTGTTTCACACTTCGTCCCTAAAAGAGGCATCGCTATCTTCATTAAAAATGACATAGTTTTCAACATTCTTCATAAATATAAAGCTTCTAGCCCAACCTTCCATTACATTTGGGTCAAAATTCTCGTTGGAAAACATGTCATACATTTCTGTTTCTTATACAGATCACCCAACTCAAATGAACATGAAACTGCTACGGAGATTGAAAATCTCTCTAACCAGATTAATGAAATTTTGGAGTCATGCCCAAAAACTGAAATAGTTCTGGCTGGAGATTTCAATATCCATAACAGAGATTGGCTTCATTTTTCAAGTAATTCTTCTTTGAGCCAAAACTCAATTGGGAAGCAAGTTGAACTGTTCTCATCAATGTTCCACCTTTCTCAACTTGTTCAAAATCCCACTAGGGTCCCTGACCGTGCTGATCAAGAAGGTTACCTCTTGGATCTGTTTCTGACTACACATCCTGAAAAGTATGTGGTTTCAGTTGGTTGTCCACTGGGGGGCTCCGACCATTGTTTGGTGAAAACAAGCTTCCATATTAACACAGTGATCAATGGAAAGACTCCTCCCAAAAAACTGGTATGGAATTATAATCGTGCCAACTGGGAAGGTTTAAACAACTTTTTTAAAGATTTCGATTGGTCAATGTGTTTTCGCAACAAGAATGTTAACTTTGCTGCAAATGCGATCAGTGAAACCATCTTGCTTGGCATGAGGTTGTTCATACCTCACTCCATGAGAAGTATTCAGCGAAAACCGAATGCATGGTTCAATCGCATTTGTAGTAAAGCAATTCATAATAAGGAGGAGGCTTTTAAACGTTACCAACACAATCGGTCGGAGTCTCACAGGGCCAACTATATAGTGGCCAGAAATAGATGCAAGAGAGTTATCAACAAACAAAAGTTCTTATTCAACCAAAGAATAAAACGTAGGTTGCTCCACATGCCAAAGAACAGCAAGTCCTTTTGGACTTTTACAAAGGGGTTAAAGGAGGACGTAAGCGATTCCTCTTTTCCCCCACTTGTTGATAAAAATAACAGAATTGTGTCAGATTCTAAAGAAAAAGCAAACCTGTTTGGTGAACAATTTGCTTCCAATTCAACACTGCCCCAGTCAACACAAAATCCACCTCATATTCCACGCGTTGGCTGTTCCTTTGGTAGAATTTACTTCAGGACACGAACAGTGATGAAAATATTGAAAAATCTTGACGCAAACAAATCGGCCGGTCCGGATGGAATCACTTCAATGGTCCTCAAAAAAACTTATTCCACTATTTCAAAACCTCTCCGCAACCTTTTTTTCCTTTCCTTTACTTCGGGTACTCATCCTGCCCAATGGAAGGTTGCGAATGTTTTCCCAATTCCAAAAAAAGGCAACAAAAGCGATCCCTCAAACTACCGCCCTATTGCTATAACCTCGGTCCTTTCCAAAGTAATGGAAAAAATTGTAAACATAAAGCTTCTGAAATACCTTGATCGCAAAGGTTTGCTCCATGATCGACAATACGGGTTCAGAGCCCGTCGTTCAACCGGTGATCTCATGACTTACCTTTGCGAGAAGCTAAATATCAGTCTTCACCACTCTGGTGAATCTGATGTTGTAGCCTTGGATATATCTAAAGCTTTTGACCGAGTATGGCATGATGCTTTAATAGCAAAATGCGAAGCTTTAGGTTTAGGTAGGGTTTTTCTAAAATGGATTGGAGATTTTCTCTCAAATCGCACAATTCGTGTACTTGTGGATGGTTATACATCCAACCAATTTCAAATAAATGCTGGTGTCCCCCAAGGATCTGTTCTATCCCCAACTCTTTTCTTAATATTTATCAATGACCTACTTTCAATAACCTCCAATCCAATTCACAGTTTCGCAGATGACAGCACCCTTGTGGCTTCCTATGAATTTCATAGTCGCTGTAACATTAATCATCAGATTAACACAACAGCAAAAAATTTCATGACTAGTGAGCTAAACAATGATTTAGCAAAAATCCAAAAATGGGGAGAGTGTAACCGTGTTGATTTCAACACAAAAAAGACCCAATGCTGTTTAATCTCGCGGAAAATTGCAATATCTACCCCCAGCTTGTCATTTCAGGGTATACCTTTGCAGCACACAACAGACCTGAACATTCTGGGTATCGGGTTAAACCAAAAATTGACCTGGTCAAACCACATTTTTGGTATAGCTAAAGATGCAGCTAAATGTTTAGGTTTTTTGTTTCGCTGTAAAACTTACTTTACTGCACCTGATCTTCTAAAAATCTATAAAACTTACATTAGACCAAAAATGGAGTATAATGCACATATTTGGGCTGGAGCCCCCCAAACCGCACTGGGATATCTCGATAAAGTGCAAAATAGAGCTATCCGTCTTATAAATGATCCCAGTGTTAACTCATCGCTCACTCCACTTAACCATCGGCGAACCGTTTGGTCACTAACTCTGTTTTATAGATACCTCGTAGGGACGAACACCTGTTCCAACGAAATCAAACAATTAATGCCTCCCCTAAAAGTTTTTCAACGTGAAACAAGGAGTGCGACAGATGCTCACCCCTACTCAGTTGAATTAGTAAGATGGCGAAACACGGCTTATGGAAATTCGTTTGTTGTGCGTACATCGCGATTATGGAATCAGTTACCATGTAATGTGTTTCCCAAAGTTGGTAGTTTTTATATGTACGATCCAATAAAGTTTAAGAAGAACATTAACATCCATCTTCATAACTTTCCTTTAAATTAATTCCTTTATCCATCATTATTCAAACTCCTAAATCCTAATCCTAATCCTAATTTCCTTCCCAATCCCGATCCTAAAAACCAAACAATACATTTGTATTTAAGGTCCATACCAAGTTTGGTTTTAAAAAAAGGTGGGTGGTTTTAGTTGGTTAAAGTCCAACACTCCCCAGATGAACCCCGTACAGTGATTCTGGGCGGCTTTCGATGCTTTCCATCAACCTTCGCAAAAAAAAAAAAAAAAAAAAAAAAAAAATACTCAAGCATACCAAAACACTTTTAAAACTTTCTTTTTCTAAAGACTTAATAAATTAAAATAATTAGGGCTTCAAAAATTAAAGCTATAACCAAAGTGATTATTTATTGTATTTTTGAAAATATGTTCTTACAGTTAGTTTACAGTTAACAAGGATAACTGTTATATTCCTTGATTAAAATAAATTTAAATTATTACTTAAACTTAATATTACAAATACAAAAAAAAACCCTGAGCTGACCGTTAGCTTAGTGATTAAAGTGGCGGCTTTTCAATCGAGAAGTTCAAACCCTGGTCGAATCATATATTTAATAAAAAAATTATAGTGTATATTAAAATAGTTTAATAAGTAGACCAAATACCATATAGGCAAAGGACTATTATAATATTAGGGAATTATTACTATTGTCTGGTACTACAAATAAATTAATAAATAATTCTCTCATTACATCCATTCATTTTAAAAAATATCATTTGTAAAATAAAAAAAATTTTTACAGTTAAGTAAATCATTTCAACAAAGTCTTCACATTATTATTGAAATTGACAACTATTTATTTGATATTTGAACACGTACAAAAGCAAAACACAGTTATATTGCATGCCTTCCTTTAAGCAAAAAGGGCTGATGAAAAGTAGATAAGAGTAATTTGTAAAAGGAACACTAATTTGTGTTTCAAGGGTAGATAATTTTCAAAATAATTGTCATACATATATTTGACATTATAAAACTATTTGTCATTTGAGAAGTTTATTATTTTTAATATATTTGAATAATGAAAATAATTTGAAAAAATTAAGGTTTATATTTTAAAATGGAAGAAGTAAGCAAATGATTTCAAATGAAAATCGATCTATTATCAAAAATTTAAAATAAAAAGCACTTTTCCGGAAATTTTTTAGCACATTAGAATTATTTTAAAATGCAGTATTAGAACTCGTATCAAAGATATGTTAAATTAATTAAAATGGACGGATGTTAAAAATAAACTGAAGTGCAACATTCAAATGCTTATGTTTAAACTAAAACATTATCTACTTCCCAGCTATATGCAGAACCACATTGAATATGTCGGTGAATATTATTATTTAAGAAACAGAGGTGATTTTAGACTGCCGTTATATAGAAAAACCAGCACACAAAATTCACTTATGTGCAAAGGAGTACACATTTTTATTGAGCTACCGCAAAATATTAAGAATGAAAATAGAATTAGTGTATTTAAAAAACTTACAGTAGAGCATATATGTACAGCTTCTTAAAAGTAATTGTAAATTATAAAGTTTGTTACAAACTAATAAAATAAATCTAAATCTAAATCTGCATTACCAATAAAGTAATCAGTCATTATGACCACAACACATTTGCACACATCAATGCATTGCAAATGCAACAATATGAAATCCAATAGATTCTACTTTCCCTGTCAGATTCAGCTTCATATACAAAAGCGATACAACTGACAGCAGCTTTCAGTCTATATGTGTCATAAAACCTTCAACTTCCATATAATCAAAAATTAAATATTCCGTTATTCTAAACATTATTTTAAATACACTATACTATTTTTAGATTCAAAAATTTAAGGTATATTTTTAAAACCTTTTTTTTTTTTTTTAACTGTTAAAATTCCTATTTGTGGTTAAAATATCAAAAAAATAAAAAAAAATAAATCACAAAATTCAACTCTGAAAAAAAAAAAACAAAAAACAACAAAAAAAAAATATTTAAAATTTTAAACCATTGTTTCAGGAAAAAAAAAAGGATTGTATTTTCAATTTTAGATATTTTTTTTTTTCTGTTTGTTTGCAAAAAACAACAAAAAAACAAAAACAAATATACATAAAATGTATACATTCATATTGTATGCATAAATTCTTATCCTGATAGACAATAGTTAGGATCAAAACACAACAGACCATAATAGGATTCGTTTTCCTTTTTTTTTTGCTATATGATTATTTTTTTTTTTGTATTTGTTTTTGTATTTGTCTTGGTTGAAAAAAAAAAAAAAAAAACAAACAAAAAAATGGCATTTTATATTTTGTGTGTTTGATTCTGTTCTCTTTTAAATAGTTTAAAAAAAAAAAAATAGAAACAACCAATTCAACATTCTTTATTCAAAATGGTAGACCAAATAAAAAACAATCTGTTAAAACTATATTTGCAAAAATATAAAAAAAAAAATAAAAATAAAAAATAAAAAAAATTCCAGGATTTACGTCCTGATAAAATTCATATACATATTCTCTATATTAGCTAAAAAATGAAATTGTTAAATAATAACAACAACAACAACAAATTGCAGAGAAAATGGGAAAATGGACAATTACATTTTTTTTTAAGAGAAACAATGTTAATTGGGCTATATTTATCTGTCAGTATACTTAGTGTATGAGTATATGTGTACATTGGGTATGGAATACTCAAATACTGAATATAGTATAGTCTAGACTAGAGTTTATATTTTATTTTTTTTTTTTTTCAAAATTTCACTACTAACCAGACTTATAACCTATTAATACCATTTTTTTTTTGTATTTTTTCTGGAATTTGAGAGTTTAAAATATTGGTAATATTAACATTATTATACCCAAAAGAATCACTCGCAAAAAAAATAGCAAAAACATTAGCAACAAAATTCCAAATATTTTTTTTTAAAATATATATAAAATACAAAAATTTTTGTAAATAAGTTTTTTTTTTTTTTGTATTTTAGCTTTTCTCTTGAATATTAAGAGGAGGCAATATAATAAATTTTGCCACTTTTGCCAAAAGGGTTTTTTTATTTTTGTATTTTTGTATTTTCGCATAAAAATATACTTTCTAAATCGTTGTTTTATCAATGAAATCATTAACATTGCAATTTATATTTAGCAAAATATATAAAAATAAATATTCATTTATTTTGGTGTTGTTTTTGTATTTTTGTTTTTATTGTCGAAATTTTTTTTTTGATAATAAATAAAAATATAAAAAATAAAATGAATGAAAATTTTTATAAGTACCTATGCGAATATAGTATGTATGTATGTTCTAATATTCAAGTATTTAATATATTGATAGAGTAGGTATATTATTATGATTTTTATTCGATGAGATATCGTGTACATATAATATTATTGTGTATTTTTAGGAAATTTATATATATATATATGTATATATATATTATATATTTTACTTTTATATAGATAATGTATTTCTGAACTGTGTAAATAGCAGCTGTTAATGTAAAATAATTTTTCAACATGACAACAAAAAAAATAAGAAAATAAAAATCAAAGTTGGCACGCATTTTTGTAAAGGTATGGACAGGGTGTTCGAAGATTTTTTGGATGTGAATATAATTTTAGAGGTTCAAAAGAGGTGGTGAAGATAAGCAAAAAAATATTATTAGAAATTCGGATTTTTTTGTGAGCTAAAAGTTCCAGGTGACTTTGTTTATAGTATCCGTTGAAAAATCCACTTTACGATATGTAATTTTTTATTTAATTCTGTTATATTATACGACAAAATATTAGATTTATTTTAAATCACTATATCAAACATGGATAAAGTGCGACTCTGAGCCATTTTTTTGTATCTAGATTTAATTGAAATTTTTAAATAAAACTAAAATATTAAGGAAATATTTATCCTGCGTCCTATGATCAATTACTCCCAAGGTTTAACAGCTTATCTTTGAAATTAATAAAATTGATATATTTAAATTAAGATATATAATGTTCCAATAGAGTACAAGGATTAACTAGGATTGAAAGTACGACGGGGACAGTATATGGGAAAAATCAGACCATGGGTTTGGGTTCTGGAACCTTTGATCAGTTCACGCCTAACATATATTCAAAAAACACGATAACTCAAAAACTAATAATCCCATTTTGATGAAATTTCAAGATCGAAATCGGACAATAGGTTCAGATTAAAGAAACCTTTGATCGAATGGAGGCCAAACGAGCATAATTTCGAAACCAAAGGAGATAGAATTTATTGGTTTTGTGTCCGTAAAATTTTGAATGAATTGGAATAGTGGTTTGCGTACTACCCTCATTATTCCCAAAGAACCAAGCACTCTTACAAAAAAAATCATAACTTGCAACATTTTTCAAAGATTGCCTACTTTTGCATACATATAATAATTTTTTTCAAAGCAATTAACGTTTAATATTATAAATATTTTTTTTCAGAAATAACTAACGGTATTTATTTATTTAAAATAAAGAATCTTTATTGTACATGAAACATTAAAGATAAAACATCATACGGATCATGAAATATTTAAAAATAAAAAAAATTAAAATTAAAATTATCGAAAAATCATTATTCATTACAAATTTCCATGGTGACCAAATATATAATAGTAAAAAATAATAATATAATACTACTTATAAAATAATCCGAAAGGACCCGTAAATTTGCAAAGGCATTGTATGTAAATCATTAGAATCCATAATAGAATTCTGGAAAATTTCTTCGGAATCCAAATGCATATTCCAATTATTTTATATTTGGAAACACTTTAAATTGTGAATCATTTTCTTGAACAAAGAAATTTTTTTCAAAAAAAATATCGTTCGCGGCCAGCAGATCTCAACTTAACTGAATTATTAAGGATGACACTAAAAAGTTATAAACCTAATTTGAAAATAATATGATAATAAAAATAAATTGCTGTTCCAGTTTTTTTTTGAAGCACTTGGTGCTCTACAGCATTTTAAGAATTTCCAAAACAGTTACACATATATAAATTGATGAGCACCCCTGCTCTATAATATATCTTTTAAACTACATTTATTAGAAATAAATATAGACTAAGTAACGATGAATTAAGGTGTGCAGATTAAAACAGATTACATTTTCATCCGCTAAATTGATGAAACCTTTCTCTAGTTAAAGTAGTTTTCAAGTAATAGCGCAAAAATTGCATAAAAAAACCTTATAAAGCACAAAAATAGAGAAATTTAATGGAACTTGAAAATTATTTGATTCTCTAAAATTTAAGTCTCTAATGCAATATCAAAGATTTGAAATTTTTATTGTAAAATATTATTGACACAATATTTCTGCATAATACTGTAGCTTCAAGTCTAATAACAGTACTTTAATTGAAAAATAGTTTAAAAAGAAGCCCTTTTTAACTTTCCAAACAATTTCCTGAAGTAACAAAGTCTAGTTCTTAAACACCCAGTATATATATACTCATAATCACAATAATTAACATTTAAAATAAACTTATTGTATATTTCTTTCATTCTTTTATTATACCTTATATCAGAATAGGTAGATACTTTATAAGAAAAAAAAATTAAATTTATTATATTTTGTCTTTTGAAATATATAAAATATCTTTTACACAATATTTAAAGCAAATATAGAAAATAGACTCTTCCTGAAGTAAAGAAGAAGTATAGCGTCATTTAAATTTGAAAGTATGTATGTTAGAAAAAAAACACTTACCTCTATGTCGATTTGTTTGTTTGTCGAACATCAACATTGCGTCCTCTATCTGTAAATAGAAAATACAAAATTTATATATGAATATTTAATATTGTAATCTTGAATAAATTATATAATAATATGTATTTTATATAATTAAATTTTAGATAAGAGTCAGTCAATATAGTTATAAAAAAAAATAAATAATTTTAAAATACGGTGTTCAGCTGGAGATTAGGTGTAAAAATTTATAATTTAAGTAAACCTATGCGCAATTGATCTAGAACATTGGAAGAGCATTGCAAAGAAGGTCAACAATTATCCTGAGCTGTTGAAACATTATCATAACATATTTTTAAAATATTAATATTTAAAAATATAAATTGGGAAACAGTAAAGACTTAATATTGAAAAAATGTCATATTTATTAAAATTTTTATTTTTTAATTTTTTTTTACTTTTCTCTTTTTTCTTTTAATCACATTTTTATGATTGATTTTTTCGTAATAATGGTGGAAAATATTGATGTTAATTTATTTTTTTATTTTCGGAATATTTCATTTCAAAGTTGGAGGCACTTAAAAGCTAAAAAAACAAAAAAGTCATGTTTTCGTATTTATAAGGCTGGGTTATAAGTTTGAACTTACATGCGCTTGTAGCGTATAGAAGCGTTTGAGCTTTTTTGCACTTGTATTAAGTTATATGGAGTTGCAATAAACAATAAACAGGCAGCTACAAACGCTTATATGTGCTGCTAAGATATTTTCCAAAACCCAGAAAGATTATACAAAATCAAAAATATCAACTGCAGTCTACAGCCCAAGTAAATAACTAGAAATCGATATCCAAAGGGTGTGATGAAAAAAAGAAACGAATATTACTATTGAGTAATATTATTCGATTCAAAGGGATATAACTTTAAACCTCTTTTCCTACTTATACCACCCATACTATACACAGGATTCTTACCCTAACAGTTAAAAAAAAAACAGCAGCTCTTAAAAACAAAAATGAGTCCCCTTATTCAACTGCAATCTTGAATTTACCCACATTTTAAGTGTGATCGTACTATGAGTGATATAACTTGCGAAAGGAAGAATCTTCTTAGTCTCTAATAGTCTCTAATATAATTTCAACTCAATGTTCCAATATATACCCATGGTATAAAGTACTGATCCTGAAATTTGAGTAGATTTTTATTTTTCCTACGGAAACGCTAACGTTTTTTTTACGCTAACTGTTCAACTGTTAGGCTACTAAGACTGTTTATACCGTTGGAACAGGTTGTCATATTATATCGTGTTAATTAAATTTGGTCTTATTGAATTCCACATACAATTTAAACATGAGATAGTACAAGGGCTTATAACATGTAGAAACGTCTTAGATTTTCAATATTTACAATTTAATTTTTTGTTTATATTGTAACATTTTGTATCTGAGTTATATGGCATTCTATATCTGCGAGTTATATTATTCAATTAAATTATTTGTTTATATTTTGCATTTTGTTTTTATTATGAAAGGTAGGCAATCAACCACTGTGTCAACCACATATTGCATATTGATAATACGAACAACTCTTTTTGTATCTCAATCAGATATTGGAGATCAGTACTGGATGCTCCAGAAATAGTAAGCAAAGTACTTAATACTTTAGTTCGATTATTTAACATCCTCTCATACACATACATAATTCAATTAATCTCTTTTATGTATAAAGTTGATATCAGCATAAAACCATTGTTTTTTATTTTTTCAATTTTTATCTAAAAAAAAAAACAAATTTATTTTTTACTTAAAAATCATGTTATTAAAAATTGTTTTCATATTTTTTTTTTAATTTTTGCTTTTATTTTTTATGTACAATAATTATTAAGTGAACATGACAACAAAATTAATTAATTGGTCGATATGCAATGACAGTGAAAGAATGCAATATAAATTGTCAATTTTTTTTCCCCTACATATAATATTCTAAAAGCTTATGTGGTGGTAGGTAGGTACATGTTTTAAATAATTGAAAATTGCAAAAAAGAAAAATATACATATAAACATAGGTACATAATATATACATATATGTATATATGTTCATGTATTTTAATTTGGTCTGACAATAGTAGAATTAAAATCAATGTAGACGGAGGAAATACAATTTTTTTTTTCACATTTCATTTTATTTCGAATTTACATATACAATTTTGTAGGCACATCAAAATATAATTCTCTGTTTATTTATTTAAATTTTTTTTATGCTTTTATGTACGTATGAATGTGTTACAACAATTCATGTAATTTTATTTATATTTTTGTTTGTTTGTTTTTTTTTTTTAATTTATTTTTTTACATAAAAATGTTTACTTTTAATTCATTGGATAATTGTAATTAAGTTAATGTCCGCATAATTTGTTAATTTGTGTCATTTAATAGGTTCACTTAACTTTTAGTAGAGAAAAAATTTATAAAAAAAACTAAAAAATTAAAATAGTTCGTGTACTAGATAATAGATGACGTACAAATATAGTTTTAAAAAATATTTGTATTTTATAAGCATGTAGGTTGTTTTACTTTCAGACGTTTGACAGCCGAATAATTTTCAATAGGAATCAGTATCTGTTATTATTCAGCTGTCAAACGTCTAAAACAATTTAGGTGTTACATAATCGTTAATTAATAGTGACAAACTCAACATAAGTACATTATTTCTGGTAATAATAATAACATAACCTAAAATATTATATTTCATAATGGAATTATACCAAGATAACTTTTGACAACAGTATTTGGAACCTCTATTAACACCTCTTTAATTACTTTGACTCTTAACGTCTGACTATTACTTTGACTCACCAAATAAAGCTTACATAACAGAATTTTAAACAGCTCACTAAGTATGACATAACCAACAAAAAAGTGTAAGCTGAAAGTTGTTCAAAATTTAAAAGTGTCAAACATCAATTAAAACTAACAAGTATGACATAACCTACAAAAAAGTGACAGCTCAAAGTTATCCGAAAATTTGAAAGTGTCAAACATCAATTAAAACTAATACAACGGAGCTTTAAACACCTCACTAAGTATGACATAGCCTTCACAAAAGTGACAGATGAAAGTTGTCCGAAAGTTTCTAAGTGTATTAAAATAAGAGTTACACTCTAAAATGGTTTATAATGTTAATTATATTTTTTAATATTATCGAACTTGTAATTTGTCTACACTTTTCCAAATATTGAAAATAGAGTCATATAGTTACATATAAATATCAATAAAACCGATTTACACAAATACTATAATTTCCAAAATTCAAAAACTAAAATTTTATAAATAAACCTTCGAAACTCTGAATTAGTAATAGTCATCCGTGTTTCTTAAATAAAATTTACAATATAAATAGTTAGTTAAATTTAAAAGTGCTTTATTTTACAAACACAATTACCATTTTTTTAAAATCTTAAAACATCTGTTTAACAAGTAGCGAATTTTTACTTGCAAAATGGAGTTTATAAGGAAGATCTGTTTAAGGGTTGTTAAATACAAGTGATATTATATAAAAGAAAATTATATCCTTCCATAAAGTTTTTCTTCCCAACTTCAGATAATAAACTCATTTTAATTACATTTTTAAAACGCTAAACTCTTTCCATTTAAAATTTAATTATTTTTAGCATCCGGGGGTATGTTAACCCTTTTGTGTTAAAAAAAAAATTTTATTAAGTAAAATTATTTTACTAGAGTAGTTAAATTTAAGAATGTTTTAAGTATACATATAATAAATTGTTATTATTTTATCACGTCTAGGAAAAATGGAATCTTAAAGTATTAAACTTAGTTGAAAACAACGAGATAATCAAATATTTTTATAAATTATTTTAATTGTTCAACTCGTTAACAAAGTTTTAAAATAATAAGATTCAAATATTTTAATTTAAAATAAATTATTAATATTCCGTTAGCGGGAGGTCTTAAGACAGAGATGTTAGAGCTATACCCCACTAAAACAAACAAAAACCATTTCCCGTAATCATAATCAACTGAGAGTTGATAAAAAACTGTAATTCCTAAATGAAGATGAAATGTAACGTCATTTACCTACAAGAATTCATTTAATAAATTTTAATTGACATTTATAACTCACAGGAGATTTTCGTAAAATTTCCTATAAGTTATCAGAATTAATCAAAGTTTAGTCAGAAGTTTGTTTAGGCATTGTGATACTACACGCCATCTGAAGAATCTAGTAGTAATACAGCACGTAATCCTGCTAAAAACTAAATTCTAACTGTTTTAGCTTTTCTTCAGTATCAATGCTATAGAAAAAATGCTTGGAAAAGATTATTAGTTCCTCGTTGGAAAAAAAATATAAAATTTTTTGTGTCCTGTCAGAAACTCGTAAATCCGAAATTTTTTTATGCGTTCTGTCTGTATATACGTGTATATTATTGTGTGCTTGTAGCACGATAACTCAAGCAATTTTTAACCGATTTAGATGAAATTTGATACTATGAATACTTTAATCGTCAATAGTAAAGTTAAGTTCGTAGATGAGCCAAATCGAACTACGGAATTGTGAGGCTCCCACCCCCATACAAAAACACCAAACTTTTTGAGTAGTATCCAGTTCTTAAGAGCGGAAATCAGTTCAAATTTTAGGCTAGGAGCATACACATGAGGAATAACTTTCATAAATTGATTCTGGTATCATGGGATCTAGAGATTTTATGAGATTCAGAAATATCAAGTTTTAAATAATTTATGAAAATCTCAACCGATTTTAATGAAATTCAGAACGAATGCTTGTTTTGCCAAAATGATGAACGGCTTCTCAGTTGGGCCAAATCGGATGACAGGATTGGGAGCACATAAAATATCGAAACTTTACCACACAAACCACATTGTGCAAGAAGAAAAGCTTATTCAATGCATCTTGAATTTATTTTACGTTTTTATAAATAAAATATTTTAAAATTTAATTTAATTTTTTTTTGTTTTATAACATTTTAAATATTTTTTTTTTTTATTCTACCAGCCATTGATTTATTCTCGCATTAAAAAGTCCACCAGTTTTTTAAAAAATGTGAAAAAAAAATAAATACTTATTTTTGTTTTTAAATTTCTTCTGTTCAAATAAAAATGGAAAACCTTTATGCGTAAGTATCTTACAAAATCATAACCTTTTCTTTATGTTTTTAATTTTTTTTTTTTTTCTGTTTTTTGGGAAAAAATGAAAGAGAAAAAAAATAAAAAAATTTTTTTGACATTTTTTCACATTTTAACAATAAAAAAAATAAAAAAAAAAAAAAAAAATGTTAAAAAAATAAAATAAATAAATAAAAGAGATTTAAAAAACTCGATATTTCACTTTTACCATTGTTAATTCTTAGCAAAAATGTATATATATATATTATAAAATATATATATATATATATATATATCAATGGGAGAGGCAACCAGCAGTGTACTTTTTTGCTATTATCATATTCTCCCACATTAAAAATTCTTAACCGTGAAATAATCTACCAAGCGAATAAAAACAATAACGGTATGGTATAAATATGTGTAGCTAAAAGTATTTATAGATAAAAAAGAAAAATGAAAATTTATATGTAAGTAGTATATATATGTATATATATCTTTAATACAAAAATGAAAATATAGAGTAAGAATAAAATAAAAAATTTAAACGACATCGAAAAAGAAAAGAAATTTAAAAAAAAAAAACAAAAAAAAATATAAAATAGAAATGAAAGAAATGAAAATTTCAAAATTAAATCCTGGTGAACCCATTTTTTACAAATAACTATTGCTATAAAAACAACAACAACAACAACAACAACAACTGAATGAAAAAAATTGAAAACATTAACAGAGTATCTTATAAGATAAGATTTATTTTAAAGTGGAAAAATTTGTATGTCTGTCAGACAGTCATTTATTTATTTTATACTAATAGTATTTTAGTATATTATAAGTACAGGTTCTAAAGATATTACATTGTATCTTGTAGATACATTTTTTTTTTAAATTATATTCACTGTAGATAGGGTTCTTAAAACTGAAATAGAAACGAAACTTACCCTTCATGACTGGCTTATCAAATAGCACAGCTTACAACTATTACGACTTAAATTAAGCGACTTAAATACAGCTTACAACTATAACTACCTGTCACAGAAATCTTATTAACACTTAAATCTTTAACTGTATTTGTGAAAATTTATCAATATATTCTAATTGTCAATATGTCAAATAAATTCTAAACGTCACAAAGCATTTTCCACTCCTATAAGGAGTATCAGGCATTCTCCAAGTCTATTCAAACTAGGCTTCAGTTTCTTTAATCGTTATATTCACTAAGCCGTTTATTACTCGGCTGTAGCTATTATTTAAGATTATGAATACACAAATGTTAATTTTGTGCGCCATCTATTATCCTACACAAGAGTTATTTATATATTTATATTAAATCCGATCTTATATTAAGATACTAACTATTACGATATAATAATACAATTTTATGATATTTATTTTTATTAGATATGATTTGACCGGCGTTTGTACCCAAGACCTTCCGCATGAAAGTCGGCGTCTTTATCACTACGTCATTTGTCAAATGAAATTTTGTACCACATAATATGAATATAGTGATATAAAATGCGATATTTTTTTTTTTAACTTATTTTCAATACATCTGAATATACTAAAAAAATTTCAAAATATCAAATTTAAAGGCCACTTTAGGACTAAATTTAAAAAATTAGTATTTCGAATTAAAAGGACTTAAACATGCCTCCTACCGCAACTCCAACACGACTACATGTACATTGTTTCTAAAATAAACCCTTTTAAAACACTTTTCGCCCTTTGTGACATGGCCTTTAATATTGTTGGTCCTGCAAAACAAAGTTCCATTTCCCAAATATAAGTCTGTGAAAATCAAAACCTTTTAGATAATCGATTTTTAGTACGATTTAAATACGGTTTACACAGTGCAACCTTGAAATAACAAACCATTCAAGTTTTAAAATATTTTAATGTTTATGCATGTGTACTAAAGTTTATTATAAACAATTACACATACTTTTCAAATTATATTTTTATGTGTATATATGTATGCACTATTCATAGTTATAAATAGCAGTTTGTGCTCAATTTATTAAAATAAATAAAATTGATATCCTTATTTTATACCTTCTTCAAGTTCCGCTCAAATACTAACTTAATACGTATTGTTTTAATTTTGTTTTTGTTTTATTGTTTTTTTTTATTTTTTTTTTTCTATTAGGGTCGCCAAAAGTTTTCTTGTTTATAAATTTAACTAATACTTTTATTTTTGGTTATTGTTTTTTTATTTTTTACTTCACCGAATTTCTTCTTTTTTTCAGTTTTTATTCATTAACGCTTTTGTATGCGCTGCACCTCTCTACCACCTCTAACCCTCATTTTAACTTTAGCTTCAAAAAAAAAAACAAACAAACAAAAAATCGAGTGAAAAATATTTTCAGATTACGAATTTTAATAGAAGCTAAACACGCACTTTTAATTTTTCTTTTATCCATTTAGATTTAGGTTGGTTGTGTTTTTCTACATTTTCTCTCTCTTTCTTTTAATGCTTTTCTTACTTTTTTTACCCCCATTCATTCAGCTTTTTTTGTTTTTTCCTTTTTTTTTTTCTTGCTTTTTTGTAGATCCATTCTTTATTTATTTTTTCTTTTCTGTAAAAATTAAAATGTTTTTTTGTTTTTTTTTTTTTTTTAATTTTTTATTATTATTCATGTATAGAAAAAAAATCAAAATTTTTTGGTTTTGTCAGCGAACAGGCATTCAACTTTTTAAAAAAGGCTCATCTACAAAAAAAAAACAAAAAACTTTGTTTATATAAGTATAAAACAAGTGATGAAAAAAATCCCGATTTTTTGATTTAAGCACATTTCCAAAACTATACACAATGTTTCATACTGAGTTTTAGGGTACAAAATATATATATATATATATTTAAGCATTTCAAAGTGCATTCAATGCCCTTGAAAAAAGACGGGTCCTTATATTTTATATAACTATATATGTTTGGTTACCATGGAGATTTGTAAGGAAAAATTATTTTTCAATAATTTATTTTTTTTTTTAATTAAATATTGTATGACCTGACCGGGAATCGAACTCGGAACCCTCGATTAATAAGTCAAATGTTTACCCACTACACTACCGAGGCCCCTGGGTACAAAATACATTGATAATATTATAATTTATTTATTTCATCAGTTCATAATAAATTATGAATAATAATGAAATCCATACTCAGAATATAAGTCCAATGCATTCAAAAAATCCTGTTAACCTGTGTCGAACTATAATTTTATATATGTTTAACCTTGGAAATAAATACAATGCCTAAATTACTGATTTTTTAAATTGTGAAATTTGAAGTCCCCATAGCCCTTAAATAGGAAATGTTCCAAAAATTTTCTGAAAAAACTACCACACTCTAATACCACAATTAATACCACACTCTTCCTTCTGTCCAAACTTTTCAGATCCAAGGAATTAAATTGTGACTTGCACCAAAATTTGTATATTTTATAAGAATTTTATTATGTAAGCAAATGTGGTATTATATAAGAAAACTTGGTGGTAGATTTTTAGAATTTATTACTGTTTTAATATTTGCTGGTATAAGAAACTGTTATTTTAATGTTTGAAAACTTAAGCTTAAAATATTGAAAATTTTCTTTAACCAAAAATTGATGGTAGATCTTTTACATTTAAACGTGTTTCAATATAAAAGTAAATTGCTGGACTAAGGTTAATTGGAAGAATAACTCTATTTAATTTCACAATTTAATTTAATATAAAACACTTTGATCTCTTATCAAGTATATTGTAAGAACTGAGTTTTGCATAACGGTAAATTAAAGTACTGCATGGCAATGCTGTTACCCTTTACAATTTTAATATATGTATTTCTTAATTTCATAATCACAGCTACAGTTTGGCGTTTCCAGATTAAAAATATTCCTTATATAACAATTTCAGACTTTGGGAAGCTGGAGGCTCCGTAACAGGATGGGTCTACAGAAAAAAAAGTTATTTCAAATTTTTTTTCTTTATTTCAAAAGTTTAGAATAAACATATGGACGAATAGGCGGTCGGACGGACGGTGTAAAACTATATACAAATACATATTTTACCAAATTTTTTTTTGAAAATGTTCTAAAAACTGAAACTTAAAGGAAGAAAATGAAAGTCGCGTTCTCAATAGGTTTGTTTTCATTCGGTTTTTTTTTCATTCCTGTATATTCAAAAGAGGCCATTAAATATATTAGCGCTCTTCTTTTTTTTTTGTATTTATGGTTCCATAAATATTTATGTTGCGCAAACATTTTCTTTTTTTCTTTATTTTTAATATATTACTTTCTTTTATTTCTCATTTTAAGATTTAAGTAAAAAGAAAAAAATTAATATGAGTTGGTGTTTACCGTGACATTTTTTATTTTTTTATTTTTTTTTTTGTAATATTTTCTATTATAAAGTGGTTATTTGCATAGTGTGTATTTTATACTTAAGAAAAGTTTGACAGAATTCTATATTTTAATTTAAATTATAAAATATATTTTCTTTTTTTTTTGTTTTATACATGAACATTTTTTTGTATCTGAGCTTGGCCCTCCTAATATTTAGGGGTGCTAAGTTATTCTAACATGGTTTGTCATAGTATTCAAATTTAACCATTGTCTATTTTATTATTCACTTATCACTTGAAATGCCACCAAGCTTTTGAAATTGCTCTAGGTCTTCTCTTTCTACTGAAATTTGCCTGGCAGATTTTTAACAATGTATTGTTCATCCCTAATAGTTTGACCATGTCGGTGTTAAGTTATTAACTTAAAGGAACTTAAAAATAAAACCTATATCTGAAAAACATATGATCATTACCATTAGATTATATATAAGGCCATATCATGACTTTTTGTTCTAATATGGCTATTCGATACTTTTGTGTTGACTCTTAATTCATATAATAGAGGAAGGAAGTAAAATTTAGAAGAAGTAAAATTCAGTAATAACACCAAAACTGTAATTAAGGTTAATGTTATAAATATAAATAATAAAAATATTTTTCATATGACAAAGTCTTAATTTCAGATAGACCAGGGCATTCAATTATTTCTGTTAGTATATCAGAATTAGTAAGGGAAAATAAGTTTAAGGTATTTTATTTTAAATAAAACAAAATAAATAAATCAAGAATTGTAAAAGTATTATAACTAAATCTAATAATACAGGGCTTAATGTCCTTCAGACGAAAAAAAAAATAAAATTTGCCTTTGAACAACGAGGTTCTTCAACATATTGCATAGAATGCTAAATTTAAGCGCAAAAAGTTTTGTAAAATAAAGGAACAAAGGAAGAACATATCAGAAATGATCAATACCAGGCTTAATTATGATCTTAGGGCCTTTTCGAATCTATTTGTACTATTTAAATCCGCATAAAAATTTATAATGGTAATTTAATATTAAGAGCCCCCCGTATTTTGAGAAGTTGAAATTCATCCACGTTGTAATTGATCTTAAATAAAGCAAAAAAAAATTTAAAAAAGTTAAACTTTTTGACGGACCCCAGAAAAAGCTTTCAAACTATAGTGCCACTTTGGATCATTTTTATTTTTGTGGTTTTAGTCTTATAATTTCTATAACACCATTTTTTGGATCTTTCCTTATTTTTTTACAGTTACAGTATCGGGGATTTTATATTTTAATCCGCTTTGATTAGAGTTCTGATTTTTAGATACTTTTTAACATTATAGCCCATGTTCTTTAACCGGGGCAATTGGAGCTAAAACTATAGTCTCTGGTTTAGTTAAATAATTTCATCAATTTGATCCATCACCACTTATTCTAGGAACAGTCAATAAGTTGATAATTTACTTATGTATCTAGTATAGTCAAAAATATACTAAAATTTGACAAATAATTTAGTGGTGAAGTGCAATGTCTCTCTCAAATGCTTGATACTATACTGCGAAATGCGATAGATTCGGAAAAGCCTTTAGAATAAGAAATTATATTTTATTAACTATATTAAGTCATGTAATGTTATATAGCATATGGAAATTTTTTATTTATATATTGAAGTGCAATCCTCTACAACATACAATCTGATAAGTGAGTGATACAGCTTTCCTTTTCAGTTGGGACAGGTGTATATTTTTTTTTTATGATATAAATTATAAATTATATTATTTTATTAGATATGATCTGACCTGGGTTTGAACCCGTGATCTTTCGATTAAAAGGCCATCGCCCAAACCAAAGCATTAGCATAGAAAAATGAAAATTAAATTTTTTCATGTACATGGATTATAAAAATCTCGAATTAAATACTAAAAAATTGTGAAAAAGTCATAGGCTATAAGAAAGTTATCCTAAAGGCTTCGTCCATTAAAAAACTGCTACGCGTCAGCTTAAAAAAATACAAAATATTATTTAAAAATTTTTTATTACTTAAACTAAGTATATTTAACTGCATAATATTTAAGTTTCAGAATCAGTGCAATTTATTTCGATAAATATTTTTTAAATTGGTATCTTGTCATTATATTTTATATTTAAATGTAAAAGCTGTAATTAAAATCAAATATAAAATTTATATTGTAAAATGTTTTGCTTTCAATTTTTTTTATTATTTGGATCAATAAATATTTTTTTGTAATTCCTTTGTATAAAGTGACTCCATATATTACTTTGCATTTAATGGCCGTTTTTTATCTGTTATTTAATTATTTTCCAATAAATAAATGTCTTAAATATTAAAAAGTATATGTATATAGGTATATAAAAACCATAAATGTTATACGATATAATGTATACTGATTTGGTTTTAGGTACTTTCGTTTGAAATTGGTGACATTTAGAAATTAAAATTATGTTTAAACAACATGTTTAAACATGTGTCCTCATATGTTAAAATTGTATGCAATAAAATTGTAAAATTTTATTATCGAAAATATACATAAAGCAAATAACATGTTTTTACAGGAATTTATTTCAAGAAAATATTACCAATACAAACACACACTATATTACTCGTGTATATAAGTATTTAAAAATCTTGAATGCAGTTATCTTTTGAATAAATATTTATACCCGTATGACTATAGGTCAAAGGGTATAATAAATTTGCCATTACGTTTGTGACGCAAGAAGAAGGGGGGTTGATATAGACTCAAGTGTATGGATCGAATCAGATTCGAAAAATAAATCGATTTAGCTATATATGTCCGTCCGCACGATAACTCAAAAACTAAAGGAGCTAGGATCTTTAAAATTTTCGCAAATTCTTTTTTACCAATGGCCGTCATCGCTGTTTAAATCCAGCCATTTTGGTTCATGAGTTCGGGTAGCTGCCATACAACTTCTATTTTTATATGATCTTTACTCTGTACCTATTACAGCTACGTGTCTGAAATTTTGCCAAAAATAGTTTAGTGTAATAGCGAAAGATACTGCAAAAAATGGTTAGTCTACTGCAAAGGGTTCGAGTAGCTGCCATACAACTCCTTCTTTTATATGAGCATTATACTACACCTAATAAAGCTTCATATTTGAAATTTTGCCAAAAGTAATTAACCGGATAATATAATGGTTATATTACGGTCATACGGGTATCCCAGAGTTGACACAGTCACACTCTTCCTTCTTTTACTATTGTTTGTACACATTTATCAAAAATTTGTTCAAAACCATGATGAAGAACTGGACAAATAGAAAGGTGTAAAGAACAAGAGAGTAATATAGAGAAGTTAATAAGCAATTTACTTAACAAATACTTAAAATCAGTAAATACAGGGTGTAATTATTAAGAAACGGAGGGAAGATACTGGAAGTAATCTGCTTGAGCTTCTAAAACTTTTTTTTAGTTTCAACATTAGAATCAAATTGTATTTACATTTACAATGTTGTTAAAATTGTTTTTGAAAATTGAACCAGTTTGATCAGCAGGTTCGATTATCTGGCATTCAAATTCTTGTTATATTCGAGCTTAACTCCCCATATTTTTCAAAGCTAGATGTCTCATATTTTATCAAAAATAGGGAAGTTTAATGATCAACGTTCGTACAAAAATTTTGTTCGTTTAGTGCAGGAGGTTCGAACAGCTTTATTTACAAATTTATTTTATTGCATAATGTCTGAATCTTTATTAAAAGGAGTTTTTATTTATGTCCAATGCCTTTACAAGATTTCAGAGACACTTACTTCGTTTAAATAGCTGCTACAAATTTTCTTGCATACTTTTAGGGTCTAATAAGGTTTTTTATCTGAAACTTTGATAAGGTAAAATCTACTTTACTTTTTTTCACAAACTGTAAAGTTATGTCAAAAATCAGCATTGTATTAAAAGTCAACAGAAATTCTAACTTTAATATTGAATTCCTTTATAATATTAATTCTCATATTGTACCTTCGCACACTATACGAATATTGGGTGTATAACCTGCAATTGTCTTGTAAATGACAATTAATTTTCTCTTTCAAACACATACACAGTCCGAGTATATACATATGTATATTAAATTTTAGTATATAACTTTAAAGAAATGGTCTTTTGTTATCGGGTATATGGTGTATTTTCCCCAAACTATAATAATTCTAGTTTTTAGATTTTCTTTTTTACTAGAACATGTTTTCCATTTATTACTTATTTCTTTTTTTAAAAACCCCCTTTCATCTTTATTTTTCAATTAATTGCCACTTCAATTTTTTTTCTTTATTTGCAATAGTAATTGTACAGCTAAAAAAAATTAATCAATAAATTCAATTAAAATATTTTAATAGTTATTGTAACCTTTAATTAAAATGTTCTTTTCCTGAAATACCGGAACTCCACATTTCATAGGAATTCATTAAATTTAATGAAGTTTTGGTTCCACAATGTCTGTTTGAAATCAAAAGCCTTCAACTTTTGAATCGTCTTTTAGATTTTGTCCTATTTTAGATATTGCAAACAAATATGGTTCCAGCCACTTTTAATATGTGTAAATTTTTTTTTTAAAACAGAAGTCTTAAAACTTCCAAGAACTTGTTTACATCTTGAGTGCTTCCCGGTTTGAGTGTAATAGTGATATTAATATAGATTTGGGTATTCCCAAAGGTTATTTATGAAATAAAGGATTTAATATCATAAAACCTAAATCTCGTTCAGAACAGTATGTGCATTCTGAGATTCTTCTACAGTTTACACCAATCGAATTTAAATAAATCGGATTTTTACATACAGCTCCAAAAGAATAATTAAAAATCATTTTATGATATCAAGATTGTCATAATAAGTTTAGACCCAAAAGTAGTTTATATAAGTTCTGACCTTTCGGAGACTGTAATAAGTTATGATCTATTAATGGGGTTTTTTAAGTGCGTAAAAGAAAATTATCATGCAGTCTGTAATGCCGACCTAGGTGTCTTCAGTCTATACTAATTGAATTGAAATATATTGGATTTTGACATACAGACCCAAACGGAGGATTTAAAAATAATTCCAAGATTTTAAGTCATAATAAGTTTGAACCCAAAAACAGTTTAAACTATATAAGTTTATAATTAGTTAAGACCCATAAGATACTATAATAAATTTAGATCTAGAAATGGGGTTTTTTAAGTATATTAAAGGAAAGTATCATTCAGTCTGCAGTGTCTTACTAAGTTTCTTAATCTTTAAATCAAATTTAAAAAAAAATTCTAATTAAAAAACATCTGAAACTAGAAGTTTCCAAAAATTTTCAAAATTTAATTTAAAACTTGATTGTAATTAAATTTTCTACTAATATCATCATTATTTTAATAATCAATAATTTATAAATTTTAAAATATCACTAATTTTCAAAAATCAGTTACTATAAGTTACTTATAGTAATACTCATAAGTTGCTTACCAAAATAAAGTTAAAAATATCTAATAATTTGGTTTTAATGATGATTATAATATCATAATCTAATTTTTGCAGTATTTTTGACTTCTGATTTTGAAGGGATGAATAAAATCTGAAGTATTAGAAAATATCGTATTTCAATTTTAGAAATCATTAGCGGAATGAGAGAAAATACAAAATGGAAATATAATTTACTTAAAAAATGGGAAAATAATACTTTATTATAATAAATTTGTTAAATTTTTAATAATAATTTTTTTTTTTTAAATTGTTTCCAGATTTAATTTACAATACAAAACACAACGAATACATATATATATAGATATATATATATATGTATGAATGAATATTATAATTAAAAATTTAAGAACTAGGGAGAATTATCTAAATATTTTGTTACATCTTCTTAATTCTATTTAATTATTAATTATATTCATTAATATATGCATATATTTAGATAAACAGGGTGTTTAGAGAGTTGATTTTATTACTATAGCTTTAGTATAAAATGTGCATGGTAGCTTCTTATTATTCTTTTAAATTAATAAAATTCTTAAAAAGGTCTACACAAATTATTCAATGCAAGTTTGCGCTGTCATTTTTTGTTTTTGAGCATTACAGGGAAGAGGATTTAATAATCAAATCGTTCTCGGTTTAAGTTTTCTTCAACCAGAGAAACTACTACAAATAGTTATCACAACAAGTGAAGGTGTAGAAATAGAGTATTTAGACAGAATCGAGTGTTAAGACAACACGATTGCCATGTTCAGATTTAAGAGACCTAAAAAATGTGGACAGCGTACTTAAAAAAAAATTACAGGATTCGATATATTGAGAAAAAGCCTCTTGAAATGCAAGAAACAAAAAATTGTAATGCGTGAGAGAATATTTAATGTATGCGTTAAATAAACAATATGGAAGAAAAGTTCGATTAATTAAGAACAAAGTTAAAATGTTTAAGGAACCTGCATAAAAAGCCTTCATAAACAAATATCTAATACATCCTGTCTTGCAATATGTGCAAATATAATTCTTTATAGAAATACATTGGAGGAAACAAAATAGATTGATTGAGGATCTCTGTCTAGAGTCTACATTATCAATAGAACATGAAAAATCGTCAAAGTTAGAATTTGTTGTTTTAACTTTAAATGAAAGAGAAAGGTAAAATGAACAAACTTAGGGCACCAGATATGATAGGAGCATAGAGCCAAATTAAAAGACTTAGGATACCCTATCCTAGCAGAGTAAAATAGATATATAAGTACAAATTAAAATCATTTTTCTATCTGTAACTTTTACGACAAGCTTAAAAAACCAAACAATCTACTTCTGACAGAAGGTTTTTATTTACCTTATTATTTTATCAGTTATTAGAAGTAACCCAGTGCCTACCAACAACTTACCATTAATAAAATAATCATATTTTTGAAAAATTATTCATTTATCAAGAAAACTATTATTTGATTAGTGATTAGTGGTTGACAAAATAGGGCCCAGATAGTAGTTGATGTCATAATTTGACGTTCAAAATCAAGTTGATTATCTAATAAAAAATCATATGAAATGTCAAGTGTTTACAATCATTTAAGTAAATCAACTTCATATTTTTTTATGAATATAATAAATAATATGGATTATAATTTAAAAAATTTTAATAAATTATAATATACTCTTCTTTTTCTAAATTGGTGTGTTTATTAGTAAGTTCTAGGACTATCTAGAACAACCTAGAACAGAAAAGAACAGCTATTGCCATTTATTAGTTTTAGAGCGGTGTTTTTTTTTATCCGAAGGCGTTCTAGTTATGATGTGTTCATTAGTTGTTCTAATCTATTCTAAGTTACACTTTTCGGTTCTACTTGTTTTTCAGAATACTTTTGAACGCCGAATTTTTGTTATTGTTTTTCTCTTTATTTTGACAATTGTTTATAAATTTTTATTTGCTTTTTAGGTTAAATGGCGATGGAGAATTTTAAGAAAAGTGAATATCGAATAATTTTATAAAATAAATGTTAAAACCTTAAATATTCTTACAAATATTAAAAAAAATCTCAATTTTTAAATATTTCAACTGAAACTGTAGACCATAAAAGTACAAAACGCATTTATTAGTTTTTATCTTCTAAGTAGTTGTACAATGTTTGACGTTTAATTGTTTACTGTCCTGTCCTGTTCCGAAGTCGAGTACAAAATTCAAATGACATTATTATAAATTTTGACAAAAAATTTGACATTTATAAATACAGAAAAAGAGTTTTGAAAAACATTTTTTTTTTTTAAATCAATTTTTAAATAATCGAAAATTCCTAGACGATTAATCGAAAAATTCCAGTATTAAGATGATTTTGAGGAAATCTGATTCCAATCTAATTTTTGCAGAATAATCAAGATAAAAATGTACACTCAAATTTGAAAAACAAACATTGTTTCCAATTAAAAACACCCTGTTTATATGCCTATACAAGTATATTATATATCTTTCAAATATCAAAATATACTTTTAATTAGGAAATAATTTAAAAAAAAAACAATAAAATAAAAATAAAGTTTATATATTTTGTTAAAATTTTAGGATTATATGGGTTAGAAAGTTTAATGATTATAATCGATAATTACTCTAAAGGTTATAACAAAAAAAAACAATAATAAAAACAATAACAAAAAATAAAACCAAAATTATCTAAAAACAATTTTTTTTTTGAAAGGTCTAAATAATTTTTCAATACCCTGGAATTAATGGTTTTAAAAGAGTATCCCTTTGTATAATTAAATTTTAATCAGAAAGAGAAAAGAATAAAAAGTTTTTTTTTTTTTTTCTTTTTCTTAATTGTTATTTTTTTTTACTTAATTTAAATAAGATTTATTCTATAAATTTTTTTTTTTTGGTAAAAGTAAATAAAAACCAATAAGAGACAATATAAGTTCTATATATATTTATAGATAAATATAAATATATATAATATGTATATATATATATATATAAGACCTGGTTTTAAATTACTAAAATAATAGATAGAAAAGAAAAATACTTAAAACAATAAGTTTTCCTGCATATTTATTTTGAAAATTATACTGGCTTAAAAATTTTTTTAAATTTGTAGATAATTGAAGATAAACTCTTTTGATTTTGTTTTTTAATTACATTTTCTTATCATTTCAATTTTTTTTTAATACAATAAAAAACAAAGATACAATAGTATGTCAAAAAGTATTTATCTTATTTTTTTATTCTAACACATTTTTTTGATAATTTTTTTTCTCCCTTTCATAATTGTTACAAATAACAGGGTGTTTAGGGTGTTTAAAAAGTATAACATATATATAAGGTACGGAAAAAGTTATTTTATATTAAGATTCATAGATATGAATCATTATTATTATTAAGTTTTTGAGTACTCGACTGGATGTGTATTGGACAGAATTTTGCCATCCACGCCATCTGTTATCCTTTTTTTCTATTTCTTTTTCACTCTTTTAAGATGTATAGGGGATTCACCAAATCATTAAGACCAGGCTTTAGTTCTTTAAAAGCTAAATTCACAAAGTCATTGAATATTCGGCTGTAGGTATTGTATAAGATTATGTTAAAATGTTAAATTTTGTGCGCCATCTATTATCTCACACAAGAGTTATGTATATATTTATATTAAATCTTATTTTATATTACGATATAAACTATTACGATTTTATGATATGAACTACTGATATTGAACTATTTTACGATATTAGTTTTTATTAGAATGATCTGATTTTGGTTTGAGCCCGAAACCTTCCACTTAATAGTGGTTAAGACAACGCTATGAGTCAGATTTTCTATTATCTGGAATTAGAATTATTTATTTGGCTTTCAAATAAGAAAAAAGAATTAAGGTATAATTACTATAATTTAAATTTTTATCAAATATCTAAACATATATTGTTATATTTAATCTGAATGCACTTTGTAACTTAAGCCATTCTTTACAAATTTATTTGTCTTCTAATTCTAATTTTCCAATTAGGAGATTTAATAAGAAACTATAATAAGAAGTGATTTAAATATAAATATTTATAGAGAGCACAAAATAATTTTAATGTATTTTGCTAAAAAAATGCATGAAACATACTCTGAAATTACAAGTTTCTCAATGCAGATCCCCCAACAAAGGTCTTAAGCTTTATGTAAAATTTGATCCTAAAAGTCAAAATCTTAATTTGCAGCTCTCTGTAACAACGAATATACTTTTGTGCAGAACTGCATCAATTAGGTTTATTACCTGTAAAATATTCACACTGCAATTCTTTAAAAAAATACATTACGAAATATGCTGTCTTATCCGAATATTATCAAAATTACTGACATAATTATTACATTTCAAAATTATTTTCAAAATATTCAAAATTCTAGGAAATTCTAAAAATAGGCAAAATTTAAAAATATATTCGAGAAATGCTTTATGCAAAATATATTTTTTCGTAAATTTATCCTTCTGTTAATAAAATAGTGTATTGTATAATATAGTACATAGATATAGTTTATATACTATGTATACATGTATATATAATACATATACATTAACACATAAAATACATATATTTAATTTACATTTATTTTAAAATTCTTACAAGAAGGCATAAATTTGTTCTATTCTTTTTTACTTTTACCCCTATAAATATGCAATATTTTTAATTGCAAAACACACGTACTCCCTCCCATTTTACATAACTAAAATTTGTTAAACCTAAAAATTTTTTAATAAATTTAAATTTTACACCTATTAATACATATATATTTATTATACTATTGCATAGAGCTCTTACTAGTAGGTATAAATTTCTTCTACCATTAATTTTCAGCCGTAAAATATGCAATCTTTATATTTTTGTAATTTCTCATTTCCTTCAATACAATTTAACTATAATTTTTTACTTTTTTTTAATATTTTAAAATATTTTTTTAAAAAATTTTTTAAAATTATTTAACTTTTTCGAATTGCAATATAACAAATGAATAATCTATATATACATATATATAAAGAAAATATATAAAATTCTTTTATTTAATTTAAACCACTATAAAATATTAATGTGTAACGCATTTACCAAAATCAAACCACCATCAAAACAACACAAAAGAAATAAAATATTTTTAACAAAAACTTTAGAATTTCATAAATTTTGAAAAAAAAAAAAAACTTTACAATTTTCTTTATATGTATAATATATGTATGTATATATAGATAAACAATTCAAGAAAACTTAAAATATCAGCAATTTTTCATTTATATATATATATAAAAATTAAAAAAAAATAAAAATTTTTTTTTCCTTAAATAATAAAAGAATGTGAAATGAACACAACAACAACAATAAAACCTTAACTAATAGATAAAATCATTCTTTTTATTGAATTCTATACAAAAAAAAAGAAAAAAAAAAAAAAAAGAAAATCTTTATTGCTACCAAAAATCTAATAAAAAAAAACCAAAAAAAAAAAAAATAAAAGCTAAAATATATATTACAGAAGCTTCCGGGAAATTCGGACAAGGTAAGTGTTCATAAGAATTTTATAAGCACGAAAAAAAATTAAAAAACAAAAAAAAATACCAAAATAAAAAAATTAGAAAATATAAATTCGTTACATTACATTACAGTTATTTTTTTTTTTTTTTTTTTTTTTTTTTGATAAATGTTCATAATACAAAATGTTCACTATCTAATATTTAGCTAAAAAAACAAAATAAAAGAAAGAGAGATAGAGATAGAGAGAGACAATACATCAAATAAAAAATTAAACAACATCTAAAATAAAAAAATAAAAAAAAAAAAAAAAATTAAAAAAAAAAAATGAATAAAAATAAATATATTGGAAGGAACTTGTCAAAACTTTTACATTTTTATTTAGTTTTTTGTGTAATGTATAATACCAAAAAAAAAAAAAATATACACATACATATATTATATGTATACATATTAAATGACCATAACTATATATACAAGTATAGTTGTATAGTATAGATTTCATTTGTTAGCTTTCAGTTGTGTTTTTTTATTCTAATATAAAATTTCAAAGTAAAAAAAAAAATTGGTATAAAAAAATTTTTTTAGCACATTTTCGAAAAAAAAACCAATCTAATTAAAATACCCCAGCTTATTTTCCGTGGTTTGGCTGTAAGTCCGTAGTGTACACCAAGGAACCTATTACTAATATTTCCAAAAAAATTACTATTTAAAATTGAAGACTATCTTCCTTGTATATTTCCACGTATTAGAGAGATAGCTACTACAGACTCCTTAAGTTTAAGAAATCAATACCTTCAAATATTTGACCTCATATAAGTAAGAGGAAATACCGTTATATTTATTTTACTAATAAAGATTTTAAAACAACTACACCAAGCATTACAGAAATAGCATAGCTAATACAACATCAAACCTTTAAAAAACAAAAACCCATTTTTAAAAAATTATGGCTTCGGGAAATATCGTTATATTTCCTTTACTCATAAAGATTTTAAAACATCTTTCCTATGTAATTCTATGCATTGCAGAGATAACCAATACAACTCTTATAAGTTTAAAAAGTAAAACTCTATCTTTAAAATACTATAGCTTCGTGGAAATACCGTTATTTTTCTTTTACTAATAAAGGTTTTAAAAAATATTCCTTGTATAGTCCCTCGCACTACAGCGACACCTAATACAGCTCCCATAAGTTTAAAAAAAAGCCCACCATCCTCAAATAATTATAGCCTCGTGGAAATACCGTTATTTTTTTGTTTTTTAATTAAATACATCAAACTACATAATTGTATTAATATTAGACATTTTATAATTTGAAATTTACCGTTTAGACCACTCAGGTAAGTTTTTTTATTGTTCGGTGAATTAAAAACTTTATTTTTCAACGAAGTAACATGTTCGAATTTTCAAAAATTGTGTTTTTAAAGCATCAGATACCTTGAAATTCTTAAAAAACTGAAATTATAATTAGGATTAGGATAAAACCAATTCAAATGAGATTTAGGATTAGGATTCAAAAATGTGTAAACAGTTTTACTTAAATTTAAGACTTTTCTCAAGAAAATTCTCGATGATTTTTAAAAATTTAAGAAATTAAAGGAAAACCGATTTTTGATATGAACACAATTATATAATTTTTAAAATCCTTAATTTAGTGCACTTCCTTGATTTTTGGTTTACATTTTTTTGATAAATGTTCTTAAAACTTATTATTA
This sequence comes from Dolichopus griseipennis, assembly GCA_963082915.1. NCBI lineage: Eukaryota > Metazoa > Arthropoda > Insecta > Diptera > Dolichopodidae > Dolichopus > Dolichopus griseipennis. The sequence goes on along the minus strand of OY720443.1, from coordinate 53,984,931 downwards.
TTATTTTATGTATGTATGTATGTGCATGTATTTTTAATCTAAATTTTTTTAAGAAAATTATTTTAAGGATAATTAGATTTTCTATTTTTGAGAGATTTACAATATAAATAATAATATTTGGAGAAGTATTATATTAAATATATAATCAATTTTTAATTATTAATACGGAGAACACTTTAAATGGGTTTCCATGGAGATCTTGGAAAATAAATTCTAGGTTCCATTTGTAATGTAATCTTTATTCGGTTGTTTTGTGTATGGTACAATTTGCAGGAAATACCGTTATTTTTGATTTACTAATAAAGATTTTAAAAAATATTCCTTGTATAGTCCCTCGCACTACAGAGATACCTAATACAGCTGCCATAAATTTAAAAAAAGTCCCTTTATTCAAATAATTAAAGCTAAAAGGATTGAAATGTGAACTATATGGTATTATGTATTGTTCTCTTGTTTAGTGGTTCTGTAATTTTAAGAATCATTTTTTAAAAAAATTTATTAGCTAACACTATGAAGTCCCTAATTGTGTAATCTGACTATCATAAATAGGTTCAAATATCGTTTTCAATTATAACCGACATTTCAAAAACTTTAAAGAATAGTGCAGAGTCTAGTTAACATTTACAGAAACTTCTTCGAGATTGAAACATCACTTATTGTATTTGACCAATTATTCAGAATTTAATAATTAGAGTGGATGTTTTCGACATTTTTAAAAATTGTTATCTGAAGCTGTATCACATGTCTTCTCCAATTTCCAGTTTGGTATAACTAAAACTTTGCAACTTGATGGATGTGAAAAGATCAGAAACTTTTTAATAATCACACAGTAAAATGTTAAAAAAAAAAAAAATTTTTAAAAACAACTTTATGCGAATGCTTAAACATTTTTTAAATATAAGAAAAACTATATAGAAAGTTTTTAAGTACACTTTTTTTCTGTTAGTCTTTAGTGTTGAAAGAAAATTTAAATTATTTCTCTTTGATATTTAAAACTTGTTGAATTTTATGTTTTTTTTTTTTTGTAACAAAGTTTATTATACTTAAAAATGGACTTATCCGTTGGTACTTAAATTTGCTTTTACTTTAAAATACATAAAAAGTCCAAATTAATTTGATAGTAAAAATAAGTGATTCAAGTAATTTCAATCAAACAGATTATTAGTCATTTCTTTTAAATTTTTATATTTAATTTTTATAATTTTTACATTTCGTTAAATTTAAAGTTTTTTATTTTCAATGTATTTTTTCAAAAAAAAAATTAATCGATGTTGATTAGCTTTAGATAACTTTAAATAGTAATAACTTTCAAAGCCAGTCAAAAACTAATTATTAACTTTCAAATTGATTACCAGAACATTTCAACAATGACTAGTTCTAATTACTAATGTTAATCATTGACTTTTTCATTAAATTTATTTACCTGGATCAGTTAAATAATTCGCCAACGTTATATTAAATGATGTTGGACACCTGTTAATAGAACATTATCTAATAATTTTGAAATTTGGTTTAATAAATCAATTTGTTATAACAGCAGAGGAATAAATAGCACTATCATGTCCCAACTGAATCTGATTCAAATAGGAATCAATATCAGACACCACAACCATTAATTACTACAGTTGCAGAAGTATACTTTTAAGGGTAGTGTTTTTTATAAAAATTATATATAATGCTACGGTTTGAAGAATGCAAGGAATTTTTATGAAAAGAGTTCTTTCTTCGCCTAAAGTTTTAGATAAATTTTTTTTTTCTAGTATGCCTAAAAGTATGCAAAATCGCTTAAATCATTAAAACAAACGTTTGTATGCAAATTTCTAAATTTTTTGTTTTGGAGCTTCGGTGGCTTAGTAATAAACACATACTTTATTAGCCGAAAAAGTACTGTACTATATAGAGTATAAAGAGTACTATATTCACAAAAAGTACAGGTTCGATCCACGTCCACATCGTAAATTTTTTTCAAGAAAAATTACTGAAAACAAAGTAAACTTCATTACAATATCCCATTACGAATAAATATAATAAATAGTATTGGTATAATCTAAAAATAATATTCAAACCTATAGTGATTCCAGTAACCCATAGTTTTAAAATATTGCAATATCATTTATTCCTATTAATAGCGGGAACAGTATTAAAAGCCACCCTTAATTTAATAAATAGTTTAGGAACGAAATTTTATTCTAATTATCCTAAAAGTATGCAAAATTGCTAAAAGCATTAAAACGGAAACTTACACGCAAATTTCTTAGTTTTATTTTCTCAAATATGTTTACTTGCTCCGTTTTACTTGCCCTTTTGCAGTTTACCAGCGTTTTCGACCAATTTTAAAAAATTCTCACCCTTAATTAATATAAACTTCCACTTCGGAACTTCATAGCGGAGATATTTCTTTATAATTTTATTAAACATCTAAGAGGTTTATACTTATTATAAGGCCTAATACAATCATATTTAAAATTAATGTGGAATTCATTAAGATCAATTCTAATAACACGAATATAATATGACCCCTGTTCCAACATGTATTTATGGCATATATAGACAGGCTTATTAACCCAACAGTTGAACTGTTAGCACTTAAAAAACAAAAATGGCTCCCCGTATCACGAATTGAACTAAACACATTATCTATTAAGCTTGAACAGCATAAAAACTACACTACAAAAAAACTCTTGGGTCGAAACGGGTTAATAGATTATAATTGGATCAACTATTTTCATATAATATGTATCCTAGTCAAATAAACAAAACTTTTCTGATTATTATACTAGATGAAAAAAAAAACCAGTTATTTTTTACAGTAGGTAACACACATTAAAAAAAAAACCGTTATTTATATAAAAATCGTAGACATTTAACATGAAATATTTTCTATATAAAATGTATCTAAATTACAATAACTAAAAAAAAATTCTCATATTGTATATATATAAAAAAAAATGAGTTGTGTTTATAGCATACAGGAATTACACATATATATGTATATATACGTATTAATGCTTTTGATTCAAAAAATATTTCATGTAGACTGTCATCCTGCATCAAAATCATAAAGGTAGAAAAGGTAAAATCGTAAAGGTAGAAAATAATTCATTTTTTTTTCTAGTTCGTTTTGTAATTTTTTTTTGCAGTTTTTTTGGATTTTTTTTTTTTGAATTTTCCATTTTTTTTTTGCTATACATTTATATTTATATATATGTATTACAGATCAATTATGTTGCTCTATATATATATATGTTCAAAGATATTCATATATATATATACACTGTTAAAAAAAAAAATTGATATTTCATATTATTATTATTTATTTTTTACCACTGGTAATCCAACATTTTAGGTTCACAAATTGAAAATTTTTTATTATATATGTATATATATATACATCTATATATATATACACAAGTGGTAAATACAAATTTAACCATTTATCATTTTTGTTTCATAAGATTATAAAATTTTTTTTTATTTTTGTATTTATTTTTTTCTTTAAAAACATGTGTTATAAATTTTATATTTAAGTTTGAGAATGTAGTTAAAAAAAGAGGTAGAGAGTATAGAGTAGACTGTGGCAACTATAGGATACTTGTAACAATTTTTAATTTTATTTTTCCTAGTCCTTTCATAGGAGTATATGGCATTTACCAAATCAATTAGACTAGGCTTCAGTTGCTTTAATCGTTATTTTCTCAAAGTCGTTCATTACTCGGCTGTAGCTATTGTATAAGATTAATTTTGTGCGCCATCTATTATCTTACACAAGAGTTCGAAATATATTTATATATAATCTTATTTTATATTACGATATAAACCATTACGATATAATTATACAATTTTACGACATTTTTTTGTTAGATATGACGTGACAGTTGTCGAGACTTTTGACTTTAAAGGCCGGCGTCTTTAGTACTACACCATTGGTCTGATCGTATTAATACAATGACATCCGATTTAAGAAAAGTTATTTCTAAAATGTTTAAAATTGCACTAGAGAAACCAAAAGTCAAAAACTTTTGACTTAATGCTTAACTAATTTTAACCCGGCCTTATTAGGCCTAGCCCAAAGACATGAATATTTAATCCAAGACTAACTCAATCGATTAGAAATCTTTGACATAAAACTTAAGTATTTGTGGCAAAGTTTCAGATACAATTTAACAAGATCTTTAGTTGATAAATAAAAAATTATAGATTATTTGGCGGCAGCTAGTCAAAACCGCTGAGCAAACTGGTTTTAACAGCAAAGATGAACACCAACTGTCATCTGAACGGCCTGACAATCATGTCTAAGTCGAATCAGTATTTCAATTCTCATCCGATCCATACATTTGAGTCTATGTTTATCTCATCTCCTTTACAGTATCATAAACGCTACACCAAATTTATAATACCCTTACATTCGAACTACATTCATACGTTAATAAAAATCTTCACAAAAAAATATATTTTGGATGCTTAGAAATTGTAAAAAAAATTTTCTAGGATTTAAATTTTTTTATTTTTAGTTGGAAATAAATCAAAAAACTAGTAAAATTTATTAGAATTATCAGAAATGTATTAATATTTAAAAAAAATTTTTTTTAGTTTGATTTAATTGACTACTGGAATAGTTGGTAAATTTTAAATTTATTAAGTTTATCTAGTATATATCTAAATATAAATTGATTGTTACAAGATACGATAAATTTGGTTGAATTTAATCCGACAACTTTCTATATTTGTTGTTGGTATTTTTTGATGAATTGCCTGGTTTTCCATTAATATTTCACTACACACGTTTAGTGCTCCGTGTATCATCAAATTTTAGAAAAAATACATACAAAGAAAGAATTTTTTCAATTTCATTTCAAAGTATTAGATTATACTGTTTAATATATCCTATAATATAGTATAACCACTCCTACTTCACTAAAATAAGTTAGAAAGATAACCCATGCCCTAAAGTGAAAGCTCTGGCTGAAAAATTTTTTTTTAATTTTTTTAATTTATACTCAAAAAATTAGGACATAGATTCGAAAGTGTTTTAAAAGAAAAGTCTTCAAAGAATTAGAATATCATATATTTTATATACCAGTTTTCAGAATGCTTGATAAGTTTGATAAAAAGAGTTAGTTATTCCATCTCTAACTCGGGAATTACCCACTTTTATACATATAACGATTTGATTAAAAATAATGTTCATCACAAAAAATAAATCAAAATTAAAATTGTTAACATAGCTGCAGTGCCAGGTTTCTTTGTCAGTTCATAAATAATAAAATAAAAATTAAATTTCATATGAAATCTAGAGTTTAAGATACAAATTTCTTCTAATTAGCCTGAAAGTATGCAAAATCGCTAAAAACATTAAAACAAACGTTTTTGGGCCAATTTCTAATATTTTTGTTTTTGGGGCTAATCTTCAATGAAAATTCTATTTAATAAAGTTTTGTACTAAAAATTTTATAAATATTTGTCCACCACCCACTATTCCCAGCTTATTTCAAAAATATATAACACGAGATATAATTTATTAAATTTTAATATAGAAGAAAAAATCTTTAACTATAATAAAAACACGATTTAACTATATTAAAAATATTATATAAATATTAGATTATATTTATATTTTCTTAATATTCTTTTAATGAATTGTTCTTAAAACCAACAAAAAAAAAATTTTTTTTTATTATAAAAGTTTTTCAAAAAATTATGAATTCAATTGATTTTTCTTCTTTTTTTTCTTATAATTTTCTTTCTATACACAAAAATAAAGTTTTCTTGTATTTTCTATTTTTTTTTTTATTCAATTTTTCAATTTCTTTCTTTTTTAAAAAAAAAAAAACATACTTTTAATTATAAATAAAAGTTTTCATTAATCCGTAATCTTAAAGCATTTTCCTCAACACACAAAAAATTGAATAAAAACTTTAAAAACGATTTTATTCAAAAATTTTCTCCAAACAATAGACAAATTGTGTTAGTAAAAAGTTTAATAAAAGTTTAATAACTATTGAAATATAAAAATAAAAGTTAGTTATTATAAATAACCCATAGTGTATTTAGTTTAAAATAGTTTTTTAAGAAAAGCAGTCATATTTTATTTTATTCCTTTTCCAGTTCTTTAAGGAATATAGGACATTCCAATCCAAGTCTATTTAGACTAGGCTTCAGTTTCTTTAATTGTTATACTCACTAAGCCATTGATTACTCAGCTGTAGGTGTTGTATAAGTTTATGAATAGATTTGTTATAAATCTTCAAAGGGTTTAGACTTAGCTGGATTCTTGAAACTATGTACTTGAGTCCAAAATCTAATTTGTTTTTAGATCTTTTACTTGAATATCAGTTAGTTATCCAGCTTCTAGTACAGATGTAACTTGAGTTTCGAATTCATTTATAATTATGCCAAATTTTATGCTTTGTTTATTAAACAAAATATGCCAGAAATTACGCAGCATAATTTTTAAGGAAATATTATGCAAAACTACATTTCATTATGCCAGATCTAGCATGAAATATGCCAAAATGGCAACTCTGTCTTTTATCCTGCACAAGAGTTATTTACAAATTTATTTTAAATATTATCTTATATTACGATATTAATTATTACAATATAATTATATAATTTTACGATATTACGATATTATTTTATTAGATTTGATCATATGGTCTGATTGGAGTTTGAACTGGGGTATTTACCATTTCATATTGTAATTAATTAATATTATTAAATTGTTTTTTTTTGATTCATTCGGTGCTTAGATGAGCATGCGCTATGATAAAAATGCTATTCAACTACTATTTGTACAAAATATTGGAATCTATACTAAAATCGGGGTAGAATGAAATTGAGAACAAATTGAGAAATTAAAATAGATTAGGGACCTATTCCAGGAAACTGTTAGTCTAAATTTTATAATAATTTGCTAATATATTTTTTACTTATTATTTATTAGTAAAGTTGTACTTCATAAACAAAATAGTTGAGCTTCTTAATTATTAGCATAAAATTGTTGTGCTAATATTATTTGTGAATATACTAATGGCAGTATAACTTAATATATAAGTGAATTATATAATGTTTATATTAATTTCAATTGATTAATATTATTATTAGTAACATTTAATTGGCACAGAAAGATTAATTTGTTTGTATAAATCTGAGAAAAGTTTAAATATTTAAATATTAATATAGTTTTGTTGAAATTTTTGGACTTATTTTCAATTAGCAACGTTTGGTTTTTAAATAATAATTTAAAGAAATATATCAGAAATATGTTCAAAAGCTCAAAGGAAGAGAATGAACATGTTAATATTTTAAAGAAGACGGCGGATATTTAGTAAAAAAAAAGATGATTAAAGAAAAGGGATTACTATTATTATTCAAACTGCTGGGTGTCACAGCAGTTGGAGTGCCAACTTTTCATTCGAAGAACCTTTGGTTTGATTCCTAGCCATCATTTGCAATTGGATTCATTAAGTTCTTCATTGGATTCAAACTAATGACATAATCCTTAATATAACCATATTCATTAATATAATTATATAAACAAATAATTAAATTTAATAATATAACTCACAGGTATAGAATACCTTATAATTCAATATAAAATTATTCCAATATTTAAAAAAAAAATTGTATCTTCATAAAATTCAAAACGTTTCTACATATTAAAAGTCCTAGGACAACCTAATATTTAAATTGTATATGAAATTTATTAAGATCAATTCTAATAATAAGAATATAATATCTCCCCCTTTTCAACATATACCTATTGTATAAACAAGCTTATTAGCTTAACAGTTGAACTGTTAGCACTGAAAAAAAAAAATTCGAAGTCCCATTAAATTTGAAATTTCTTAAACTTGAAATATGTGATTGCAATTATATTTCGGCTCATGCATCAAATTGAAATCATGCTCTTACAGTACTCAACTTTCATTGGCGCTGCGATCGTTGCAAAACTGTTGCCAATTAACTATAAACTATTATTATAAATTTTTAATTATCTGATATAAAATTAAATTTGAATTAACAATTCCATTGTTATAATTTAAAAATTAATATAATAAATAATATCATATTTAAAATATTGCCATCTTAAATCATATTTTAAGAATTATTCAAAAAACTTAAAATACATAAATTTATGTAAAATAATTAAATGACTTGTACATAATGGAATTAAATATGGGTTTAATGTATATTTTGCATTCATATATAACAGATTTGTTATTCTAACTTTCCGTTACATATAAGGTATATTTTGATATATACTCATTTTACATGAACTTGGCCCTTAATTTAGTATTTGAAAATAAAAAAATTAAATTGAAAATGGATATGCTTCATGTGAAAAAGAACTAAGTCCACGTGAAAATAGTACATAATAATTCAGTTTAAATTCTAAACGAATATTTATAGTTATTAAAAATTATTCAGAATTCCTTTTTATTATTATTACAGTAAATAATTAATAATTATATTGAATAAAATGAATTGCTTACATATCTCGAAAAAAAAACCAATTTCTTTTATGGAAGACTATTTCATATTATCATAATAAAAATATTAATTCTAATAAAATTTTATATTTAACAAAGACTTTTTCCAAAAGAAAATAACAGATTCCAATGAAAGACACTTCTTTATACCCGTATGACTATAGATCAAAATGGTATACTAAATTTGCCATTACGTTTGTGACGTAGAGAAGATGAAGGGGTAGTTATAGACTGAAAGGTATGGATCGGATCATAATCGAAAAGTAAATCAATCTAGCTATGTGTGTCCGCCCGACCGCACGATAACTCAAAAATTAAAGGCAGAGTTTCGAACCTTACACAAAGTAATTTTTAGGGCAATATGTAGGTTCCCTATTGGTTTTGGTTAAAACCGGACAAAGGCTTCGGATAGCTGTCATACAAATTTTTTGAACTAATATGAATATTTTTAAAATTAATAACTTAATATAAACTAAATAGAAAAACAAGTAAAGAAACAGTCAGTCGGTGCAACCGACTTAGAAATACCCTACACCTATTTGGTTCAAATTTAAGGACATATCCATAAGTCGTTTTAACACCATAAGAGCTGTTATTAATTTGATCGTAAGACATAGCTAACCAAATTAATTTTATAATACTAAAAACATTTTCTAATTACACTATCTATTAAAAAATATTACAAATTCTTACTAATTTATCTATTTAAAAATATTAAAACAAAAAAACTTGAAATAAATGAAAATATATTTATTACAATTCAATTACTAAATGAAAAAATTTGAATTATGAAATTTTGTGATAAAAAGATAATCAAAGCATAATATATTTAATAATCCAAATTTTTAAAAATTGCAATTATTTTAAATGGTTAGTTTATATACCTAATAGAAAAGCTTATAAACGCAAAATATGCAATAAATGTATTTCTAAAATACAATTAAAAATTTACACCTTTTCATATAATTCATTTAAATATAAAAATAAATTTTACATAAATGCAGCAAGTACCTTTGAACATAGCTGAACCACTACAATTAAGTCTAGATTTCGGAGACACATAGGACATAGGAAATATATTCTTTGGCTTCGAAATTAAACTCGACCACAACCAATTCCCATGGTACTTTCATTACTAGTAACCTACTGTTAAATTTCATCAAAATACCGGCATTAGTTTTTGAGTTATGGTGTTTGTAAGATATATGTTTGTTAGTCCTTGAACTTTTCAAGGGTTCCAGGACCCGAAATTATGGTACGATTTCGCCCATATGCAGTCCCGTCATACTTTCAATACTAGTTAACCCTTGTACACAATTGGAACGCTCTATCTTAATGTTAAGTTACTAGTTTTATTAATTTCGATGATAAGCTTTTACACATTGGGGGGTCTAAGAGAGGTTCTGAACCACCACTCCAATTGATCCCAAATTAGGGGGGCACGCAAGAAATAGTAAAGAACACCCCTGTGGCAAATTGGAAGCTTCTACATTTGTTTCAAGTTACTATCTTTATTAATTTCGAAAATATGCTTTAAGGGCCTAAGAACTGAGTGGCTGGTCCCCGATCCACTACTCCAATGGGGCCCAAATTTCAAAGACACTTACGAAATAGGAAGGGACACCCTGATACCAAATTTGGAGGTTCTATCTTCATTGGTTTCGGAATTATGCTCGTTTGGCCTAAATTCGATCAAAAAGTTCTAAGTTCCGAACCCATTGTCCAATCCTCACCGTGCGTAATAACCGCCGTAGTTTCGCTGCCAATAACCTACAGCACAAATTTCATGAAGATAGCCTCATTAGTTGTTGAGTTATCGTGATTTTTTATATATATTCCTTAGCCCTGACATCGATTAAAAGGTCCGGAATCCGAACCGTTGGGCTGATTTCGCCCTTATATAGTCCGCGCTGTACTTATAGTACTAGTTAACCCTTGTACACAATTTGAACGGTCTATCCTAATTTTAAGTAACTATTTTTAGTAATTTCGATTATAAGCCTTTAAAACTTGGGAGGTCTGAGAGGGGTACAGAACCACCACTCCAATTGATCCCAAATTAGAGGAACACGCAAGAGATAGTAAAGAACACCCTTGTGGCAAATTGGAAGCTTCTACATTTTTTCAAGTTGTTATCTTTATTAATTTTAAAGATATGCTTTAAGGTCTTCGGAAATGTGTGGCTGGTCCCCGACCCACTACTCCAATGGGACCCAATTTCACAAGACACTTAGGAAATAGGAAGGGACACCCTGATACTAAATTTGGAGGTTCTATCTTCATTGGTTTCGGAATTATGCTCGTTTGGCCTAAATTCGATCAAAAAGTTCTAGGTTCCGAACCCATGGTCCAATCCCGACCTTACGCAATTCCCGAAGTAGCTTCATTACTAGTAACCTACAGCACAAATTTGATGAAGATAGCGTCATTAGTTGTTGAGTTATCGTGATTTTTTTTATTTTTTCGTTAGCCCTGAAACCGATTAAAAGGTCCAGAATCCGAACCCATGGGCCGATTTCGCCCATATGCAATCCCCGCCGTACTTTCAGTCCTAGTAACCTACAGTTAAAATTTCATCAAGATAGCTCCATTATTTTTTGAGTTATCGTGCCTACGGACGGACGGACGGACGGACGGACATGGCTATATCGACTAAGGCGGTCACGCTGATCACAAATATATATACTTTTCCATATCTAGCTCGCTTCCTGTAGGTGGTTACAAACACCATACCAAAGTTAATATACCCCTTTACCTATTCTATAGGTGTAGGGTATAACAAAAAAAATGTAGCTGAATTATTAAACACTTCATGGTGTAGTAGTTAGGAAATCGGTCATTTTCGTTTATTTATTCTTTTTGTAATTAAATTATAAAAAAAAACATATAATTTGAATTTTCTGTCAAACATTTCAATTGCAAACCAAATAAGGTAATTTGTTGAAATTTTTATTCATTTTATACATCATTGTGGGTATTCACGGGTATCTAAAAGTTGACAAGGGCAACTATAATCTTCCTCGCTTTTATAATAAATTTTAATTTTCAATAAAATATCCCAAAAATCAAGAATTTTTCAAAAAAATTCTTTATAGTTATAAAATATTTAATAATCTATATACGAGTATATATATATATATATGTATGTAATATTGAAAATAATTTTTAAGTTTACTATAAAATCTTTGTAACAAATTGGCAATGTTACAAGTTTTGATTAACAAAAAAAAAAAAAACAATACAAAAAAACGAAAATTTTTTTTATAGTCAGATTTATTGCAAAAATAACGAGAGTAGTAAAATTTCATTTTTTTTTTTCAAAAATAGGAAATTTGTCATATTCAATTAAAGTAATTGGACTATATCTGCAACAAAAACAAGAATAAGAAAAACAAGAAAATCAAAAAAAAACATTTTCAAAATGAATTTTTGGATTCTGCAAAAACTATACAAAAACAAAGAAAGAATAATTTTTTTTTTTTTTTTTTTTTTTTTAATAAAAGAAGTGTTTTAAAGTATCTTGTAATAACATTTCAAAATAATGTAAATAGATACTTATATATATACAATGTACAATGGCAAACTGTCACATTGAATTTTGAACGAAAATGAATTAAAATTTTTGAAATTAATAAAAAAATTCAAAAAATAACTGTATTTTAATTAATTAAGTATATATATTGAAGGTTTTCCGAATTACGTGTAAAACACTTAATGCACTATTGGGTATATATAATAAATATGATTATGTAATAAACTGGTATATAATTAAGTCATATAAAGAGTTGTCAAATTTTTTTTCTATTTGTTAAGATATTAGATATCTATTAGATATCTAAATTTTTTAAGATATTAGCCTTTTGTATAATAGTTTTGCTTTATTGTGAACTGTTATATGATTTGACATTTCAAAAATTTTAAACTATTAAATATTCAACTGACATTTGTCAAAATACCTGTGTGAACTAAGCAAAATCATTAGTGTAATGAGTGTAATCCTAAAAAATAACCTCCTGTTTACATGAGCAAATATTTTTTAAATTTTAACGGAAATTTAAAAAGAGCTTCAATATTTTTAAATATAGCCGAAATACGCGATAGTTTAAAGTTGAAGACCTATTCGAAATTATAACTTTTTGAATTGTTCTTATTCACAAATTTTTGAATTAACCTTAAAAAAATCAAAATTTTAATTTGTCAATTTAACAATATATGAATTTTTTACATGATACTATAATTACATTTTATCTTAAGGTATTACCCAACTACCAATAGTTTTTATCTAGTTGTTTGTCATTTAATGGTACTGACATATAATATTTAAATTGAAGTCTAATAAAAATATTTGGAATACAAGTAACCCATTCTGGTATTATAATTTTTACCCGGAGTATTTTAACTGTCAAGTAAAATTTAAATTCCGAAATATGCGTCAACATGCGAAATATTTGAAATTACGCTTAACGTTTATTTTGGCACAATATGTATTTTAACTGTCAAGTAAATTTAGGAACTGTCAATTCAAGTTTTTCTCAAACTTATTGTTCAAAGAAAAAACTTCAAAATATATAACCCTTAGAGTGCGTTTTTATTGGAGCTACGATAAGTGATTAGAGCGTCGATAAGAGCATAGGGTAGAAAATTATATATTGTTTATATATTGTGATCAAAGGGATTCTTTAATATAAATAACTTTATTAAAATAATGTATATAATTTTCAACGATATGCTATTATCGATGCTCTTATCAACAATCGCAGCTTTAATACCTACGCACCCCAACAAACACTTGCGATTACAGCATTAAAATTTGGTTCTTTATACGTTCATCTTCCTCTAAGCTTTTATTCATGTTAACCACTTCCCAATTTCAACATTTAAAAAAATAATAATTCCTCCATATAAATATGCATTTATATGCAATACTTCTGTGTATTGTGTTTTCGAACATTTATTCGCTTCAAACCAAAGAACAACGCTCTGGTTCAACTTAAGATGAAAGTACAAAATACTTGAGTGACTCTTAGTTTATGAAAAATTATTTATTGACTAAATTGTTTGAATTTAAAAATTTGTTTGTTACGAACTTTCCACTGACTTTGACGTTTAACGTAATGACTTTGACATTGACATATTTGAGTGCTTTAATATGTCAATATCAAAATTTATATTAATTTCTTATTAATTTAAGTCCTATATACTAAAGACATAAACATCTATTTAAAAATTCTAAAATGTTGATAATTTTAAAAATATCAATTTATACAAGGTGACATTTATTTAAAATTAACTGCAAATTTCACAAAGTTCTTATTACATCATTATATATAGATGTCACTAAGCCAGCTTTAGTTTGAGATAAGAATTTAAGATCTTCTTTCTTTATTTTAAAAACTAATTTGAACTTTGCAGTATACAAATATATTTGTATACTTTATAAATACTTTTATATATATACATTTTTTCAATTAACATATAAATTTTTCAAAAAATTTAAAACTAATATGAATGAAAAACAAAAAATAAAATAAAATTTTTATCCCATGACAAATAATTTCCCTTTTAAATCCGATTATGAATAAAAGAGAAGGAAAAACTTTCTGGCGATATATGATTGTAATTTTTATTTTTATTTTTTTTTGTTTTCCACGTATGCATCATTTTTTTGTTGTTGTTGTTATAATTTTTTTATTTAAAATTTTCTTTAGTTTATACATCTTTATTTTGATGTGAAAATAAAAATTTCATCTCTGTACTCAATTTTGTATTCTAAATAAAAGTAAGAGACCCACAATATGAAGAAGATAAAAATGACGAAAAAAAAACACAAAGGATTTAGTAAATATCAGGACTCCTTCTATTTTTTTTTTTGTTTTGTATTCTATTTTCTTTTAATATTTTTGTATTTTATTATTATTATTTTGTTTTTTTATTTTGAATTGCAAATCAGAGAAGTTGTGGTACTAGAAAGATAATATTGTTAAATAAAACATAAAAGTATGAAAATAAAAAAAAAATTATGAGAAAAATACTTATGAACAAAAAAATATAAGTAATATGTAATAATAACGGTACGCCATGAAAAAAGTCTCCAAGAAAAATTTCCAATGTTAAAAGTCTTCAAAATTTGTAAGAAATTGTGAACGTAAAATAAATTTATTTTGAAAATTTTATAAAAAATTTAATTAGAGACTAATTTCATAAAAAAATGTCTCCAAAAAAGTCTCCAATATCAAAATTATCAATATTTCTATGGAATTTGGAGAATCTGTTCATTAATTTTGGCGAATTTTTATAAAGTTTTTACATTTTAAGAAGTTATAGCGTATGAAAAAAGTGTCCAAATAAATTTCCATTGTCAAAATTTCTCAACATTAGTATAAAACTCGAATTTTTCGTTAATTTTAAGAAGTTTTTAAAGATCATATATTTCAGGAAGCATTTCTATTTACATAAGCAAAAAGTCTCCAAAAAAAATTTTAAATTAAATTTCACTATTATAAAAAAAAGTCTACAATAATAAATTCGTCCCATAGTATGTGACAGTAGGTTTTAGTTGTTCCCACGAAAATTCTGAATTTTTCTATAGGATCCTTAAATTTTGTTGTAAAGTTTTCTCCTAATTTAGAAACTCTCCCGTACATTTAAAAAAATATTCTAGAAAACGAAAATACCCTCATTTAGATTTTATCTCTTAATTAAATTCTTAGTAAGAATCTCGCATTCTATACATTTCGTAAAATGTTGCAATTTTTTTACCAGCTATCTTAAACATGTCGTATAAAGTTTAATCCAACATAAAAAACGAAAAATGGTCTCCAAAATTCGTATTAAACTATGGAGGCTGTTTTCATTAAATTTTTCATTCATTTTTACATTTCAGTAAAAAGTTTATAAAATTAAGTTTTTTCTATTTATAATATTATTTAAATTACATTTGGAGACTTTTTTCACAAAGCCTCAATTTAATAACATATCCAAGTACAAATGTGAAGAAAAAAAAATATAAAACTGAAGATATAATAAAAAACAAAAAACCAAATGAAGACATGATAAAATAAAACTAAAAAAGTACTCAACACAACCTGAAAACAAATACATATATACATATGTAAATGTACATATATCAACGAAATGAGTACTATATAAATTTATATTCGTTCATATAAATGATTTTCCACGCATATAAAGAAGTTAAAACAAAATTATGCTATGCATATATGAATGAAATTGTGAAATTTTTATGAAAATAAGGGAAAAAAATAGCGTTATTTTTGTTTTTTTTTTTTGCTTTCTTTAAATAATTCAGAAAAACGCGAAAGAAAGCAATAAAAAATGAATTAAAAGTAGGAAATTTGTATACAAAAAAAATGCATATACGAAAGACAGAAAAAAATTATATATTATATAATATTCATATTTATTATATATATGTATAATGTAGTATGTACTTATATTTACATAAATTTTTAGAATTTAGAATAAAACTTTATGTTTAAAGCTTATAGTCAATATCATATGACAAATAAAGAAAACAAATTTATAGATAAAATATTTTGCAAAAATATATCTGTAGATACTTTATATAAATCTTCATAAAATAGTTGAAGAAAACTTTTTCAAAGATTGTAAATTTTATTTTGAAGCATACTTTATTTTTTAGATCTTAATTCTTTATTTGATATTGTATTTATTTGGCAGCTGAGATACCGATAATGCTCTAGTATAACTATCACTTTAACTTTTCCACTCCCCTCTCGAAATACTGGATGATATTCAATAGTATTTACATATCCCCTGCTACATTGATAATATTCTACTACCTATCAATTCAACTACTCTATTCCACTCTCGACATACAGTGTGATATTTAAAAGTATTTAGATACTCCCTGTGACACTAATAATGTTCTCAAAAGTTATCTTATAATATAAAAAACCTGTGCAATGTTTAAAGAACTATAGACAAATCAGCCACTTTACAGTTAAAAAATTTGGATTTAGTATCAACGGCAAAAAATCTAATTTTTGAACTTAAAGTAAACACTTCACTTATAATGAATGGCCAATTATATCAAAGATTAAATTCCAGTAAAATACTGTAGTTATTAAAAACAAATATAATGATTGGGAAATATCAGAGATTCGAACCATTAGCGCAATAATCAGTTATTAAATTCTTATAACGTTAAGAAAATATGAATTTAATAATTGAAAAAGTATTTTCAACCAAACTTCCTGTTAAAAATTAAGAAATATTCAGAGCAGTTCGGAAATATATTAGGAATCAAAGAAAGAGCCCCTTTAGCTGCAGTGCTGAGAGGGAAAAAATATCGTGATAGAATAATATCAAAGATTCAAACATTTTCTAGGCCTACCAGAGATTAAATTCAAATAACTTCAAAGCCATACAAATACCCAACCGAAAATAGTGTTTTGAACTAAAATCATTTATCAGCCTATAAATAGGCAACAAAAAAATAACTATACTTAAGTTTGCATAACACTTCCCAATTAAAACTAAACAAATATAAAAATTTTCACCTGAAATGTTTCTTTTTCTTTTAAATATTTAAAAAAAAAATTTAAATATCTAATATATATTCAAATAATAACCACCATTTTTTATATACATATATAATTTTAAAAATAGAAATAGATGTATATTATAAGAAACAAGATGTAAATACACAAATAGCTAATTAGAACATACACTATAATAAAATAAAAGTAGATTTTAATACAAAAAAATTTATTAAATATGTAAAATATAGGTCTATGACAATTGGCCTAAATCCATTTTGTGAAAAGATATTTCGACTAATGCCTTTTCAAAAATAAGACACTTCGCAAAATTTTGCATCACAAAAGGACTTTTAACAAACTAATGTTTATATAGAATCTGGCATACACATAAGTGTACATATAAATATTCTGTAAAAGGCGAATAATCTTAGTTTTGAATCCAATTCTAAAATCAATATAAATTCGAACCTTACATATAGATATATGTATAAATATTCTGTAAAAGACATAAACCTTTAAATCTCTTCTAAGTCAGAATCTCCCACATACATATGTAATATAAATATTCTGGAAATAGCGCCAATCCTGATTGTGAATTCAAATCTAAAATCTCTTCAAAGTCAGAATCTGACATAAACACAAAAAATATCTATGCGATGGCGCAGTGGTTGTGAAGCCGGCCTTTCATGCAAAAGATCCCGGGTTCGATCCCTAGCTGGGTAAACTCAATAAATAATATATAAGCAATATAAAATTATATAAAAAATAACTCATTATTAAATATCTGATAGTCTAAAAATAGAAAAATAATAATTAATAAACAAATAAAATATAAAATATTACCTATAATCGTGTTCCCAAAAGAACCTATAGCTTAATAGTAAATAAAAAAAAAAATTAACTTTGTCTATATAAACATGTGCATCTGTCAAATTGACACCATTGACAAATGCCTATGCGACATGACATAACCCAAAAAACATCTATTCTGTACGTTAAGAATCTAATAATGATAAGATTCAAATTAGATTAATAATGATTAGATTGAATAGAAGCGTAATCGCAGTGACACCTTGCAGGAAATTTAGAAAACACAGTGACATCTTGCTGAGAAATTTGGGCGTGAAGCGTGAGATTGAAAATTATGTGGAATAGCTACAGCAGATCAATCATTTAGCTTAGGGAACAAAAGGATTAACGAAATGGAAACAGAGCCTCAGACAGAAGCTTTGTGGAAGCCCTATGCCCTCCATCCCCCAAAGATAAAACAGGAAAAAAAGTATTATAAAAATATTTATTTGTTGATTATTAGTTTGTTAAAAGTCGTTAGAAAAAATATCTTTTTGCAAAATAGATTTAGGCCAACTGGGATGCTCCCTTATAAAATATATATACGTATGTAAATAAACACACAAAAAAAAACACAACTAAGATATGTTTAGAATCCCAAAAAAACAAACATTTAGGTTGTTTGTGTTATTACTTATTACTTAATCTTACAAAATAAAAACAAAGTTTTAAGTTTTTTTTGAACATAGGTAGGAAATTTTCTTCCATAAGTTTTTTATACATAAAATACATATACAATACACATATAAAGATAATCATAATTTTATATCATACTTAAGCATACAATCAAAATAATAATAATGAAAATAAAAGAAAAAAAATTCTAAATTCAAAAATAAAATTGTGCTCGTATTCTCCATTATTGTGTCGTGTAAATAAAAATACCTGAACATTTTTGTAATCTTCTAATTAATTTTTTGTAAAGCTTTTTTCTAAATATATATATATATATATATATATATATGTATATATATATATATATATGTATATATGTATATATGTATGTATATATGTATATATATATACATACATTTTATAGCATTAACTAAAGAGCGTAGAGGGACAAAAAGATTATATACTTATTTACTTACACACTTACTTACACAATATACAAATAGTAATAATAAAAAATAATAATAATAATAATAATAAGTAAAATGTAAAATTAAAAGTATAAAACCTCTGTGCAACAACAACAACAACAACAACAAAATAACAAAAACAAAATTATTTCAATATCTTTAGTATCTCTTTTGAGTGTTATTCACGTCTTTCATATTTTTTTGTTTTTTTTTATTTTATTTTTGAAATGATAGAAATTTGTTTTTTAAGGTCTCAAGTTTAAAAAAAAAACTAAAATAAAAAAGCAACCAAAAGTTTCTTTGTGTGTGTACCTACATTACCTTTAAACTATTATAAGGACTCGATTATTTTTTGGCTTCAATATCCATGAATTATTAAAATAAAACGTACAAATCTTTGAAATTTTTTTTAACTTTTATTATAGAAAACTTTGATATTGTGGATAAGTACAGGGTATCTGGCTTTTGATGATTATTAAGAATGGTGGTTATGTAGAAATGTTTGAAACAAATAAAAAAGGTTTTTCTGAAGAAAAGTATTTGTATCCGAAGGTTTACTTAAATAATTTCCTGTACAAATACAGGGTGTCCAAATTCTGAGGAAAATTAGGAATGATAACAAGTTGAAATAATTTGAATATTTTTTTTTTTTAGTTTTCATAATTTTACTCTTAACTCCGTTCCTAGACTACTTATGAAAATTTTCTAGAAATGTATGCGAAAGCTTAAGAAATCCTCTTTTAAACAAGTACCTAATATATTTTTCACAGCTTCAAAAATGCGAGCATCTAAATGTTTAAAAAATATTGAAATTTCATCAATTATTTATACTCATTAGTCATTAGTATCCATGCAGTGGTACATAGTATTGCACTTAATTAGGTAAGACCCTGTATATTTTATTGCATTATAATATGTTTACAATCTTCTAATATTTAAAGTGAATTTTATATTATTCCATACAACCTTTAAACATTTTTCAAAAATATTCATATCTGTCAAACATCCAATTCCGAATTTCATATTATCGCTATAGACGTCAATATAGATTGAATTTTATGACCACTGAATTCAGAGTTGTCAAAATGATACATGTTCTATATTTAGTTTTGTCCTCAAATTATCAAGATTATTCGTTTTGTGTTTCTTTTCTATTCTGAAATGGGCTCCGTACAATTTGGTCTTGGTGAGCTTGGTTAAAAAGTTATTTTTTTCAATATTATACAGAGTCGTCAAAAAATATAACGTCAAATTAAAAAAAAGTACAAAACGGCATAAATGCCTTAAATATTAATAAAATTAGAAATGGAAATAGATAAAGTAATTTTCAATTTGAAAATGAAATATGTAATTATTAAATGAATCGATTTCTGTTTTAAAATCAAGCAATGATAAAATATAAACGTCAGACTATAAATTGAATAAGTGTCTGTTCGTTTGAGCTCTGATTGTTTCTTTTTAAAAACCCGGACCGTCATAGTTGTGACAAACGTATTTTCTTAAGTGGTTGACACCTGCGCTATACCAAATCTGAAACTTTACGAAAAGACTATTCCTAATTAGCGTGCCCTAATGTAATGTTAAATTTTATTTAGACTGAAGCTACTCATGTAAACGTACTTCTTATTTAAAACTATTCAAATGTTAATTCAAATTTTCTTTAGGTAACATACATATAATAAAACTCTAGTAACTGCTGCTAATTCACCTGCCCTTTTTTGTCAGAATTAACACTTTGCCAGGAAAGTATAAGTAACAAAGTGGTCGGATGATTAGGGCGGGGGTTACGAATTATATTAATTCTTAGGTTGTAAGGTTCAATTCAAATGCAGATCAGGTTATGCTATTTTTTTTGTATAACCATATATGTGTTAGATCTTCCTCTAAACAGCGAGGGAGCGATTTTTTAAAAGAGCGACTAATAAACACAAAATTATATGGCCATTTTCTTGCATATTCTAGGCCTTATATATTTTCTTATAAAAAATCGTTCACACGCTATATTAAGGTTCAAGACCTTTAAAAATGCACTTGCAATCCTTCACTTTGTTTTAATATTGTAGTCAATAATCAAGTCAATGTTGGTGTCTATGAACCAGGCATTTCATATAAAAAAAATATTAACTACTTTTAATTCTTTAAAATATTATCTAATATATATATTATTTAACATTATTTTTATGAAATCAGTTGGATACCCTGTTTATACTTTGATAACTAAAATGTATATTATTAATAAGAAAATGTATATAATATATAAAATTTTATAAATTTCAAAATTATTTTTGGAATTTCTTAACACTTTGTTCTGTATATGGGGATGTTATAATTTAAAGTAAACTATATATTAACATGAATATATTTTATATTTATATATAAATAATATTTAGGAAAACAAAATAAATTATATATAATTTTTCATTTAAATAATATATGACTATAACATACACGTACCTATATTTGAAGTATCTAAGTATCTTAAAACTATCTTAAAGTAAAAGTTTGTATATAATTAATGTTGTTATTGTTTTTTTCTAAAACTTAAGAGTAAAATAATTGAAATTTCTAAAATTCACCTAAACAAATATTAAAAGAAAATTATTTTATTTTATAATACAAGAGTATTAGGCAATTGTACAAGTTTTCCACCCGCAAAATATAACAACTCATATTTAAACTTGTATTAAAAAAACAAAAGAACAAAAAAAATTATAATTTAAAAGTTTACCTCAATTAAATTATTTATAAAAATATTTCTATTTATTTTTTTCCTGCATTAAATTACTCATATATGATTTAGATGGGTAAAATATCTTAAAATTGTTTCAAATTTTTTTTATTCTAAGGTTAATTAAACAAAATGATTTTTGTTTATTTATAAGTTTAGAAAATTTCGTACACATCTGATGCTGTAAGGGGTTATGTGTAATTAAATGAAATATAATAAATGTAGGCCTAAACTTGTAGTGAAAGATTTTAACCTAATTAAATATTTACCTATTATATAATATATTAGAATTACTAATTCTTTTAAAATAATTAAATAAATTATAAATAAATTGTAATGACAATTTTCATTCATATTTTTAACTCAATCTTGAGTTTTACTCATCTACAAGATTAGGTATTGCAATATAATAAAGCAAAGTGAAAATTTTATACTAATTTAAATAAAAGCAAGTGCACCTTGAAATAGTGAACTAAATTCTTTTAATAAATGACAAATTAAATTAATTAAAACTGAAAAAAACCACTGCAATTATTTTAACACTCAAAATATATAAGAGTATCTATAAAAAATTCGGAAAAATCCAACAAGCTACATAAAAATTTATAAATTGTTAATTATATTACAGTTATGCTAACAAGTCTGTCTATACCATATTAGTAAATTACAAAACAAACTAAAATGTACCCGAAATATGATATAATCTTAATGGATTATTCATGTGTAATAAGTACAATTTTAAGAATGATAGTAGAATCAAATCCGTGATTCACATCAATTTCGACATTAAGTTACTACGTATATAAAACATTTAAAATGTTCATGCAAATACATGATCCGCGGTTGATAAGCGTTTAAGATGATAGGGCAAAATAATTTACGCTCTCTAATTATCCTCAACAATTTTAATGATAATGGTTTTTAAAAAACTTATATATTTAATAAGCCAGAATCACTCTTGCACTATCTATGTGTAATATGCCTATATTGTAATAATTTTATAACTTTAAAAGTTAATTTTTATATCTGTGAGTTATATTATGAAAATAAATTTTTTGCATGTACATACTGTGACTTTCTTTACATATTAATATATATATACATATATTAATTATGTTTTATGCTATTAATTTAATTGAACTCAATTACAAACGGCAGCTGAATGACCTCAGAAACCACAAAATTTTACACGTCAGAAATCACGTTTACTGAAATACGAACGACGCCGAATTTTCAAATTACTATATGACCCATGTACCATCGTTATATCCATTTTATTTATATGAATTATAAAATTGACTAAAGTTACAAAGTCCACAATATATTAACGCAATAGCGATATTTAATAGAAAAAATTGGGTATTCCCACAGACGTTCTTTCATAATACGTCTCATTTATTTACAAAACCTTCTTTCAAATATTATAAAAAAAATATATTCTAACCTTCAATATCTTTTAAATTCACTTAAATTTTTAATTAACACAATATTGTCATTATTTTTCAAGATTATGAATTACAGTATCTATATATTTTTTAAAAATCATTTTTACGCCATCTTAAATTAATTAATTTTTTATGTAGTATCTGTTTAAAAAGTTCGTACAAGTTTCTTCGAAAACAAAAACCTAAAACCATTTTCAATTTGAAACAATTCAATTTTATTTGTTCTATATAAAAAACAGATTTTAGATATTTAAAATTAAAAACAAAAAAAAAAACTTTTTTTTTCCAACATTTTAATAATCAAACCATATTTACAGAATTTATATTTCACTTCAACTTTATTGATTGCTTCAATAAATTCCAATTAAACTTTTTGATATTGAATCTTCAAAACGAATTAAAATTTATTACGGCAATTAAGTTTTTTTTTATATATAGACTCGTATATTGAAAATATCTTAGAAATTGAAAAGTTTATAAAATTTTAGTTTGAATTTAGTTCAAAATTTAAATAAACTAGTGTTAGTTTATTGTTTATCATTGTTTAATATTAATACAAATGTACTATTAAAATTTTAAGATATTTTTTTAAAAATTAAAAGTTTTTAATTTGTTTAAGAATTGTTGTTTGGAGGAAGTTAATTAAATTAACTAATTTATTTTTTTAAAAACATTTCAATGTTTTGGTTTGTTTTAAATCTTTATTTTATTTTATTTTAATTTATTTACAGTCCCTACCATACACAATGCGATAATTGAGTGAATCCGCCTTTCCATTTCAGGTGTGCCAATTAAATTTATTTTATATTATGATATAAACTATTACGATACCAATTATAAATTATATTTTTTTATAAAAAGTCAGAACCATTTTAACCACTGAGCTATCGGTCAGATTACAATTAAGAAAATAAAATATATTAAGCAATAAGATATCTATTTAGCAGATAATATATATCAGCAACTAAAGATATTGAAAGACTAATTGATAAAGCAACTATAATTCATTTGAAATTTTACAATATTTATTAAATTTGAGTTAGTAAAATCGAAAATTCGGATTACCCCAAATACAATTAGAAGGCGTTTTAAAGTTACTATGATTCATCAAATTTCCTAACTTTATTTAAAGCGGCAGCTTCCATTATTCTATTCTATTCATTATCTCTGTTTAAGTGCACATAACTTATAAATTTATTAAAAAATTTTGTATATATTCACTAGTGAAAAAGTATTATAAAAGAACCACTTCCATTCACCACTGAAAAAGTGCTGGAAAACTACTTCCATTCACCACGAAAAAGTGCTGAAAAACTACTTCTATTCACCACTGAAAAAGTGCTGAAAAACTACTTCCCTTCACCACTGAAAAATTACTGAAAGGAAGTTGAAAAACTTTCAATGTATAAGCGTAAAACGAATGATCTCACCATTTATATTAATTTCAGTAGAAAAGAAGTGCTTTCATTCAGTACTTGTGCACTACTTTTGCATTACTTCTGGGCTACCATGGTAATATTAGGTATACATACATACAATTTACATAACAAAAATAATTAAAAATGTTATATTTCATAAACCACTTTCATGTCACAAATATAATAAGTCACAAAAACACATTCAAATTTTTAAAAGAAATTAAAATTTTACATTTAAACATATATGTTTCGCATTTTTCTGAAATGGCGCTTCATATTTACTTAAACGACAGGAAATACATGAAATTTTATTAAATTTGACGGTTGAAAGTTTTCTGTTAAATGTTTTGTGCACTTCAATTATATAAACTTAACCATAATGTCTTTGACACAATGAGCGTAGCCATGACGCAGCTATTAAAGTTGCAAAATGTCAGACAAACGTACCTAACGAAATGAAAGTCAAAGTTTAAGCAACTTTTACGATGTTGAAAACTTCGATGGTTACTTTCATTGTGAGCGTTTGTATTGTTTTCCATATGTTCAACTTTTGAAGTAATATTTCTGATTTGTAGTCATCAGTGTGTTTAGAAGATAAATATTTGTATGTAAAAATCAAAGAACAAATTTTTACACATTTTACACATTTTTAACAATTTGATAATTAATATAAAACTTTTAATTCCTTCTAATTAACCTTTAATTTTAGATTTTAAATTTTCATTTGACATATTCTTACAAAAATTTTTGAACATTCACAATGGTCATTCACAATATTACAAATACTATCTATAAACCTAACATAGCAATAATCGATTATTTTAGTTTTTTAACAATATTTAAGCTTTAATGTGTTTAAATAACAATGAATTTTTGAAAAGTAATATAATCTAAGTATTATCAATTTTTTACATATACTGTAATATTGTTCTAAAATAATAATTCATTTGTTTAGAATATTATTATACAAATTTTCTAATACTATGTTTAAATACACGTTTACACATTCATAAAGAATGATTCTGAAAATATGGCAACATTAGTCATTAATCAATCATTTTTTTTTTTCATTTCATATCTGTTAGAAACAAAAAACGCCAAAAGATATTTTTACAAACACTTTCTTTCAAAAAAAAAAAAGAAAAAAAAACAAGAAAAATTTGAAAAAAAAATCAAAAAGAATTTTTCACATGATTTGCCAAAGAAAATAAGAAGAAACGAACACTTTAAAAATATATATATATAATATATAAAACAATTTAAAATGAATTTAAGGGCAGAATATAGAAAATTGATAAAACAAATTCTAAAGTTTTTTCTTTTAAATATAGCTACATAGATATATATATATATATATATATATATTGTAGAGTTTGCTGAACCTAATTTATAATCTTTAATTTAAATTTGTATTTATATATATATACAAAATCTTTAGATATCTATATATTTTTGGTTTTGCAAATATGATATTTTGTTATAATCTCTTGGAATTGTGTATCTTAAGGAACATGAAATTGAAATATTTTATAAGATTAGATAAATACACAGATAAATTACACATCCATAAATACTACAGAAACCATTTTTTAATAGAGAAGTAAATTTATCTAATCTCTTTCTGTAAGACTTTAATATTCTAAAAGTCGATTACCAAAAAACCGTTTTCATATTCACAATGTACAGGAATGCGAATAAACTACGAAGTATCGGGATCATACTGTGCGACGTCAAATTTAATTTCAAGATAGAATGTACAAAAATGTGCTTTCGGAAATTTGAGATCTAGCCCTCAAGAGTCCCCTCGACGCTTCCTATTTTTTAAGATTTATTTTTTGTGGATTTTAATTTTGGAGATTTGGGATTTGACAATTTAGACTTTTGACAATTTAGAAATTTTTTCTTAGTGAGAATTTTGTCCTTGACGAATTTGGAATTTTGAGGTTATGTAACAACCCCTTAAATCAATTTTCGATTCAATACATTATAAACATACAAATACATACAAAGAGCTCTATCTGGCAAAATTTTGTTTAATTCAGATAAAAAATAATTTATTGGAATTAATGTTTCAAAACTGTTGTAGTTGTTTGTTATATGGCGGATACCATGCGCCATCGTAACGCATAAGCTTTGCAGCTCGTTGTGCATCCTAATTGCAATACTTTCTATCAATTTATAAGTACTATCATTTATTTTGTTTATGTCATATATTTTATATTTAAATACATATATATATGAATATATATTTAAATTTGGTCGCCATGGGGATTTGTAAAGAAACATTAATTTTCAATAATTTTTTTTATTAAATACTGTATCCAGAAACCGAACCCGGACCCCATCGGTTAATAAACCAAATGCGTACCCACTACACTACCGAGGCCTCCTCAAATCTATTAATAAATCAAAATAAAATTTATACAGCAAAGACTTTTATATCAAAAAATTAAAATTCTAATATTTGCTATATGGAGTAGACCACTTATGGAGACCAAATACTTGCGTCACTTTATCTAGTAATTGAATTCTGAATTCGTTAAAATCAAACAAATTGATTGTCAACGCGTATTAAGCGCGTTCTTATCTTAACTTTCGCTCGTTGCGGCTATTTTCGCGACGCTTTGTATTTACTGAAGTTCATGCATTAAATTAATAAAATCTCTTTTAAACGTCAAAGCGGTAAATACAAATATAAAAACTCAACTACTATGACAGAATGTATTAAAAAACTTTATAAATATGTTTTTATAAATGAATTTATATTCTAAAAACGATAAAATTCAAATTATTATATAACTATTAAACATACATCTATTGTTTTTATATATATACAAGTACTTTAAATAAAACAAAAATATATTCTTCTGCATTAACCACATATACAAAAAAAAATACCCAATACCTTAAACTTATTATTATTATTTTTTTTTTTTATTCTAAATAAATTCACAAATAATAAGCTTTTATTATATGTTTCCATACTATACAACAAAATTATGAACTCAACAGAATACATAACGATTACATAAAAAAAAAAAAAATTCTAAATAATTCTGTTTCTAATTGATTTGAGTATAAAAAAAAAAAAAACTCATAAAAAACCTAAGGAAAAAAAATATATGTCAAATGCAGAAAATTTAGGAAAATCATCTCTCTAAATAATCCCATAAGTGTAAAAAAAACCAGCAATAAGAACAACAACAAAAAACAAACCCCAAGTTTAGTATAATGTGAAAATTCTACTACTTCGTATATAATGGGCGGGGTGACAAATGTTTTGGAGCCAAAAGTTCCCCTGGTATTTAAAACTCGAAAAAAGGCTAAGTATTCGTAAATATATGAAATCCTCTGAGGACTTATGAATTCATAAAATGAAATTTTTACAATATATTAGACGAAATAAGAATTTTTATAATTAAGTATTTAAGCAGTTAATTATTTCAAAAATTTATAAGTTTAAAATTAAGTACACTGGGAGAAATTCCCATTTTTATGAAAACTCACATTTTTTCACAAACTCACTCAATTCATAAATACTCTAGAACAGGGAAACAACTCAGATTGATTATCTAACTTTAATATGCTTCGTAATATATAATCTTCCATTGACAAATATTAGAATACTAGCTGTTGGCCCGTCACAGAATGACGGAAGGTAAATTGAAAGAAGAACTTTTTCTAATTAAGAACTATTTCTAATTTCATTATGTAGTACATTATGTTAAAAGTATCTCAAATAAAATTGCAATCGTTACATTTTGTATAACGCATATTATGCTTCGATTTTAGTAATAGATGCACAGAAAATAAAGAAATGACTCATATAATTTCTTGAAGTATCTTAAAAACTTAGTTATATAAAATAAGTTATTTAGTCTACTTTTTTTATGTTTCGTATTTTATAAAATGTTGGGGTCGTTAGTTCAAATTTCTTCTTGGTCTAATTTTTTTTTAATTTTAATTAATATTTTTTTTTATTTAAGTGCGTACGTGCTTAAATTAAATAAATTAGTAAAAGATTTTAAATTTTTTTATAAGTTTATTCTGTTTCAATAATGATCTATTTCTCCATCTATTAATGTTTTGTATATAAATTTTTAAAAAATGTTGCCATACATTCTATATTGTTTCCTTTGTTTAGATTCAAATCGAAATCCTTGTTTGTTGCTAACATTCTATAATGTACATCCTTAACTTAACATGCTCAATAATGTATCTATAATTTATATGTACGTAAAATTGTATTAAATAAATGTTGAAATTTAAATTAAATTTTGCATTATCAAATTCAAATTATAAATTTTATTTGGAATTTTTTCAATATACCTAATTTACTTTAAAAACAATTTATTTTGTTTGTCTTCTATGGTGCATTGAGCTCAGGTATTGTATACCCGAAGCCACTTGCCCAAACTTCACCATAATCTTCCATTTTTAACTTTTTTTAAATTGTAAAATATTTAAAAGATTATGAAGGAAACATGAAGGGATGGGAGATAGATGAGGGAGAGTTAAGAGCGAGATGTGGGAAACTTTGAAATTAATTTGACACATTGCTTGATGTTTTATTTGCTTAAGCAAAGCCAGCAATGCATCAAAGCGAATAATTAAGACTATCTCCACAAATATTCATGTGAAGCATAGTCTTCTTAATTTTTTTTTACAAAATGTTTTACTATTTAATTAAAATTTCCAGAAAATCATCTGTGATTTTTAAAGCTGAAATGAATTTATTAATATACTAATAAATAAATTTTATTTCATCAAAAAAAATTTTTTTTTTTATTAAAAATAAATAAAATATTTTTTGGCCTGCTTATGATAATTTTGGATATTTTATTTTCTAAAATAAAACACATCCAACAAAACATTAATATTTTATTTTTTTATAATTGAACACATCCAACAAAACATATTTAATTGAATGCGTTTGTTACACCTCATTCTAGACAAATATATTAATAATACTTAATTGTTTAACAGCTATTACTTTATTTATTTGACCAATGGCGTAATGGTAAAGAAGCCAGGCTTTCAAGTTAACGGTCACGGGTTCAATTCACCTCGGGTATTGTAATACTTTATAATATCGTAATATAAGATCAAATTTAATATAAATGTATAAAGAACTCTTGTATAGGATAATAGATAGCGCACAAAATTAACACGTAATCAACGGCATAGTATGAATATAACAATTGAAGAAACTCAAGCCTAGTCTAACTCGACTTTGCGAATGTTCTATACTCCTTAAAGAAGTGGAAAAGGAATAAAAATATTTACCTTTAAATTTTGATATAATCTGACTTTCAAAACTTTGATAGATTTTTAATATTCGTTTTATTTTAATTTTTGTTTCAAATGCAATCCAAAGCCTAATCACATGCTTGAAAATATAATGTGGTGTCATGTACAGTTTTTACGGAAATGTTAGCCCACTCATAACTCCAGCTTTTGCCTCCGAATTTATTTCCGAATTTCCGCATTAAAGTCCTCCGGGGACTTTTGACTCTGGGACATTTGTCACCTCACCTTACATAATATATAAGCTGACAACAGAATGACTACAAAAATAAAAAAAACAAAATCTACTAAGATGATTTTTATTATTATGGATCTAAAACATTTTGCCACCCAATGCAAATATTAAAAAAAAAAAAAAAAAAAAAACATTTTTCATTTCTCTCTTTTTCTTATACAAAATTTTCATTCGGGAGAAGAAAATCTTCACCGATTAAAGAAACCCTGAAAATAAAAATCATTTTTTTATTTTTTGTACTTATATTTTTTATTTATTTTTACCTCCCCTTTTTTTATATCTATAGATATATTTTTGTTTTATTAATATAAATATACCTTAAGATATATAACTATATATATAGATAAAAGTTTAAGACATTTCTTAATATTTTGCCTTATAACGCGCAATTCTATAAAATTTATTTTATTTATTTTTTTTTTTTTTTTTTTTTTTTTAACACACCATAACGTCATTAACTTAAAAATTGAACAAACATACCTACATACTCGTATTAAGTCGTACGTAAGTTTTTACGTATATATAAAATTATTTTACCCAAAAAAAAAAAATTGATCTACGTACGCTATACCGGAACACGAACCATATTCAAAATATTGAAGAATAAAACAAAATATTATACAATATTAAGTATAAATGTGCACATATAGTTGTATATCTTTATATATATATGTATAGAAAAATTCTATATATATTGATTGCCTCTGGGGAAAAATAATTTACACCACTTAATTAGCCATAATCTGGTTTAAGATTAAAGCACTTAACTTGTTCATACTTTTTTTTTCTTTTATTTTTTTAAATATAACAATGAATATAAGAATAAAAAAATAATCAAAAAAAAACAAAATAAATAAAAACTTATCGTCTGCCAGCGAAATAATACAACAACTACAACATCAACAACAACAGCAGCAGATTTTTTAATGCAAATTCAATTAAACAGTTCGCATAAAATATTTAAAAAAAAATAACAGCTAAAGAAATTCTTCACGAATTAATTTTTCAAAAAAAAAATATATATATATACTCTATATATATATAAAACGCATTCAAAAATTCTGTCATTGTCTGAATCGGCGTTTTGTGTAAAATAAAAATTTGAGTAGTTTGTTTGTAATTTCACTTACATTATTTATTTTTACAAATACCAATATTTTGTCTACGACATGCAAACTTCATCAGTGCTAGCACTATATTAATACAATTTAATTTTGTCATTTAAGAATCTGCTCAAGTGAATAACTACAAAATAATCAATGATCGCAATAATTAAGCTTGGATGTTGGATCATTTCTTAAGAAAAAGAAGCATCAGTAATCTAGTTAATACCCGATTCCCCTTTTTATACACGTATGACTATATAGTTCAAGGGTATAATAAATTTGCCATTACGTTTGTGACGCAGAGAAGGAGGGGGGGTAGATATAGACTCAAGTGTATGGATCGGATCAGAATCGAAAAATAAATCGATTTAGCTATGTATGTCCGTCCGTCCGTCCGTCATCACGATAACTCAAAAAGTAAAGGAGCTAGGATTATGAAATTTTCACAAATTCGTTTTTATGCAAAAAACGTAATCGAGTTTTAAATCAGCCATTTTGGTCCAAGGGTTCGAGTACCTGCCATACAACTTCTAATTTTATATGAGCATTACTTTATACCTATGGAAGCTGCGTGTCTGAAATTTTGCAAAAATAGTTTAGTGTAATGGCCAAAGTTACTGCAAAATTTAGTTGGTCTACTGCTGAGGGTTCGAGTAGCTGCCATACAACTCCTTTTTTTATATGAGGATTACACTACACCAAATGAAGCTGGGTGTCTGAAATTTTGCCAAAAATAGTTTAGTGTAATGGCCAAGGTTACTGCAAAATTTGGTTGGTCTACTGCAAAGGGTTCGAGTAGCTGCCATACAACTCCTTCTTTTATATGAGCATTACTCTACACCTAATAAAGCTGAATGTATGAAATTTTGCCAAAAGTAATTAACCGGATGGTATAATGTATATGTTACGGTCATACGGGTATCCCAGAGTTGACACAGTCTACTCTACTACACTCTTCCTCGTTTTACCAGGGACAGTGGAAAGACCGAAAGCCAGCCATTGCAACTGTGCGATGTTCGTTCATGTAGTATGCAATTTTAACACCCAAAACCACGACCCTTTTTGAATCAAATTTAGAAATGAGACCTGTATTGCAAATCTGTAGTCTGATTACGAAAATAGCAATATAAAAAAATTTCATAGGAAAGGATTTGGGTTTGAATATTTGGAATTGTTGGATTATGTGAGGTGCTGGAAATTGGATGGGATATCTAGAACAACAAATTTAGCTAACATACATTATCACATATATACATTATCAAATTTAGGGAATACATTTGCTGTAAAATGGTTTCATAAACGTGATAAACGCACGACAAATGAATTTACATAAGCCATGTAGTGCCATCTGGTAAGCTCAACTGTGAAGTGAGGTAGAGAAATTTTCACTGGAAACAATAATCGTTTAATTTCCTTAGAACAGGTGTAAGTCCCTATACCAAATGTCTATAAAACAAGGTCATTGACTCAATTTTATGAAGACGCCTCAGTGAAGTAAGCGTTAAGATGACACTTATGAAGATATCACATCGCCGTAATAGGTGCACCAGCCAAAATGTGTGCAATATACTCCATTTTTGGCCTAATATAAGTTTTATAGATATTAAGGAGATCTTGGTTTAATATTAATCAAATATAAATCATCCCATGTCTCATGCTTCTTATAGAAGTGGAACATAAATAAACAAACCACATTACAAATGAAGTTTTATGTTCCGAATACACAATCTTTTAATAAACCTGATCTTAATTATTGACTGAAATGCATTAAGAAGCCAGTTCCACAATTTTTTTTTCTTTTTCTTTCTCCACAAAAGATAATACAAATAAATCATTCCTAAAATATCTTCTATATAATTTTTAAATAATGGGATTCAGCTTCATTTTCTTTAAACGGTTATTCCTGCAAATTTTTTTTTTTTGAATATATAAGAACCAAAACTTTTCCCATATAAAACTTTTTGGTACGTCATCTGGTTGTCTCTCAAGTATAGTATAGAATGAATATAAATGAACTGATGACATTGTTTTTCTATACTATTAAGTAAGAATCGACCAATAAATTTATATATATATATATATATATATGGAATTGCTAGAAATGTGTAATAAAAACAAAAATTTAGCACAAAGATTTATTTATATTCGCATACGACCATAATGTCGTTGACACATAAAAAAAAAAAAAAAAATAAAGAAAAAAAATTCAAGAAAAAATACAATAATTTGAATTTCTTAAAATTATACTCTGCTGATATGTACATTGAAATAATTTTTATATTATTCTATACGCTCAATTTAAAATAGGTGTACTCTTGAACTTTGAAAAAAAATTGTATATTTGCTAAAACATATTGAATCTTAAGAATTCTTACATAGCATTTAATTTTATGTTATATTATAAAAATTCTCTTATAATCTTTTCGTGTGAAATCTGTTTTTTTTTTGTATGTTGACAAAAAAACCACAGAACACATTTATTAAAATGATCATGCAACTGATTATGTTGCAATTTTATAGCATTTTTGATTTTACTTCATTATAAATTTATTTTATCATTAAAAAAAAAAAAAAATTAAAAGAAGATCAAAGATAATACAATGTGATCAGTGTTATATTTATATTTAAAATAAAAAAAAATTATTAGAAACATAATTTTTAAAAAGAAATATGTATATGTAAGTATTATAAAATTATGATTAGAAATGATAGAAGTTAGCCGCTAAACTTATGTGTTATTTACACTGACCAAAGTAAAATCTTCAATTAATTTTATTTATTTATTTATTTATCTCGCGTTTTAATTTTATTTATTTATTTATTTATTTATAATTAGTACCAGGACAATAGTAAATATTTCCTGATATTATTATAGTCCTTTGCCTATTTGACATTAGGGCTTCTTAAATTAAATACTTTCTATTTATTTATAACTACAATATTAATTATTTTGTTTATATTATATATTTGTATATTTAAATTATATTTGGTCACCATGGGGATTTGTAAAGAAAAACTATTTTTCAACAATTTTTTTTTTTTTTAAATATTGTATGACCTGACCGGGAATCGAACCCGGACACCCTCGGTTAGTGAGCCCCTCAAATAATTGTAATTGTTGAAAATTTCTAAAAAATATGATTTCATAATTCATACACCTAATTAATTTTATATACTCTTAAAGTGCTTAAATAAATTCCATAAATACTCAAATATAGTGAGTACCCCAAGAATTAGACTAAATACCTCAGGTATGGCAACTGTTTTCATTAACATTCAGGTTTTTGAATTTTATAACAGCCAAAGTGTATTTAAAAGAAGTTTAATTATTTATTAGTTTCCAAAGCCTTACCAATTTTATTTTAACCCTTATATATACTAGTTAGGCTTTAATTTAATGGTTTGAAATTTTGCATAAAAATAAATTTATTAAAATAATGAACATCCAATCATTTTATATTTGATCATACGTTTCAATTGAAAATTAGCTCTGTGAACTAACGTCAGAACTAGGGCCAGAAAGATTGTCCTATTCTTATTCACATTTGAGAGCGGAGATCAAAATCTCGTGGTTTGATTGTTGGTCATAAAAGGTAATATCTGCTTTATTCAGAAATTTTATAAAATTAAAATGATATATGAAGGAAGGACTTAATGATTTGTAGGAAGGAGCAGTCCGGTGCTGGCACGACACTTCGTGTCGATATTATTTCTTAATGAATTTATTCCATTTAAATTTTACATACAATCTTACATAACTGTAATAATTTTTTCACATTTCTAAATAACGGTACATACATCTGCAAATTGTCAGAGCTAAATAAAATGCACCTATGTTCCTTAAAGAGAGGTCTTCAGTGAATTTTAAAGCGATACACATTGTATTTGGATTAGTACTATAAAACAGATTAACTAATATGAGAACTGGGTGATTCACAGCTCAACATCATTTGTTCCACCTGCTGGGATTATTATAGTACTTAGATCCCATAAATTGTCAATGTATATTTATTATATTATTTGACCTTCTAATGGTTGTGGAGATTCAAATAAATTAAAATAAATAAGAAATGATAATTTTTTTAAGTTATATAAATAAATAATACGTATAAATATATATATATATATCCAAAACTTTAGTGCCAATTAAATTTAAAAATGATTGGATTAAAGTAAAAATAAATATAAAAGAAATTACATCGAAATAAAATTATTTTTCTCAGAATAACAAAAAACAAATCCAAAGAATTATATATTCAATTTCTATACTTAGTTATATATATCTATATAAATTTATACATATATATATAAATAAAATGAGTTTCCATTTATATAATAAAATATAAAAAAATATTTAAAATGATTTCGTTATTTATGTACACATGTGTATGCATATGTAAAATTTACTTTTACAAGATTACAAATTCTATATATATATATATATATATATATACATAAATATTTTTTTCATCATTCAAATAAAAATTTTACTAACCCCATACTTAAGTTAGTCAAATCCTCTATACATATACATATATATGAAAATGGATTTTAATAGATATATTGACACTTGATTGCCATAAAAATGATTTCTCTAGTGATTTTTTTCAAAATAAAAAAATCCTTTTTTTTTGTTTTTGTTGTTGTTTACACAAATCTTAATGTCAATTTTGATATTTATAATTTTTTTTTTCATATTTTTGATAAATTATTTCTGTCATGTTGGAATCATAAAAGAAAATGTTTGTTTTTTTGGTTTTTCTTTTTTGATTAATTTTAAATCAGGTAAAAATTTAATAAAAAAATTTTCATAAATAAAGGTATAATTTTATAACATACCCTAATTTTATGCTTACATAACTTTAAAATATAAACTTGGTTTTATTTAATATACCTAATGTAATATAAATTTTAGTTTTATGTATAATTATGTAATTGCATATGTATGCATATGTTATTTTATTATTTACCACAATTTAAATATTATTATAAGCTTTAATTCATTAAATTTTATTAAGTTTATGAATATGCTTCAGTCAATGTCAGAAAAGGATAAATTCAGGTAAATTAAATTGAAGTGAGATTAAAATATTTTTTTTTTAATTTATTTTCCATTCTTTTAAGGAGTATAGGGTATTCATCAAGTCGATTTAGACTAGGCTTCAGTTTCTTTAATCGTTATATTCACTAAGTCGTTGATTACTCAGCTGTAACTATTGTATAAGATTATGAATACAAAAATGTTAGTTTTTTGCGCCATCCCTCCCTAGTTTTTTGCGCCCGCCATCTATTATCCTACACAAGAGTTATTTATATATTTATATTAAATCTTATCTTATATTACGATATTAACTTTTACGATATAATTATACAATTTTACGATATTTTTATTTTATTAAATATGATCTGATAGGCCCTTTTATAGTTCAGAAAACAGGTGTTCAAAAATAGAGAATTTTTAGTTTGTATCTCTGGCGTTTGAGCTGTGACATATAAATATTTCTCTTAAATGACAAATACAAGGGTGTACCTCCACTCTATTAAAATATCAAGTTTCTAGCCTTAACTGTTTACAAACAAATAGATGTCAAAATTAATATTCGTATAAAACTAAATTAATGTACCACACGGCAACACTATTTTAAACATATTTATAAAACTTGTGAAAGCAGCAGTGTTGTGGTTAAATATGATTTATTTATGTGTTACCACAATTTTAAAAGGACTTTTTCTAACTTTTGGAAACTTAAGGTCTGTAATCTGTTGATAACAGATTTTTCATGCAAGCTTCCTAGGTATCGACAGTTAGTGTTAAAGAATGTTTTCTTTTTAATTTCTAACTGATTTTCAAATCTAAAAATAAAAATCTCGAAATCTTAACATATAAGTTATAAAAGTTTCAATATATATATATATATGTAATTAAATAATCGAGTATTATACAGATTTATATACTCTTTCCCATATTTATGATTTGTATCTACCAAAATACACTTGTAATTGTAATTGAGTTTTGAATATCCGATTATGAAATTTCCGAATACCAACACTACTATTAAATTAAATTAAAATTTTAATCTGTTTAGTTTACTAATTTTTTTTTCCTTTGATTTTAAACTCAAATTTGATTTTAAAATTAGTTTGCAATTAACGTACTGTTTTGCTCGATAATATTTATTGAGTATATAAAAATTAGCAAGATTTGAAACATATTTATTTAATTTTTAATTAAGTCAAGAAAATTTACGCAATGAACCTTTATATGTCATAATTAGTAAAAAAAAAAAATATTAAAAAAAAGTATTGCCAGATTCAAAATAATAATTTTCAGAAAAAATACGTAAGTTTTCGTGCATAGCTAAGATATTAACATTTTCTAATAAATATACTAAACAAATCAATAATCATATTAAAAACTTGTATTAAACATATTAAAATAGTTATGCATTTTTATTAAAAGATAAATTTGAAAAATACAGTATGCAATCTTATTCTAATTGTGCTAAAATTATTTGAATAGAAGGAAATGCTCGTACTAAATAAATAAGTATACCTAATAATTATTTAAACCAAATAATCAGACAAAGAATGAGTACAACAATTAGTTTTATTGCAATCAATTCAAAACCAAAGTAAACATAAAAATCAAAATTGTTAAAAAAACCAAAACTATTACAATTTTGTTAGAATGCAGGAAATCATTGAAATTCTTTTTGCTGATGGTGTAAATTAAGATAAAAAATTATCAAAATGGCTGAAAAGAAAGCAGGGACGTATAAAATGAGGATAATAGATTTTCTTATGACTTCTTTACTTTGTATTTATTTTGAAATAGTCTACTTTTCTAAAATAAATACAGAGTACAAGTGAGAGGACTTGATTCTACATGATTAAAATATTTACGAAATGTGTATAGTAAGTAGTAGAAAGGAAGAGGTAGGACGAATCGACGAATTGATACGATGAAATATAATTTTTAAGATTTTAAGAAATATTGTTAGAAATTCGGATTTTGGAAACATTTAAACTAACAGAAAACTCTAAAATAATATATATGAAATAAATTGGAGGGTTGGGTACGAATATTGATATCTTAAAATCTCTTTTTTAAAAATCTCGTTTCTTCAAATATTGGTTTGTAAAAATCTACTTTTATCACTTCTTAAAAAATTGCATTCACCGAGATTTTAAAATCTAGATTTTGATAAAATAAGATTATAAAAAACGAGATTTTAAAAAACAAGATTTGAATACTGCGAGAATTCGATATACAAGTATTTGTAGAGCTTCCTAAATTTGAATA
The DNA here is from genome assembly GCA_963082915.1 of Dolichopus griseipennis. NCBI lineage: Eukaryota > Metazoa > Arthropoda > Insecta > Diptera > Dolichopodidae > Dolichopus > Dolichopus griseipennis. The sequence goes on along the minus strand of OY720443.1, from coordinate 53,946,441 downwards.
TGAAAATATTTAAAAAAATTAATCAATCTGCATCTAAATTCAACTCGAACCAGCGAACTAGTCCACTCTAAAATTCATTTAAAAAAAAAAGAATTGATTATTTGCTGATTAAGCAAAGTCATTTTAAATATCTTCAATATTTGTTTTCGTAAAATTTTTTTTTTTTTAAATTTTCAGTTCATGCTTTCAAGATTTTATTAATAAAAGTTAGTATATTCCGATTGATAATTTATGTATACTAGCCCCTAACCTTTACTAAATATTTATAGTAATATTTTATAATAAAAATAAAAAATCTTTTTTTTTATATACGTATAAAAACGTATAAATATATATATATATATATACATATATTTTTTTGATCTTTTGCAATAATATTTCTCTGTTTGAAAAAAAAAGGAAGAGAGTGTAAAACAGGACATTGAATCGATAGCAATTGTCAAGAGATTTATCGATTGATAAATTGCTGCTATCAAGATTTATAACTTTTACTATATATTTTTCATTCATGACGTTTTTTCTTTTTTTTTATTTTTGTATTTTTTTCTTATATAATAAATATATTTGATATTATTATTATTATATATACATTTTTTTTGTATTTCACTTTTTATTTTTCATTTATTTTTTATTTTGATTTTTTACACTTTGGCGTAAGCAGTCTTTATTTCGCAATTTTTCTTTTCATTTTTTTTTTTTTTTTTTAAATAAATAGTGTATATTTATTTCTATTTTAAAATAAAAAAATTAAACGAAACGCTCTTCAATATCAGTTAGATATGAATTTAGTGGTGTGATACTGAATTTTAAGTTAAAAAAAAAATGAAATATATATATAAGTATATTCTTTTACATTCTACGAAAGGTTTGAAGCTATTTATATGAATGTCAATACTGCAGTGAAAAATTTTAGTAAATAGTTTTTTTTTAATTTTTGATATTTTTTCACTATACAATGACAAAATTTTCTCTACATTGACAAAATTGAGAAAATATATATTATATAGTAATTTTTCACACTATCTATTAAAACTTGCATACTTTTTTAAGTGTAATTTCAATATTTAATTTTACCGTTATATGAAACCAGAATATGGCAACCATAATAGATCCGAAAGTCTTCCAGAGTACAAAAGTAAAATTTTAACAGTACGATTCTACAAAGTAATCGAAGCTCACTTTTAAAAATATTTCCACTTGCCCCTGACTACAAAAATTACAATTTAATTTGTTTAATGAAGCAAAGGTCACTTTAAACATTATTTGCACTCGCCCCTGATATATGAGAGTATTAGGATCCATATTAGGTATTAGGATACATAGAAAGAACACATTTACTAAAACTTTGCATATTCATTATACTCGTGCATATAAATAAGAGCACGGGTATATTACATTTACTCCTCCGTTTGTAACACATCGATCTAGGCGAGCTAGATGTAGTATTAAAGGTACGTATCGGGTCAGCATCGAAAAGTAAAAAATATGGCTACGTGTGTTCGTTCGTCCACCGTCATTCAGCACGATAACTTAAAAACTAAAGGAGCTAGAGTTTCGAACCTTAACGACGTAATTTTTAATCAAGTGTCGGTTCGAATCTCGGTCAGACCATATTTTTTTTTTAATTCATCTTTTTTTTTACTTAATCTTTTCGTAATTAAACATTATTATTTTTTATATGAGAAGTTCTAATTCTATAGAAAATTTTATAGAAAACTCTCATTTATTTTAATAATTATTAATTTTTTTTTTTATTATTTTTATAACAAAATTCAAAAAAGTTTTTCAAAACAATACAATTGTTACCACAGTTACTATATATAATAATTTTCAAAAAAAAATTAGCATAAACAAAAATTCGATGGCTTAGTGGTTAGAACGCCGGCCTTTTAATGGAAAAGTGTCGGTTCGAATCTCGGTCGGATCATATTTTTTTTAAATACATCTTTTTGTAATTAAAAATAAAAAAATTCTTATTTATTTTATAAATCATAGTTGGAAGCACGGTTATCTAAAAGTTGACAAGGGCAACTATATCTTCCTAGTTTTATTTTATAATTGTTCTCTGGTTTAAAATAACAAAAGAAAAATTGAATTTATTTAATAAAATACTTTAATTCTTAAAATCTTTAATTATAACTTATTGATTACATATGAAATCCACTATTATAGACACATCACATAGTTGTTCTTAACTAGTTTGATAGTGTGGAAGCCCTTTTTCATAATATTCAAATATCAAACTAATTTTAAATAAAATGTGCTAGTATTACAGTTCTTCTATTCAATGGATAAGTTTTGTTAAAATTTTGAATAAAGAAACTCTTAAGTTTATAAATACTTATGTATGTATATGTGTTTTTTTTGTTCTATTCAAAACAATATAAAAGATTTAATAGTTGAAATAAAAAATAATAGAGATTCCTCCTCAAACTTGATAATTCATACATTTTAAATGATTATAAAATTCAAGGTATTAACATATGACATTTATTAATATATGCATAGGTACTAATAAATATTTTTTAAATTATTCCTGTACAACATGATTACAACAAAAAAAAATAAATTTACAGTTACTCTTAAAAGACTTCAAACAATTTTTTGAGGTATGTATACAAAATACCTTTTATATAGATGCTTGCATTGTATAATATGTATGCAGTGAGTGTTAAAAATGAGCGAACATTTTTATATTTCGTTGCAATATTTTGCAACATATTATTTTGCAATACTTGCATTCGTTTTTACTTGGAAAAAATAAAGTTAAAGTTTAGATTCAAATATTAAGAGATTTTTACTCAAATTAATATTAAATAGCTCAATATTTAGCTCTTCAATTTTGAGTAACTTTAAAATAAAATTTTAATTAAGGTAAGAAAGTTTAGGATATACTCATATTTTAATTGAGTGAGACAACTCCTAAGTTTAAACTCACTCAATATTTAGCACTTGATTTTTTGAGTAACTTTAAAATAAAATTTGAATTAAGTTTCCTTAATTTGTAAAAGCAAAGATAGGTTAGGTATTGTTATACATACTTAACTTTTGAGTACTCACTCAATTTCGATCATATTTTAATTGAGTGAGACACTCTTTACTTAACTTTTTTCTCACTCATTATTTTGATCATATTTGCAATGCAATTCATTTTAACTGCAGGATAATTTATTTTACTGAACTCAGTTTTACAAACTTTCACTCTCTCAACTAAAACATGCCAAATTGAAATGTTCAATCATTTTTAACACTCATTCTACTCACACAATAAAAAAAAAAAAAAAAATACATATTTCATGAATCATAAATATATCAACATATGTACATTTATAAGACAGACTGTACGTACACTCATTAGTTTCAAGTGGTTATGCAAACATGTCTAGAGATTTTTAAAATGTTGACATTAATGCCTGTATTCTACAGAGAGCATACTTCAAATGTCATTAATATATATAAACAATATATATGCAAATATATATATACATATTCGTACATAATATACAAAATCAATTAACATAACAAAATGTCTACGTGTATGAGTTGATATTACATACATATATTATTTGTCCAATTTACACCACATTTTCATTTAATAATGCATAGGATTAATATGTACATAACATATACATATACATTTACAATCATAATAACCCCTTGATAAAAAAAAAACCCTTTTGTAAATCTTTTTTATAAAGATTTTTCCTAATTTTTTTATAATGAAAAATAAAATGAGAATAAGATATATTACATAATACACAGCAAACCTCCCACTAACCATCCAACTTAACTGACAAGTAAAAATTTATACATAAAAAGGAAATTTTTATTTTATATTGTAACTGTGCATTAAAATAAAAATAAGCTTTAACGATACAAGTATTAAAATAAACAAAGGTAACGAGAAATAATAAAACATAAAGTAAATGAAAAACAAAAAAAAAAGAATTAAAGAAAATGTGAAAATTTTTATCATTTTCATCATTTTGAGGTGAATTTTGTTCTTTTTTTTCTTTTTTTCTTCACGACACAGCAGTTTAACATGCATTTTTATTATGTATTTGATCTTTATTCCAAAGCGATT
>OY720443.1:53788135-53942157 GCA_963082915.1 Dolichopus griseipennis | reverse complement strand
ACTTATCTTGTAGCATCTTTTTTGTTCATGAAAACTGACAATTTAACAAAAAAAAAAAAAAAAAGAAATAAAAATAAAAATACAACAAAAAAGTTAAAAGTGCAAACATTGCACAACGTTTCTTAAAATGTTCCGTTTATAGAAAAAGTTAAGAGTTTTTTTTTTTATTTTGTTTTTTTATTTGTATTTATTTTTTTTTTTTATTTCAACCTATTTTTTTTTCCTTAAATTGCGTTTAGGTATAAATTTAATAAAAAAAGCTTTCATACTTGTATATATATGTATATGTATATGTATGTATTAATGTATATATATTATAAAATATGCTTATATAAAATCAAAGTAAACTCAAAATCACCTATAGCTATATTAAAAGTCCTTATAATATTAAATATAATATGAATATATATATATATATATATATATATATATATATATATGTGTGTATATAAAAATACACACATACAAACATAAACTTATAGCACTGATATTTTGCAAATCAAGCAAAATTCAAGAGGAAAACTAAATGGAAAATAGAAAAATAAAAAAAAATAGAAAAAAGTTATCATTGTCTTATAAGTTGGCTCCCTTTTTATCAATGCATATACTTTTATAATATACTCGTACATATATACATATATATATATATACATAAAGTGTTTTTCTTTTTAAAAAAAAAAACTTTTCGCCCCGTAAAAAAAGAAAATGGTTAGAAAATAAAAAAATTATAACGGTTTTATCTATAATATTCATATCTTTACAATATACATACTAACTGTATACCTAGAAAACATATTCTATATTTCCTACTTTTTAGAATAAAAAAAACAAATAAAAATAAAAAAAAAAAAAAAAACTAAAAGACAGTTTTGCAGTTTAAGACTTTTTCAATCATAAATATTATCGGATTATAGTAATTGCTAAAATAAATTTATATATAAAAAAAAAATAAAGGATTGAAGTTTTTCTTTATTTACTTATTTTTACTTTTTATCTCTCTCTCTCTCTCTTTCTCTCTTTTTTTCTCTCATTCTACGAGTATAGATGTTTCTGTAAACTCTATTACCTTAGAAAAATAAATAGAAAATTTTTTTAACTAAAAGTAAAACTAATTTAGTATTAAATAGTTCGGTCTGGAAGTACACATGAAGAGTGTAAACTAGATGCGCAAGTTTTAAAATTCAATTCTAATCAAAACTTTTTAATTTGGATTTGATTTATCTTTTAATACAATCTAATAATTCTTTTATAATAAATTTTTTTAATATAAACTTGTATAATTAGACTTATATTATATTATTATCTAGTAAAATGCTTAAATAGTTTTAATTGGTTGTGTGAATTAATGCCAAAGGAATTAAAGTCAATTGTCCTTAATACCATTTCAAAATAAAACTATCAAATACCGTGTTTTTTAATTCACCTCTTAAATCACTCTTAATTCAACATCATTACCGTTTGCGAGAATAGGGGAATAATTCTCCTTATTCAGGCCATTCTCCTTTTTAGAATATTTTTATTCATATATGTATATGCTAGATTCTGAATTAGGAGGGTTTTTAGAGTTGCATTCAAAGTCGAAAAGAAAATAAAGCCGAATCGGACTTATTTCCTGGGGCTTTATTTCAGTCATCACAAAATGTATTTGACGTAAACCAAAAACCATACGATATTGAAACTGTTATTTAAAGGCAAGCAAGAGAAAAAAATGTGTGACGTCTATGATGTCAAAAAAGATTAAAGCCAATTTATTTTATTTCTCATATTTTAGGAGTTAAAGTCAATTCGCCTTAATACCAATTTAAAATGGTAATAAAGTCAATTGCATTTAATTGCTTTCTGTATTTGATTTTATTACCATATTAAAATGGTATTATGGTCAATTGACTTTATTTCCATTCCTTTGATATTAATTCTAATGTATCTAATGTACCAACTCCCAATGACAAAGTAATCAAAGCTAAACAATGTCAAAAAAACTTCAAAAGTGACCAATTTTATTTTCAAGACGACTCGCTTTATGTACTTTGAAATTTAAAATAATATTTCAAGCGGCAAACAAATTAGTTTTATTGTATTATAATTTGAATTATATGCTACTTAAATTATATTAAAATATTTAATGACATTATAGAAACGCTTTTTTCAAAAAAAAAAAGTTTACGAACAACAAAGTACCAAATAAACTAGCTTTTGCTGAAATTGGCGTTCTGATTGGCAATTTTGTTAAATCTTCTGTTACCACTTTTAATAAAATTGTAAACGATGATGAAGTCATCCTAATTGCATTTTTAAATTGTGTAGAACCTTTTTTTTAATTTTGAAAATGTACTCTTATAAAGCCCATCATGTATTTTGGGATCAAAATATGTATCGCGAACCCAATGTTGGTGATGCTATATTTTTGTAAACTTCGTATATTCTTAGTTCATATTTTTAATAAGCTTGTTAATTTGTAAGTTTCTTAAAATAAAATTATGATGCAAAAAAGACAATGATTTGCAACATCTTCATTTTTTTACTAAACACGAAATAAACAATATAAAAAAAAAATGTCAAGCAAAGCGCGGATTTGCAATAACTTTGCGTGGTTTATTCGCGTTAATCAAAGCGAGCAAAGAAGAAAAGCGTACATTGTGCATTCATTTTTACAGATGTGAATTGAAAAATGATGAAAAACATAATATGAGTCTTTTTAGTGATGCTAATGGTGTTCACTTGTATGTAAAAATATTTGGTAGATTGAAAAGAAAACAAAATTTGTGCCCAACTAAAGGTTTTTAACACTTATGACTTTTCATAATTATTTTTCACACTTATAACTAAATATCAGAAGACAATGTTCAAAAAATTTGCAATGGTCTTGCAAAATTTTCTAATTGAATTTCATTTATATAATTAGATCATAAAAAATGTTGCATATATTTTATTAATGAAAATTCTGCACTTTAATTATCCCAATTATATAGTGAAGCATCTCGAACCATTTCTGGAGGTTATTAATTTTGTATTGGAGTTTTCAATTTCAAAGACTAGTTTGTACTTATACTATAACTAATTGTGTTATAATTTAAGTAAAATAGTGCTTAAACTAATTTTAATTTTTTTGGCTTCACTTAATAAACATTAATTCCTCTAAAACAAATCGTTTTTATACCAGTATGAAGTTGGGTGTCTGAAATTTTGCTAGGACTAGTTTAGTTTAATGGTCAAAGTTTGTGCAAAATTTGGTTGGTCTACTGCATTGGGTTCAAGTAGCTTTCATACAACTTCATATTTTATATGAGCATTACTTTATACCTAATAAAGCTGGATATTTGAAATTTTGTAAATAGTAGTTAACTTGAATGGCCAACGTCTGAATAAAATATAGTTGGTATATAGCAGTTGGAAGAGGTTCGAAGAGCTGCCTTTTAACTAATATTTTCTTTTGTTCGCAACTGAAAGCCTAAATAAGTTGTGTATTTAAAATTCTGCCTAAAGTAATTAACCGGATGATATTACTGTCATACGGGTATCCCACAGTTGACTCAGTCTACCCTACTACACTCTTCCTCGTGTTAATAATTTAAATTTAATTTTAGATATATAAATTTCAATAGTATAGTATTTAAAATTTAGTTTATATTTTTCATTAATAAAAATTAAAAACTGTTTTAAAAATACTTTGTTTAATAAAATTTAAAAAATAAAAACAAACAAAGTATATTCAATAAAGACAGTACAGTATAAAATGTATAAAAAAAAAGTATTTATATAAAATAAAATCAATCTTAGCGAACGCAAATAAATTTCTTAAATAAAACTTGGACGTGATAAATTAAATTTATTATATAATATATATATATATAGTGTGCTGCCTTTTTATTGAAAACAAACTCACTCATTATTATTTTGTCAATCTGTTTTTTTTTTATTTTTTTTTTAATATTATGATATACTGATACATGTATATTTATATTTATTATATAATAAGAACCTGTGAGTAATCATATACCTCACATACAAGATATTTCTATATCAATTCCAAAGAGCTGCTATATACGATAGATCCCTATACTAGTATGTTCTCATTTTATATGGGAGCTAAATTGAGAGCCTTATCTTAGTTTCCAAATCATGGGGATTTGACTAAAATTTCAATATACATTTCATAAATTAGGAAATTAATTTTGAGACTAGAAAAAATATGAAAATTCTGTAAAGTACCCGGGAAAGTGTAAGGCCTCGAACACTCACACAGTGAGCAAGCAACGGCCATATAACGTTGCTCTCATTTGTCATTGTCACTGTTATATATAGTCATACTTATAGGAAAACCAACATGTTTTAAATTTTTTCTGAAAATTCGAAAAATTGCTTGCTCACTATCTGCATGTTCAAGGCCTTACACTTTCAAGGTTATGTTTTACAGTCCAAGACCTAAGAAATCTTCTTTTAACAAATGGGTAAACTAATTTTTCTATCTTTAACAGTTTCAAATTAACGGCTTCTTCAGTTACTTATAAGCTATAAGTGTTTGTGTAGTAGTACATAGTGACATATATAAAACACCCTGTATATAAACAATTAGAGGAAACTTAATTTAAACTTAAAAATGTACATAATATATTTTAATATGTACACAATATATACATACACAAAAAACCTATATATGCATAGGGTGTATAGTATGTAATATACATATTATGTGTTATATATACAAATAGTTATATATTAGTTATATTTTATGTAAAAATGTTTATTGTTAAATGACTTTTAAGTAACGGTAAAAAAAAAAACGATATTGAATTTATTTAAAAGAAATTGTTTATTTTCTTATTTTATTGTTCACAATTTTCTTTTATTTTTTTTTTTGTCCCTTCAAAAATTTTCCCATTTTACATTTTATTTTATCGCACAAAAACGTTTTATTTCTGTTCCAGTAAATATGCGTACGTGATATTTAAAATAAATAAAATAAAAATAATAAAAAAAAAAAAAAATAAAGTTAAAATTTAAAGAAATACCGGCAAATTGTTTCTAATAACTGTAGACTTTGTATTGTAATATAATTTTTTTTTTTTTTTTTTTTTTTTACCGTATACAAAAAGTAATAACGGTTTTTATAACTTATATATATATATATACATATATATAATTTTATCAACAAAGAAACGATTAGATTTTCCCCAAAATCAAAATGTTAATATTTCCTTTTCAATTTTATTGTGTGTAAGAGAAAGTAAAAGGAAGGCAATTCAATTTAAAATAACATTTTTATTTTAAATAATTTTCAATTGAAAAAAAAAAACAATAAAAATTTCAATATTTGTACTTTTCTTTTTGTATTACAAATGAAAATAATAATTTTAAAATCTTTAGTTAATTTTTATTAATATGGGCAACCCTGCGAATATTTATAAAAAAAAAAAAAGAATAAAAATAAAAAAAAAACAAATTCAAAAAATTATTTTCAAATAAAAATTTCAATCACATTATTACAAATGCACTTTGTACGTTCGAACAAATTCAAATTTTGTATTTTATACTATAAATAATGGCAGTAAAATTCTGAACAGTTTTGAAGAAAATTGTCTCTCACAATTTTTTGAGCATGAGATGATATCTGGCTTGACATTTACATTTGTCTGTCAAATTTTAAATTTGATTAATGGCTGAATACTATATAAAATAATTTTAAATAAACTGTTAAATCTGACCGATAGTTCAGTGCTAAAGTGGCGGCTTCCCAATTGAAAATTCTCGGGTTCAAATCTTCAACCAGGATTTCATCATATATTATTAAAAAATATAGTGTATTTTGAAATAAGTTAATAAGAAGTCTAAGTGTCAAATAGGCAAAGGATAAATATTATCAAGCAAAAATAGTAACAGGAAATGACATTAGATACTTAAATCTTAAAAAATCGTAAAGCCATAAAAATACTAAAGAATACAAAAAAAAATTTAATAAAAGGATCTGCCGGAATCTATTTTTGAAATGTGACAACATCTATTAATTGCACCCGATATTGAAAGCATTCAGGAATTGAAAAAGCCTTAAGGAATTTGTTTTTTAATTAGTTTACAACCTAAAATCAAATGTTTTTAAATTCTTAATAAATTAAATTTAGAAAATCTAGCTTTAAGTACTTAGTAAAAATAAAAAAGTTAAATGTTAAAAAAAAAAGACAGCCTCTCTCCACGAAATCAGTGACCTATAAAATTTTAATATTGAAAATGTAAAAGATATAAGTTAGAAAAACTTTTCTTACAAAAACATTGAATTTGTCTTAATTTGCAACATAAAAATTTTACAATAGAATCGACCGCTATTACAGGAAAAGCGTTTTAAAATTTCTTTCAAAAATTTTTACGTATAATTATTTATTTCAAAGCAATATTAAATCTAAAAATTTATGGATTTTCAGTATCTATCTGAAATGCTTTTTGAATTTGTATAAAATTTTGCCTTAGAAAATTATTTTATTTAATTAAATAAAGCTTAAAGTTCATCAGATCAAAATATATTTTATGAAACAGTTCCTGGTTTTTACTTGTGTAACAACTTTTTATATAAAAATTTTATTATAAAACGTGTTTTAACTTAATTTTTAAAAAAAATATAAGGTAAAATCAAAATTTACATTAGTAATTAATATGACTTGCGTTTGTCCGATTTGTGCTAAATGCACAATTAAATTTTATTTCAATTTAAATTTTTATATTAAAACAAGAAATTGAATTTCAAAAACTCCTCTCGGCCGTTTAGGCTGTATACGTTGGGCTGACAGAAGACACACAAACAAATACATAAAAACATTGCACTGAAATGACTTAATTATATGGTTTCAAACACAAGAGTATTGCAATTTTGCAAAAATCTGAGGCTAAAATTTTTATTTTGATAACCATTTCAACTTTAAAATAACATATTTTATATAAACCGCCTAAAAATATGCTATTTAATATGTAATGGATTGAATTTTAAAAGGGTATTTGTAATATTCATGAGTAACTAATGGCTTCTTAAAATTTTAATAGATGTAAATTTCAAATCATTTAATACTCAGATAACGTAGTTATCTAGCCGTATACATAGAATAGAAATACATGAATAATACTGAAATAAAAGAAGAAAGCAAAAGAGTTGTAATAAAGTTAAGCAAGTAAAAAAATTAAAATGAAATAATGATTATAAATATTTTTTATACCCACTTTAATTTGATCTGACAGTCATATTATTGAAGATAAAAATAAATATTCTTTAAGATAAGAATACATACCTGAAAATAAAAAAAAAAATTGAATTAAATTTTAAATAAAAGATCAGACATTGATTGTATATTTATAATTTTAGAAATTTCCAATTTTGTGGCGTACCACAGTCCGTACCCACTTAAGAGATGTTCACAATTAGATAATTCGAGTAGATTAAAATTAAAAACAAAAATTTAATTGAAAATAAATATCTAGAAAATAACTCTGATGAAATAAATTTAAAAAAATAATTAGTCCTAAATTTAGATTTAAGAAATCAATCAAAAAAATCTCTTTGAAAGCTATTTTCAAAATTCCAGTATTATTTAATTTACTTAAATTATGGTTCAGATAAAAATTTGAGAAACAGTTACAACATTTGATACAAAAGTGACTATTTGACTGACTATATAGAAAATCATATATTACCAAGTACAAGTACCTGGTAAATTTATTCTCCTTTCCCACACATATTGACTACACTTTGTCCTTACCATGGTTTTAAGAGCTTGTGTAAACAAATTCTAAATAAACCTTATTCCCAAATTAAGTTAGAATTTTATAGACTTTATAAATTATAAACCAAACATAACTTAGTATAGGGGAACATTGTCAAAACCAATAAAACGTGTTCTAGAAACGTACCTATTTTTGACTTATTTAAAATTTTGTCTAAGAATTCCAATAGAATATATATAGACAAAGGTGTGAAATGTCAAAGAAAGTCGATTTTTACAATGCCGATTCACAAAATTTCGATTCAAAAAAGTTCGACGCCAAATATGTCGGCTTGCACAATATACGATTTTTGAATTAGCAATTCAAAAATTTCGACTTTCTAAAATAGCTCCTAGTTAATTTTATTGTATAGGTATTTTAGATAGTGCACCGACTAGCCTCTGCTTAAAACCTGGCTTTTAAAACGACCTCTAAAATTCATTTTAATTAATTTATATACGTTATATGAAAGCTGTATAATACAGATTTTGTGACGAACTAATTCAGAATCTCGACCCTTACGCATAAAAGTTATATGCATGTACTGGAAAAGGCGTATAATCCTTTACAGAAATCATTTAGTTAACCAGGTACGTCTAAAAAAAACTCAAATAAACTTAATAGAAGTATTGCGGTCACTGAGGTGGCATTAAAACAGTTCTAACGTACTACTAAGGGTCACTATCATGATCACAGGTATCACTGTACCAGCAACCTAAGCTAAGCAGCTAACAGGAAGTAATGTGCCTATGAGGTAACATAGTTTTCAAAGAATTAGAAATTGATTTCAAGAGGGTGTTACAAAAATCGTACATGCTATTAGTAGTTATTTCGTAGTCAACGGAACCACTGTACCAAGCACTTAAACTCAGCCGCTAACAGAAAGTTAACATTATTTTTCAACGTATTACAAACTGCAAAATGGGATTATACAAAATAAAATCGTACATGATATTAGTGATTAGGTCGTCGTTTAAGCCGTCGTCTACGGAACCACTGTACCAGGCACTTTAACTAAGCAACTAACAGTAAGTTAACATTGTTTTTCAAAGTACTAGAAACTGCAGAACGGAATTACACAAAATAAAATTGTATATGCTATTGATCTGACCAATGATGTAGTGACTAGGTCGGCGGGCTTTTAAAACGAAGAGTTTCGTGTTCCAAAGACCAGACGGTCAGATCAAATATCTAATTAAAAATACATAATTTAAAACATAATAGCACCCAATATTAAAAATTTGAATAAGGGGTTACAGCTATCTGGTTCATATATGTAACCATGGTAACTAATATATAAATAAACATATCCTATTCTGATTTTGTAGAATTCTTGTAATGAAGCAAAAGAACTATAAACAAAATAAAAAATAATTAATTTACGATAATTTATAATTAATATTTCAACTCAGACGCATGAAAAAAATATTATTTAATTTTTACTCCAATTATAAGAATAAAATAAAAAATGTTTGAAGAAAATGTTTTTGTAAAATACATAATGAATTCATTGATTTTCAATTACTAAAGTAATGTTCATAATGAAATAAATTAAAATGTAATTCTGTTAAACAAAATTAAGTTATTTTAAGACGTATATATATAATTAATACGTAAATATATGTACGATTATATGAACATATATGTACACAAATAAAAACAAAAAATGTAATTTTCAATTAACAAAATTTTAATTTCAATTATACGAGCTTTTAAAAAGTCATTACGAATATATTTTTTAAGACGGAAGTATTTAAACATATGTTCCCATCTGTTGCCTTCTATTCGAAAATTAAATTATTACAAAAAAAGTTGGTACCTATAGCTATCTAAGAATAATATTATCTACATAAATTTGTTCAAAAATTGGAAGGTGTAGATACCTATATATATATATATTTCCTAGATATAAAAACCACTTATCACAAATTCTATTTCCCGCTTTAAATTTATCTAAATTTCATTTAAATGCAATTCATTTATTTGACATATGTGTTCTAAATCTTACATTTTGTCTTAATTGCAATTTTTTAACCTTTAACCCTTTAAAGTTTTTTTGTCTTAATTTGATGCGATTAAAATTCATTCACAAAATTTTAAAAAGTAATTATTTAATAAATTTAAACAGAGCATTTGTTTCTTACATTAAACGAATTGAATAAGTAGATAGTCTTCCTCTAGTTCTAATATGACAGATTTGTTAGCCCAACGATTCAACGCTTAGCAAGTAAAAGTGAATCAAACATCATAGTACTTTTTCTAGAAATCGAAAACCGTTTTTCAGATATTCTTTTTAATTTTCCCTATCAAAAGATGAAATCAAACATTTTTAAATTTTTTGGTTACGTTGGTCTTTGCCAAATTACTGAACTGCGTTTTAACCCCTTTCGATACATAATCTTTTTGTAAACAATTTTTAAAATTTTCAACTAAACTCAGTCACATTCAACTCGTAAATATCAAAATCGAATTCATTGAAACCTGAACGCATAAAACTGAGCTTGAGCTCAAATCTCACTTTTTTAAACTAATTGAGATGGACTCGTTCTTCTTTTTAAAAAAACTGAAAATAGAGTTAAAGCTTAGTTTTATTCATTTAGACCCAGATTTCGATAAAAACAAGATTAAATTAGTGGTAACTGTTGGGTACAAAAGCGTCAAGCGCGGTTGAATGCCTAAAACTGAGCTTGAGCTCAAATCATACTTTTCCAAACTAAAACTGTGCTTCAATCCGTTCTTTTTGTTTAAAAAAAACTAGAATGAATTCAAACTAGCCCAATTTCTTGATGAACTCGATATTTAATTAGTGATAACTGTTGGTTACAATAGAGTCAAGCACGGTTGAATGCTTAAAACTGAGCTTAAGCTCAAATCTAACTTTTTCAATACTTATATTTAATCAAATAATCCAAAGTCTATCTGACTAATAAAACGTTCATTGGATTTTTATCAAATATGGTTTTGGATGCAATAAAAACTTATCATGATAATTGATTATTTGATTATTAGGAATTTATGAATAGTAATAAATTAATGGTGTAATATAGGACCCACAGTTCCTTATATTTATTCAATGCATTCCACCATAAAAACCATTAAAAGTTATTTCGAGATAATTCAGATTTTAAATTCAAATTTGTTCTACAATTTCATCAGTGAAACACACAATAATTATTACAAACTTGAAACTAAGTAACAATATTTTTCACAAAATAAAAATTGAATTGAATGAAAGTTAAATAAGTATCTTATTAGGAGTAAAAATGAATATTACAAAGTATATATTTTATAGTAGTAAGTACATCTACTTGTTAATATGTAAATTATATGTAAAATAATTTATTTGTTATAAAAAATCTGTTTTTCCCTTTATTCATATGCAAAATAACATTTCATTAAACTTTTAAGCTTTGACAAGAAACTTGATAAAAAAACAAATAAGTATTTTTCTTATTGTTAAATTTTACAATCCATAAAAAAATATTTGTAAAATAATATCAACATTTGAAAAAATCAAAATTTCAACACTTTAAACGAAAAGAATTTGAATTTAAAAAAAAATGGGAATTCATCTTACAAATTCATCCAAAATATTTTTATTTTTGAGCAAATTATAAGATTATCAAAAGGGTTCAGATTCAAAAAAAGTTTCAAACAGAAACTAAAGAAAACTCATAACTGTATTCCGAAGTAGCTTACAAAGTCTTTCATTCCCAAAATAGTCACCAATTCTTTATATGAAGAATATTTCCAGTTAACCCAGAAGTGAAGAAATCCATAAATGGGCAATGGAAGTTTCGGGTGTGGAAATTTAAAGTGAGGAAACGAACCTACGGTAAATGAATTGACGCTTTTATAACAAATCTAGCCAAAACCATTTATCGATTCAGCTGTAAAATAACTGCAACTCTTGCAAAAATTTTGAATAGACAGAGTCAGGAACAATTACAGTCAAAGTATCTAAGGATTGAACCTAAAGTGAGATATCTTCCATATTAAACATTTAAAAAATATTTGTTATTGCAAGCACATTTATTGTTTAGATAGAACAACTATATATAAAAGCATCTGATTGATAGCTCAGTAGTTAGAACGGCGGCTTTTCAATCGAAAAGTCTCAGATTCAAAACCTGGTCAGATCATTCATAATAAAAAAATACAATTTATAATTTATATCGTAATGTTTATACCATAATATGAAATAAATTTAACTGTCAAAACTGAAAAGGCAGATTCACTCACTTATCACATTGTTTGTGATATACTCACTTATCACATTGTTTGTATTGTACATAAATAAATAAAAGCGAACGTTTTGTTTCTTTGTATTTAGCTTTTATACTCCTAAACTTTTAGTCAATTCAGTTTACTCCTAAAAGTCAGTCAATTTTTATGAAAATTTTGTATATGAAGATTTTTTGGTACGGGGAAGGTTTCTGGGCTAACTATTTAGCTCTTATGAACCGCCAATAAATACAACGATTATTCACTCACAAATTACTGCCGTGACTAAAGAAAGTCTGAAAAGTGCTTTAAACTATATTGCGACACATATTACCATGTGTAATTGTCACTTACACAATATGTAATTTTTGTGTTAATTTTTTTCAATAACATCAACTTCAATTAAAAACCCATTGAAAAACGCAGCAACGCGCATCCATTATAACTAGTACCTTATAATTTTATTATTATAATATTGAATATATTAATACGCTTTAAAATATAAATTTAGTTCATGAAATTCGCACGCGGCAATGACAATCGTTCCTGTTTCTAAATGTCATTAAAATATTTCTATAAAAAAAGATACAACCAATTACTCTAATAAACGATTCAATTTAGGTTAATATTATAAAATGAAAAGCTTTGCATTCGTATTTTTGACATTTCAAAGCGTCACCCAACATCGTAAGCGTCAAGCCTAAAATCAATCTCGTCTTTAAAATTTAGCCGTCAAATACAAAACTTCACATGCACTTCATTTTTATAAAAACCAAAAATTATTAAATTAAAAATAAATAATACAATCTTTAATTATTTTAAGACCAAAATAAAGTAATTAAAAAAAAAATATTCAATATAAAAATTTTTTATATTTCATCTTAGTTAAAAGAACAAGATGTTCTTTTAATAATAATCTCATATAATTTTTCATCAACTGTTTTCATAAAACGTATTAAATGATTTCTGCCAAAAAATTGCAAAAAAAAAAACAAAAAAAATAAAAAACATAAAAAAGTAGAAAAAAAAATAATAATAATAATAAAAAAAAACATATAATGGAAACATTATAAAAATACAACAGAAGATTAAAGACATTTTGTCAGACCTATGGTCGCACAATATAATACAACAATTTACATGAATATATATACAAAAGTATTTATTATATACAAATATCTTTATCTTTCTATAGAATATGTTCTCATTTTTCATGTCACTCATAAATGATTGTATTGTACTAAAAAAATATATATATATAAATATATACATATATATAGCGTTGACAAGTCGGCTTAGATTAAGGTAGAAAATAAGAATGATGTTAAAAAAAAAATGTATATTTTTTATATTTAATTATACATTTTCAACTTCTTATTTTTTGTTGTAAAATACATGTACATTAGGTATTTTTTATTATAATTTGCTTGTCCAGTAAAATAGTGTGTCCGTCGTACTAAAATTTTTACTAAACCGTTTTTGAATAATTAGAACTTTGAAATTCTACTCTTTTAATCAATTTTCAGAAATTCGATTGTTCAATATTGTTAGATTTCTAATCGATTACAAATCTTCTTCCTTTTATTAAAGGATTCTAAATTTAAAATATACATCCGCCCCTAACATGGACTTGGATAAAAGTGTTACTTTTTAAATAAATTCTGAAAAGGTGAAGTCGATTTTTACAGTTATATTTTATATTTAATTCAGTAAATCGATTTTTAACAAAGGAATTGAAATGAACGGGTTTCGTACAAAATCCCAACTCTCAAAATCCAAAAATCACATAAACCAATCATCACATAAGCCAAATACTAGTAATACACAATAATCCAAACACTACTAATAATTCAAATACTCCATACTCCAAAAACCCCCACTGTTTAAAATACTGGGTGATTAAAATATGTATACATATTTACAAAAATAGTTATTTGGTATTTTTTATAGTTGGTTCAAAAGTTGGTGCTTATGGATTTTGTATAGTATTCGAATTTTGTGTCATTTGGATTTGTTATGATTTATTTTTTTAAGATTTTGAGTTTTTAGGTTTTGTAGGGAAAGCAAAAAGACCATATAGTTTTGAACTTAAATTTCTATATATAATTACAAAGTAAATAAGTTTGATTGAATACTGTTCGCACTATACTAAGTTGTTTGATTTTGACATTACATTTTGACACAAGTACTGTTTTTTTTTGTTTATTTATTTCAAAATTAATTTAATAAAATATAAGAGCATTCATATATTATATAAAACTTTAAAAGTAAGGTTATTAACAAGGGGAAAAATAAATGAAGTTAAAAACAGTTTCTCATTTAAACTCATTTTCTCTATAGAATTCTTATTTCTCTATCTTCAAAATGAAGTTGGCAACCCTTAAATGTTCTAAAAATTTTTTAAATATTACTGTTCATTCATTAAATCGCATTTAGTTTTAACGTTGTATTTATTATAACAGTAGTTCACTGTACTAACAAAATTTTTGGTTGAACTAATTTTAAAACCCAATTCAAGGGTTTTCATAAGAAACGATTTTTAGATTTTGTCAAAGGTTATTTATTGGTTAAATTGCTATTCTATTAGTATTTGCTACCAAATTAATTTAATAGATCTTAGCCCGCTATTTCACCAACAATTTCAAATCACTAATCAAATAATAATTTTTTTAAAAAATTATTGTTGCACCAATGAATTTTGATTCGTAAAACCACTCACTTATCAAAAAAATAAATATTTGATTAGTGAAAAGTAGTTGTCGCAATGGAGCCCTTAACTGTCTAATAAGAATCAAATCTTATCATTAGTTTTTACTTTTAAATAAATTTTATAATAAAATTTATAAAAAAGTTGAGATTACTTTAACATTTCATTTCAAGATTCTTTCAAATTTTTCACTTATAACTCACAGTACACCCTATATATACATATATCAATTATATTAATCTGTACTCTGCGTATATTTTTATCATTGAAGAAGTTTAATTTCTTTTATATCCGTATATTTCATTTATAACTTTACCTTCTTCTTTTTTCCAGTTTCTCATTTTCCTTAAAAAGGCAATTGGAATTTGATTTATTGCTTCCAGAAAAAAAATACGAATCTTCCCCTTGTGCACTTAATAATGCCGAAAATAATAAAAGCAGCGCTTTTTTTTCCTAAAGTGAAGGACCTTTTCTTTTATATTAAAACTTATTCATTGTATATAAATATATATTTATATATATACATATATTCATCTATATATAATAAATTAAGACAATATGAGGTTTTACCTACGTTTTGTTATATTTAAAAAAAAAAAAACTAAAAACAAAATAAGAAAAAAAGTACTTGTGGAAAATCAAGGCAGGATGTTGAAAATAACAAAAGAATTTTGTATAGCACACATTTTTTAAGTGTAAATATGGAAGATTCTATAATTGCGGGCTACGGCTATTTTTTGCATCAAAATTTCTACAAAGTACTAAAATAATATTATCTTTGATATTTAGAAAATTCAGTTTAATTCAAAAGTACCGTTAGTACTTTTAAGAATATAAGGAAATAGATATCCCAAGGTTCAAGTTTTCAATTTTTGAATCGTTATAAGTTTCAAATAGTTGAAATCAAAAAACTTTTCTGATTTAACACTTTAATTAATTACTAAAAAACTAAGCCTATCTTTATTACCAAAAATCTGAAATTTAGAGGACTGTAGTTTAATAACTCGTTAAAAATCCCCACACAACAAATTTTTTTCTTATAATATCTATAGTTCCACAAACTCCTACGCTCTTTGAGTCGTCCGACAGTACTCTCTTATACTAATGGTTTATTTAATTTTGATGTACTTTTATAGAAGATATTTTGGGGGCTACTAAATCATAGTTAAAATCTATCCGATTGGATGGCTATCACAACCAATATCGAACAAAACTATAAATTGTAATAATTATAACTTATACGAATCCTAGGACACTGTTGGATTAAAATACAACAGAATTCATTAAAAATTGACAATTCGGCAATTTAAAGGCGAAAATTTGTAGAAACCGCAGTTCTACAAATTCAAAGTTCAGAGTAATTTAAGGTTTTGTAAAATAAAAAAATGTTAAACAATTGTGACAATTTTGTCAAATTATCGCCTGTTAATATTTATGAAATGAGACCGAGGAATCCAAAAACAAGCCAATAAATATATAAAGTAACCGTTATGTTATACCAAAGTTTGCAAAATATTAGAGCTACTGTATTATTCATTCAATATATACCAAAGTTTGTAATATTAGAGTAGTATTCAATATTCTTAGATTAAAAATTATCCATAAAGTGGTTAGTGGCATAGTCATCAGTGCGACGATCTCTCATTAGAGGGGTTCAGATTCGAATTCCAGAAAAATGAAAAAACTTTTGATTTTCAACAGCTACCCTCCATTCATTATTGGATTGGAATTAATTGTATATG
Organism: Dolichopus griseipennis; assembly: GCA_963082915.1. Lineage (NCBI taxonomy): Eukaryota > Metazoa > Arthropoda > Insecta > Diptera > Dolichopodidae > Dolichopus > Dolichopus griseipennis. Next base: position 53,925,744 of record OY720443.1, on the reverse strand, counting down.
AAATAGTTTTAATTCTTATATAAAATAATAACCCACAGATAAAAAAATATCTTATAACTTTAAAATTAAATGATCACAATATATAACAAATAGAATTGTATGTACATATATTGAAATTAAAAAATTTCTATAAGTAATATGGTATGTAAGGGATTTTATCAAATCTGTAATAAAAGTTTTAAATGTCGAGCACCTTCAAGTCCTGATTTTTAAAATTTCCATGTGATTAGCTCAGACTTATAATCCTAATTGTTTATCAATCATATATATAATACACAAGTATTCTTTTATTATTTCTATATTCTATTTTAATACACAACAAGCGAATGTAAATAAAAATGAAATTTTAAAATTTGATAGCCAGTGCAGTGGTGTGATGCTTTTTAATCAATATTTCGTATAGTAGGCAGAAATTAAATTTATTTTAATACATATTTTTAATAAAGTACATAGTTTGATATTTTTAGTAGTATGTAGTAGTAGTAGTGTAGTGGTACCTAATTAGTAGTAATTATTTCTTTTATATGAAATTAAAATAAATTTACTCAAAATTGGGTTAATTCATTTGTACATAGGTAATAAATTAAATGAAATCTTTTCCAAAGGTTCGAAAATAAATTATTAAAAATATGAAAGTAATATTTATACAAAACGTAATTTAAAAAAGTCAAAGTATTATCAAATTGTCTAAAGTAACTCGGTATTGCAAATTATTTAAAAATAACAATATAAATGCTAGAATATATAAAATACTTTAGCAAAAATGCCTAAAAAAACTGTGCAATTTCACAGGGTCTCACTAGTTAACATGTAAAATAGTGATACGATTATGTTTGAAATTGAACGCCTTTAAAGCTTTCGTTTTTTCCTTATGTCTAATTCATCAATATAAAATTTAATAATATTTTAAACATTTAATCAAAAAATATTTATTGAGATTTTCAAAACACAATTTTATCTCAAATAAAAGAAATATTAAAAAATTTTTATTATTTATTTTTATTATTTTGTTATTATTTCTATCGAACCAGAGGAAAAACAAATTTTCTTTGTTTTAAAAACGATTTTTCCCGAATCATTGATCTGAAAAATATTTTTTTGTTTAGCATTTTTATCAAAAACATAATGTTATGTCTCGCCTTTTAAAAATAATTGTCTATAATATTACAAGTATTCATTTTTTTTTTTTAATATCAATACTAATTTGATTAAAGTTGCATCAATATTTGAACCTGTTATGATTATAGTTGTTGTAGTTGAATTGAACCGATTATTAAAATGCAAGTTTGAACTTGTTTATTTAAATATTTAAACTCGTATATTATTTTAAAAGCAAAATCAATGGAAATAAATATTAATCGAATTATTCGATATCGATAAAGATTGATCGAACAATTTGTTTTGATTTTAATTTCCAGTTTTAGACTAAATTTTAAAATAGATTGTAATTTTCAGTTAAAAATTTAAATCTCAAGGTTTTTCTAATTAGATTAAAGAAGACGCTAGACAAACCATAAGGCGTATAAATTTAGCCTGAAATTTGACATTGACATTTTTGTTATGACAGTTAATTTTTAATTTTTTTAAAGAGACCATTTTAATATATTATTAGTTCTGTTAACTTACTTTACTATTTATTTAAAATACGTGTATTGTAGAGTTTATAGTTGTATCTGTAATTTTATTTTTACTTGTAATTGTAATTCTCTAATTATTATTCGTGTTTTGAAATAAATGTAAAGGAAGAAAAAAAAAAAAAAAAATTTTAATATATTGAGTATAGGGGACTTTAAACAAAATTAAATAATAAATTTATTTTACTGTATAAAATAAGAAAAACTTTCAACTTAATTTACAGTTGCATTTAAATAATTTTTTTAAGGAGAGGAGCAACATTTAATAATATTAGCAATAGAATGAGAAGTATTATTTTAAAAGATTTCCAAATAAATGTAGATTTATAAATCGAAATTTAATATTTCATCTTTTTTTTTTATTTTACAACATGTACCTAAAAAAGTACATGTTGTAACACAGGGGGTCATATTATATTCTTGTTATTAGAATTGATCTTACAACTTAACACATCCATCTACAATATAAATATGAGATAGTTCTAGGCCTTATAATATGTAGAAACGTCATAGATTTCCAACAGATATAATTGTATTTTATTTATATTGTAATAATTTTTGTATTTAAGTTACATTGTATTCTGTATGTAAAGATATATAATTATTAGTTATATATTATGCCATTAATTTGAACTCAATTGCGAGTCGAAAACCAGATAAAAGTATTTTCACTTTCACAGGGATTCGAACCCGAGCTTTTCTCTTGAAAGGTTGGCACTCACTGTGCCATCCACCCGTTAATTCAATGTGGCAAAAGATTTGGTCATATAGAAAGTTATAAAAAATATGGTCATATGACAACGGTATATAAAACTTCAAAACCCAAAAGGAAATTCATTCTATTTACTTCCTAACAACCGGTCTGTAAATGGTTTGAATTTTTGCAAATCTTAATTATTTAAGTTGAAAGAATTTCATAGCAAAATAGATCCAAGTTCATTCCTAAAACATTTTGACATGACATACCGACGGATATCAATGGCTGATAAACTTCAGTCTTTTTAAAACTCAGTCTTAATCAAATATAACTTCCAGCGAATAGTTAATAAAATATTTTATTGATAAAACTTAAGACAAGAGATTTTCGCGACGAATATATCAGCATTAAGATAATTACATAATTAAGTAGTGCTAAGTAAAGGGGTTCGGAAATATTGTAATAGAAGAATTATAGAAATACAATATTTTTTTTTGAATCACTTCAGCAGAACGGAATCGCTTCTGAGATATAATCATAATTTTTATATATGTATATATATTTAATAATTTCACTTTATAAAAGAAGAAGGGTCTTGGGGTCAAATCCAGGTCGGATCAGATCTGATAAAACAAAATATAGTATATATCAAAATATTTCATTGCAAGAAATCCAAATACCAAATAGGTAAAGGACTACTTTAATATCAGGCTTACTATTATCTGGTACTACTAATAAATAAATAAAAAACACATTTCGATAATATAAATTAATTTAATATTAAACTTTCATTTTATGTAAAAAAAAAAAAATAAAGTAAAGTAAAACTTACCGGTCCAAACTGCTCGAAATAACTTTTAACATCCTCCAGTGTTGTTGGCGCTGAAAGACCACCAACAAATATTTTTTTCGTTCTCGTCACCATCTTAAAAAAATAAAAAAAAAAAACATTCAATTAAACTCGTGTTTGATTTTAGAAAATATTTAAATTAAAAACTATTTAAAAAAAAAACTATTAATAAAAAAATTTCTAAACTTTTCTTTAAAAAACAATTTTTATTTCATAAAAAGTTTTAAAAAATTTTCCAAAAAAAAAAATGTTTGTAAACAATATGTATGATCATAAAGACTTATTCTCCTGTGAATTATGGAAAAAATCGCTTTAAAAAAAACGTTTTCAATAAAAATTTGCTTGACTATTTTAAAAACTAGGCAATTTTTTTAAAAAAATTTCTAATTTAACAACTTTTTTTGCTTCAAAAATTCCAATGTATTTTTTTGCAATTGAAAAAATTTACTTTAATTTCCCAAAAAAATGTTTAATAATCAACTAAAAAATAAGGGAAAAATATTGAACAAAGAAGGTAAAAGCACTAATTGATATATTGGTAGAGCATTTATAAAATATTATCAATATTCTAGATATTTGGTTTAAAAGTTTTATCAAATATTTTAGTTCTTTTTACTAAGAAGACCAGTTCTTATGAAATGGTTACTTTAATATATCACACCTAAGGGCTAGTAAAATTTTTAACTCCAGACTGCAAAAAATAAACCTAACAAGTTACATTTTGACATTGTAATCAAATATGTGATAAGTGATGAAAAAAACCAAGAATTTTTAAAAAAAGTACATTTCCAAAACTAAACAATGTGTCATACTGACTTTAAATGGAAAATATGTAATTTGTAAATCCTAATAGCCCTTCAATCCAGATGGTTCAGAAATTTTTTCTGTGCAAACTTATGCTGATTCTGAGGATCAAACCCTCAGTCTCTTCAAATTGTGGCTTACACCAAAATTTAGATTTTGTTTTTAGAAGATAATAAGCGCAAGTAGTTAAAAATTAAGCTGCACTTTTATCAATTTTTAGGAACTCTTATGAAATTTAAAAAAATATTTAGTACATGGTAAAGTAAAATATTAAAACCTTAATTTTAGTGTATTACTTGAAAAAAAATTTTTGAGGACAGGTGTTCAAGTTACATGTATTCAAAAATAGCTATATTTTAACCCCTTGTAGGTCCTAAACGGTGTGAGTCACAAAAAATTTTGTAAAATCAGTTATACAAATTTCTAAGGACCTTAATCCTCAAAAAAATTTAAAGTTACTTAAATTAGTTAGAGGGTCTTAAAAACTGTTAAAATTAAGTTTTATATAACGTTAAATTTTGATACCGTATGGCAACTCTTTACATTGGCGTTATTTTTATGAAAATGTGATAAAACCTGGACTCTATTTAATATACCGCACTAATTACTAGAATCAATTAATAAACAACTTTTTGGATAAGTTTTTTTAGCATGAAAACCATTTTCGAAATTTTTAATTTAATATTTAACAATAACTATGACACCATTATCGCGTTGAGCACACTCACAGTTTAACTATCAGTTTTTAGAACACATCTAATTCCTGATTGGATGGACTACTTAACTCACGATGGTAAATTATTTGTTATTTCGTATCTTTTCTGAACTAATTTCCACTCAAACAGATATGGTATATTACTTATCGGTTATTTTATCTCATGTTAAAAACACATATTTTTTATTGTATAACTTTTAAAACTTAAGCGAACAACTGATAGTGTGTACCACGCTTTAAATATTTTATTGTATACTAAATATGACATTCAATAATAATTTCAAACAAAAAAATATAGAATTAAACTTAAGATATACTAATACACTAGATTAAAAAATACCATTTTTATTTTTGGAGAATTGGTGCAGAGCTTTTGTAGGAAAAGGTTGTTTTTGGAAGATAGTCATGGTTATTAAACAAAATTATTAAATTTTTAAAAGCTCGAGTTACCAATGAAAATGAATTAAATTTCTACAGATAGTCGATGTACAATAATTGAACTATAAGCCAAAACGTAAAATCACGTGATTATATGAGACTGTTTCGTGTTAAATTTATCCTTGTTTTTCACCTGAAATATCCCAAAATTCTAAAAAAAAAATTAACATTGTGAAGAAAAGAAAATAAAACTTTCTTTTGGCTGTTGCTTAATTAAAATTGATCTTGTATATTGGGCTGTATAGGCTGTACACTTATATTTATATAAGCCGTTTAAATATAATGCCGATTTTATAAGTAACTAATATTTTAAAATCTATCATGGTCTTAATTTCAAATAAATTCTATAACAAATTTGTAAAATTTTGTATGATTTTAAAAATATTATATATGCTTTGATCCGGATCCCGATACCTATACAACATGTAAATGCTTTAAATATTTTATTTATTCATTTATTTATGTACAATCCTACCCGACCTCATACAATATGGTAAGAAAGTGAATCTGTCTTTCCTTTTCAGGTGGAGCAGTTAAATTTATTTTGTATTATAATATAAACTATTACGATATCAATTATAAATTATATTCTTTTTATTAGACGATCTGACCAGGATTTGAACCCGAAACTTTAGATTGAAAAGCCGCAAATTTAACCACTGAGATATCGGTCAGATTGGATTAAATAATTTAATAAAATACTTTGAATTGATTTGCTGGTTTTGCTAGAAAACAAAAAAGATATGAGAATTGGTGCAACACAATTCTGTAATTCATAAAATATAAAATGTATAAATTTTTGAATTAATTTTAATTTTAGTTGAACTATTATTTAATTTTTCAATTTAAGAATTGCTGAATAGCTAAAGTTAAGATATTTATTATATTATGTAATATATTTATATTTTATAAATAATATTAATACTTATTAGTACAATAAGTTTATTATTATTAAATTGAATTAATTATAAAAATTAATAATTTGTATAGGAATAGTAATATATGTAATAGGAAGTAATAATTTTAAATATTAAATGAATTTTCAAATAAAATTTCGCAAATTAAAAACTTTTTATTATTAATAACAAAAAAAATTGATATTTTAAACAAAAGATATTAGAAAAGGATTATATAAAAGATATTAATACAATACAAGTAAGAAATAAACCAGAGCAATTTACAATATTGTATTAACTTAAGAGCCTTCATTTGACAAAATTTGAATTTACGACATATTTTAAACATAATTATAGTAAACTTCTAAATGTAGTTATACACAATTGGATTTTTTAAAGTTACTGCATTTTTAACAAAATGATCTCCAAAAACTTCTTCAAATAAGCTGAATAGTGGATTCTTATATTTACATACCAGAAAATATATAATTACCAGGGAACAGATTATATATTACGAATTTAAATACCAGCAGTTTACAAGGAGTATTTAACTTGCAAATATGTATAATGATATAAAAATTAAAAATATATTTTTAAATATATAACTTATGTGATCGCATGTTAATAATCCCATCTGACCGATAGATTCTTCTTCTAGATAATTCTGGTTTTGTATCCAACTTAAAAATCCTTTAAAACCAGAGTTTTCAATGAAAAAAGAGATTTTCTTAAAATTGCTATCCCAGAAACAGATTTACCCAATCCAGATTGTGGAACACTTTCTCGCAGAACCTGCCAAAGTATTAGTAACAAGCGGTTTCAAATGTTCAATTCTTAAGATCTATCTGCAAAATCTTCTGGCCTAGAAGAATCAGTAATCAAGAACTATGGCAAATAACAAAAGAGGAACCTGTGATAGTGCAGATAAGAAGACAAAAATGGCGATGGATTGGTTATACCATAAGAAGATCTCAAACATTTGCCCAACCATTTGCCCAACCCAAGCGCTAGGTTGAAATGCTTAAGAAAACCGGAGTGTCGGAAGACCCCGCATAACATGGCGCAGAACGGTATAAAAAGAAATATTAGATATCGGAAACACATGGGTGCAAATATAGCAGATGGCCAACAATAGAGTAAGATGGAGAGGCTTTATGGAAGCCCAAGCTCACAAAGGGGGTAAGGGAAGGAAAAAAAAACCAACGGTTTAATTTAATAAATTTGTTTCTATTAATATAAATTAAACCTGAGATTATATCGAAAACGGTTATTAATCAAAACTATTTTCTTAGAATTCTGTACTACTGTTTTTCGACCATATTACTGACAAGTTAACCTTTTTCTAATCCGGAAAACTTATTCTCTAACTAAAAGTATAAGAGCTTGTAATTAATTTTGTTGACAAAAACATGTAAAACTCTTGTTTGCGGCTGGAAGGATTTAGTAACACACTTTCAGTTAATTTTTAAAATTTATTTAATTTTAAATTGATTTTAGACTTTATTTAATTAAAATATTTGTTTAAAAAATTATATAATTATAAGATATGTTTAGTTAGGCTTAAATTAACACTATTTCTATTTTTTTGTATATTTTAATATTCTAAAATAATTGGGTTATCATTTAAAGACCGTAGTATGTTATTTAATATCAAATCTGATTATTAGATTAAATATTAGAAAAAGAGCTAATATATTAGTGTTTTTAGAATATAAAAAAATTCTGTTTTTCAGAATATAAAAAAGGAGATTTTCTGAAAACGGGATTTAATAAACCGAGATTTCAGACCCAATCCCTTCTGTCTAATTTAATAAATATTACCATGAATGATGAAATTGCAAGTAATATACTTTGTTTGTAATATAAATATTTTATATATTTCTATTAATTGTGATAGCGATTGGAATTAGTTAAAAATAACGTCTTACGTTCTATGCCGGTTTCAATCCCAAACTCCCTCGATTAATAATCATGTGTTTATACCCTTTGCGTGCTTGTTAATAATATAATTAATTTGGTTTAAATTTCATACATGTATTAAATATTTAGTTGTAATGGATATTGGTTATACATTATACAAGATACACTATTTTTCAGTTTTTTCCTATAACTTAAAAGTTGTACCGCCTTAAAAGTTTCTGTGAACCTATACTTCGCTCTTTTTCCAGGATGGAAATTAATGCCATTTGCTTTAACACTTATCATGCAAAAACCTAAAATCTCTAGGGTTATAGTATCAAACGTTCTTTAATTACATTTCTCCCATTATTGCATATTTTTAGGCAATTTTTTAACAATGTTCATTCTTAATGGTTTTTTTAAGATGTTAATTTTTATATATTTGAATATCTTTTTTCATTGTAACTATCTGTATGTTTTGTTCACTCGTTTCACCTCCAGAAGGAAATAAAACAACTCTGATGGTTGATACCCTGTATTAGGAAAGTTTGTCATTTATAATAAATAATAATGCCAAAGTCTAATCTGTCTAATTGTTGCGTAAAAAAATCTTGATTAAAAATTATATAAAGTATAATGAACCTCCTATTTTAAGGAAAACATATACGATTACAAGGTAAGAAATGTGCCCCACTAGTAATATTTAAGTTATTTCAAAATTACTTATAATTTTTTTTTTTTTCAATTTTAAAATAAAAGTGAAATTTATAAAAAATTTTAAACATTTCACGATAAAAATTAAATAACTTATTTAGGTTAAACCAAGTGCCTTATATGACTTTTAAATAAGTATTAAGTTCGATTGTTCTAAACACTTTTTCTAACTTACAAGTTAAAGAACTTTAAAGTTGCTCAAAATAGTAAAGCCGAATTTTTTGCTCTAAGTTTATTTATTTATTTAAATATTAAAAAAAAAGGTACTTAAGCAATATTAGTGTTTCCCTCGGCTACATAGGCCATTATGGGAATAACTTACGTCTATTATATATTACTATTTTTAATTACACTTTATATTTACATATCATGTTTTATTAACAATGTTTATTTTTATGCTCTAAGACGTCTGAGTCCTGTTTTGAAAATTTATCTAAGATTTAGCATACTTGTAGGCGTTATGTAAACTTGAACAAAAAATTAATAAGACATTTTCTATTGTATATAAAGTATATTTTTGTAAAAAAAATGTTTAAATACGTGTGTTCACGTGAATTTAGATTTTATACCGACTTACTGGAACTGACTTTCTTTGGTTTTATTAATATTGCATAAATATTGGGTCGAATGTTTGAATGATTATTATTTATTATTATTAGTTTAATTTTTTTAATTAGTTGATTTTCAAAAATTATTAGTTGATTTGTCTTGGGGATTTTATACAGCTTCGAATTTACTGAATCTCGTTATTATTTACCTGTGCTTTAATATCATCAAAGATAAATTTCAGATATTGAAAAATGAACTAATTTAAAAAATTAAACTAATAAAAATTAATAATAATTATTATAAACAATCGCGCCTATATTTATGCAATATTAATAAAACCAAAGTAAGTTTTAAGTTAGTTTCAGTAAGTCGGTATAAAATCTAAATTCATGTGTACACACGAATTTAAAGCATTTTTTTATAAAAAAAAATAACCATATATACAATAGAAAATGCCTTGTTATAAGTTTAACCTTGTTATTTATTTGTTCAAGAATGCCTAACGCCTATAAATATGCAAAATGCATTAACCTAAGTCTTTAAAATTAATTTTAACAAATCCGCTTGCTTGGAATGTTGTTTTTAATAATTTTTATTTTTAAGTTTTAAGTAATTCATTTGGAGTCTTCCATGTAACATATTTTATTTTAGAATTTTGAGCATTTTTCAATATTCAAATATTATGAAATCAAATATAAATTGATCCAAATACATTTTTTTTAGTTTATACTCCAAAAAACATTTCACTCTACACCATTAGCTTATACCTAAATATTATACCTATAACCAGAGTTAAATATAAGCTTATATACAGACATATATATATACATATACCAGAATTAAAAGAATAAATATGAAAAATCAAAATTTCATTGATATACAATTGATGTTAGAAACTTTTAACAAAATGTTTTTTGACAGCAATACCAACTTTCTTCCATATCATTTATTTTAAAAAAAAATTTTCATTTTAATATTTTTTTGGGGGGAGCACACAAACAATATATTTATATTCATGTATATTAGAAACATAAAATTTCTTTATTATATAATAACATTTTTTGTATTATATACATACTTATACATAAGTATTTGTATTTAGTAAAGAAGAAATTTTTTTTTAAATTTGTAAAGGAACCAGATGTTATTTTGATTAAAAAATTTTTAACAAGAAAATTTGATTAAAGCAGATGTTTAAAAAATCTATATACAATTTAAATTATAATGGATAACTTTTAATTAGTCTTTGTACTGAAGTATTGTTTATTTGAAAAATTAAAAAAAAAAATGTGAAACTATATACTTATATAACTACTATGTTTAATTAATGAATGACTTATAACTGAACAATTCATTTGCAAAATTGATTTACTTCAAAAACAAAATATAAATGAGGAACAAGGAACAAGTTATATATATATTTATATATATGTTATGTATATATATTTTTTAAATACTAGAATCCTTATATATAATATATATTGTTCATATATTTAAATCATTTTAAATAATACTATATAAACTTTTTTTTAAATTAAGGTAATTGATTTGGCTTGTGGTGAATAGGTTCAAGTCTTAACTAAATAGAAGTCTATATTATACTAATACTACAATTTAAATTTTCTGAAATATATACTTTGAATAAGAGTATATTATTAAATAAATCATATTAATAATATTGTATAAAATTTTGATTAAATCGAGAATTGATTTGACTTGTGATGAATAGGTTCAAGTCTTAACTAAATGCAAATTATCGATTTTCTAATCAATTTACTCTATTTGAACGATTATTTTTGTAAAAGCACTATTTCAAATCTATAGCTGAGACGTACGATTGTTCAAGCTGAATCTAATGAACGAGATGAGGGACAAAATCCCAAAAAAAGAAATCCACCAAGACTAAATTCCTACAAAGACGAAATCCAAACTAAGAAAAATTCCACATGAAATGCGATTTTTAACATCGCGATTTCCGACTTTTACAGAATATTTGTATTATATTTTCTTGTTAGAGATTTGGTCTATGGCGATTTTGTTTAAGGCAATTTGGTTTTTGGAGATTTGGTGTTTGGAGATTTTATCTTGGGGATTTCATACAGCTTCGAATTTGCTGAATCTTGTGATTATTTAGCTATACTTTAATATCATCAAAGATAAATTTTTAAGGACTGATTAAATAAATTTTTTTTAATATACGTATTATTTTGGTTTTCTTATAATTATATGTTTGTGTTCTAATCATATGTTTATTGATATACATATATATACTGACCATATCTTTTTTTTTAAATATAAAATGTTATTAAATGTTATGTTTAAATATAATGTTATGTGATAAGTGATAACTGATTACTATCTCTCAAAATTATATAATTTATACAAATATTTTTTTTTTATTTATATAAACCGCTTCTATGTTGACTTTTTAAATGCAGTTTTATAAAAAATAAAAAATCGTTTTTTACAATTACTATTATCCTAAAAATAAAATTCAATCCAAAGTAATTTATGAAGCTATATTTGATAATATACGCAACATAATAGCTATATACTGAAATAGATAATAGATTAGGTACTATAGATAAAAATATCCCTCAGATACTTTTAAAAATTATTTTTATATCTTTTGAGCTCAAAAAACAATATTTCTAATGTAATGTATCATGTATATTATTTACGTTTATAATACTTTTTATATATCGCCTTCATATATTACAAAAAATTGTTTAAAATATAAAATTAAAATAAAACGCGATTTTACTTAATATTTTTAAAAAATATAAAAGTTTTGAAAATTAGTCTTTTGTTTTTTTTAATTAATCAATATTAATGAATAATTTTTATTAAATTTTGTAATTAATGTGTGTATTTTTACTTTACTCACGACTAGTTTTTTAGTTGGAATTGGTGTTGGTGTTGGACAAGCAAAATGCTCTTGAATTGGTTCCTTAATGGAAGTATAACCAGTCAAATATTGCTGTTGAGCTGGTACAAATGATGTTGAGGACGTCGTTGTTGTACCTAAATGTATCGGAGAAAAGAAATCACCACTAGGTGCCTTAACATAAAACAAATTTACTCCAAAGTGAGAAATTTTGATGATTTTTTATTACGACAGTTTTGAAAAAAAAAAATATTATATATATGTATATATATATATTTATATATTTATTAAAAATCGAAATTTTGTAATTCGATTTTTTTGAATAATCTTGTTATATTTACAATATTAGAAATTATGTATATTTTTTTTTTATTTTAAATTATTTAATTAATTTTATTCAATTTTATATAATAATATTTTATTTAATAAATTTTTATATTTTTAAAATAAAATTTTAATTGTTGTTGTATTTTTTTTTTTTTTTTAATTTAAAAATAAATCACTTTCACTTTCTTTCTTATCTCGAGAAAAATATATATACATATTGTTGTTATCAGTAACACAATAGATTTTTATTTTGAAATCTTGCTTTTTTTTTTTTTCTTGTGTTTAAAATAAAACTTTTATGTACAAAATAAAATTTTTTTTTAAATTTGAGCAAATTTTTAATATTTTAAATTTTAGATATTTTCTTTTTTGCACAATTTTTCTTTTTTTTTTTTTAATTTGTCTTTTGTTTTTTTTTTTTTCTTTTTTGTAATACTGAACCGCGAATACCGAATTAAAGTTTGAGACCAAATTAATTTTTTATGATTGCAATACCGATTTTTACACAACAAATTTCAAAAATAAATATATGTATTTTACGCTATGTTTTGATATTTAAAATAAGATTTTTATAATTTAAAACGCGTTTTTTAATTTTTTTATTTTTAAATAAAATTGAATTTATAAATTTTTTTTTTTTGAAAACTTTTTTAATTTTTTGGATTTTATTCAAATTAATTAATTAAATTTTTATATTTTATTAGAATTTTAATATTATAAAGTAAGATTTTTAAATGATATAATTATTACATAAAAATAAATATTTTGTATTATTTACTTTTGCCTTTCTTTTTTTTGTAAACATACATATATACAAATAAACTTAATTGTAACTTTTTAAAGAAGGTTTCTTTTATTTTTTATTTTCAAATAAATTATATATATATATATATGTGTATATATATATATATATAGAAATAAAAGTAAACACTTTATTTTTTTTTTGGATTTAAAAATTGCTTGTAAACAATTTTAAAGATTTTGAACAAATAAAAAAACAAATTTTTAAATTATTTTTTTTAAAAAATGCAAATCGGATTTTTATATTAATTTTGGTTTTTTTTCTAATGAAAATTTGAAATTTTTCCTATTAATTTGATTTGGTTTTTTTTTTTGAAAATATTTGGATTTCCTTTTTGGTTTTTCCTTTATATTTTTGGTTGTTGTTTCTTTTTTTTTTTTTTATATGTGTATCCTTTTCTTTATTTTATTTTTTTTTAAATTTTTTTTATTTTCAAAAAAAATTGTGTAATAATGGGACGGTAATTATCGATGCTTACTCGAAAAGCGCTTGAAAGCGAATGCTAAATAAAAAGACATTTTTCGTCCAAGGCTAGGATAAAATCAACAATGCTGAGTAAATTTTTTTTTATTGTTGTTATTGTTTTTTTTTGTTTTTACTTATTTTGATTTTATTTGTTTTTTTTTTTTTTTCAAAAGTTAACTAAATTGTGATACACATGTCTATGGGAAAAGTTTTATTTTGTATATATATATAAATGTATTTTATATATAAGTATATATATATCATTAAAGGAAAAATCTTTTTCGAAATTTATCTATTTTCAAACAATATTCTTATATATTTATATGTGTATACAATATATACTTATATATATGTATTTATAAAAAATTATATATATATATATTTACATTACTGACATTTATTTTCCGGTAATTTTTGCACATAAATATGTTTTTTTTTTTGAATTTCCATATAAAATCCAAATTTTTTAGATTTAATCGAAAAGGATATTGAGAGAGAAAGAGAGAATTAGAGAGTGAGTACTGAGTACACAGTACACAGTTAAGTAATAGAAAGCTGGAGAAATATAAGGAAGGAAAGGTATATTTTAAAGAGAGAATATTTCCTAATATATATATATATATATATTTTTTTTAATAATAATATAAAAATTAATGGCGCAAAATTTATATTAAAGGTACACACATTTTAAATATGTATATCTTAATATATATATATATATATATATATCTACCGTTATGTACCTATATATAATATGAAAATATATGTGTTTTTAAAATAAGTTGTATTATAAAAAAAATTTTGAAATTTTATTTGAAATTAAAAACAAAAAAAAAATATATTGGTAATATTGTAACTATATAAAAATAAAATACAGTTACTTTTGAAAATTTGTTTTTAATTTTAAAAAATAAAATTTAAAACAAATTTTTTATTTGAAAAATATTTTTAATTTTAAATATATAAAATCAATTCATGCGCCTTATTGAAATGTATATATAGAAATGAAAATAATTTATTGTTATTATTATCAATGGATATATATATATATATATATATATTTGAATATGTCTATATATATATATATATATATAAATTTATTTTTATAAAATATCCTTTTTACATTCTTATATGCGTGAATGAATATCTATTGAATGAATAAAAATATCTTAATATATATGTTACTTCACTTTATTAATTATATAAATTTTATTAATATATAAATATATATATATATATATATATATTTATATAGATATATTTAATTTTAATTCAAATTTATAAATATAAAAAAAAAAACATCCAGAAGAATTCAATAACATTAAAAAAACGCTCCTTCTGCTAATGTTATTTAAGGATGTTAAAAAAAATAACATTTTTGATAGAAAATCAGATTCAAAATAAAAGTAAAAAAAAAAAAACAGCTGATTTAATTTTATATATACATATAAATATATTTTTTTTTTGTGTTGTTTTTTTTTATTATAAGTTTACTTTAAAAAATTGAATTAAAACTTGACAAAATAAATTTCCTTTTTATTAATGCGCATTACTCTAAAATATAAAAACATTTCCTATCATGCGCTATTTTATATATCTCAAAGAGAGAGAGAGAGAAAGAGAGAGAGATTTTAAGATTTGGTTTTTCTTTTTTTTTGAAGCTTATCGAAGTATGTCAGAAAAAAAAACAACAACAACAACAACTAAAAATTTATCGAAATTGCGTAAAAAGGGTGGATTCTCAGTGTATATTTTTATGCACAAATGTTACATACATATATATATATATATACGAAGTTTTTTTTATTACGTCCGTCCTTATATATATATATATATATTTTTGTTATATATATATACTCGTTTATATTTCCAAAAGGAAAAAACAAAAAAAAACCAAAACTCTGATGTTTTGATTATGTAACATTTTATGCACAATGTATAAACAAAATATATATATATATATATATATATATGATGCTTTTTCGTTTTTTATATACTTACTTACATATACATATTTATTTGAGAAATTCGATGTGGTTTTAGTTACAGTTATATTTTATTTTGTTTTTTGTTTGTTTTTATATTTTCGAAATTTGTAACTGTAATAACATAACATTTTTGAACATGTCCACCCCCATAATGTGTGATTTTATTTTTGTTGTTTTTGTTGTTGTTGTTTTTGTATAGTGTGTATCTACAGAAATGTTACAATAATGTCCTTTTGGGATATTTTTTTTTTGTATTTTTAAATTACTTCGTAACTATACAAAAAAAATGTCTCCAAAATGTACAATAGGTATGTATTAAAAAAAAAAAATAACTGAAATCATATTATAAAACTTGGATTAACGATTCTCATCTTGAAGCTGGCCTTAAGTTTGGTTTTAAATTTAAAAAAAAAACAAACAATAACATTTTGTAATAAATAAAGGTTGTTGGTAAGTTGAGAAAAAAGTTGTTTATATAATTTTGTAATTGTAAACTTTTAACATTTTATCTGTAACATATTAATATGTAAATACACTGATTATGATTTGATTGAAATTTGTTACGTGTGGAAGCGCTATTAATTTTTAAAAGAAGGATGTAGAAATTTTAACGTATATGTATGTAATGTTTTTTTTTATAAAAAGGGTGTCTGACTTGTATAGGTTAGTAGAAACGAAGGTGATATTAATGGGAAGTTGAAACAAAATAAAAAAAAAATATTCTGATTTGATTTTAAAGATAAATGATTTTAAATTTAAATAGCAAGTGATTAGAAAAACCAAGGATTTTTTAAAAAACCACGTTTTCAAAATTATAAAATACTAGCTAATACCCAGTGCGCGTTGCTGCGCCTCTCAATGGAGGTTTAATCGAAGTTAATGTTACTGCAAAAAGTTAACACAAAAATTACACATGGTGTAAATGTTAATTTTAAAATGTATGAAAGAAATTTTTTTAAAACGATTTTTCTAGAATTATTCCAGTAATTTTTGAAACTTTCTGGAATTTAAAGCAGTACTAACTACTTTCCAAAATTGGACGTAATTTACTTCCAAAAAGTTTTTTTTGGCCAATCGTAGGACCGACATGTGGTACCAAACACCAAGCCTGTTAACAGACTCAACTCCATTTTCAAGGTGCTTCAAGCATACAAAATTTGGAATCAACCGATCAAACCATTTCTAATTTAGAGTAAAGTAACGAATAAACCTATAAAAAGCTGTTGGGCCTCAATGGGCTAACGGAGAATAACAATATTTTTTATTTAGGCTTTCTTTTTAGCCAAAGAAGTATTTTGCAAAATTGGACTTTATTTGCTTCCAAAATTTTTTTTGACTAACCGTCGGGTTACCACAGCCCCAACTTGGCGGTCCGTTAGAGCAAAATTTTTGGCCCACGATTTCTTTCCGTACCCAAAAACCCCTGTATACAAATTTTCATATGAATCGGCTGGGCAGTTTAGGACTATTCGTAACATAAAAACAAACAAACAAACTTACGCTTTTATATAAATAGATTTCATATTCAGTTTGGATAAAAAATTTATATTAAAAATTAATTGATTATATAATAATTTATTGAGGCCTCGGTGGGTTAGTGGGTAAGCATTTGGCTTAGTTTTACAGAGGGGGTGCGGGGTCATTTTAATTAAAAAAAAATTACTAAAAATCAATTTTTCTTTACAAATCCCCATGGAGACCAAATATATATAGTAAAATATAAAATATATGATATAAACAAAATAAATAAAATTACTAATAAAATTATTATTATTAATATATTTGTCTAGAATGAGGTGTTACAAACGCATTGAATTAAATGTGTTTTGTTAGATGTGTTCAATTATTAAAAAATAAAATATTAATGTTTTGTTGAATGTGTTTTATTTTAGAAAATAAAATATCATAAATTATCATAAGCAGGCCAAAAAATATTTTATTAATTTTTAATAAAAAAAATAAACAAAAAAAAATTTTTTTTAGTTTATGAAAAAATTGATTTCAGTTTTAAAAATAACAGAAGATTTTCTGGGAATTTTAAATAAATAGTAAATCATTTTGGTATTAAAAACTAAGACTATGCTTCACATGAACAGTTTTGTAATAAGTCTTCATTAGTTTCAGTTAAAAACTGAAATAATGGCGAAGGCCAAATGTACGCTTTGTTGCGTTGCTTGCTTTTTGTTTTGGAAAGTAAATAAAGCAAGCAATGTTTCAAAGCAATTTCAAAGCTTCCCTGATCTCATCCCTGAAATAAAGCCAAATGAACTGCACCTTAGTAATCAAAGCAAATATATTTTTTTTACTTAATTAGGTAGGTATATTAAAAAAAAATCAAAAAATTAATTTGCATTTGATAATGCAAAACTCAATTCATAATTCAATTTTATGTCCATAAAAATAGGTACATAATTAAACATGTTGTGTAAGGTACATTGTAGAATGTTGGCAACATACAAGTATTTCGATTTGAATCTAAACAAAGGAAACAATATAGAATGTATAGCAACATTTTTTAAAAATATATATACAAAACATTAATAAATGGAGAAATAGATCCATTATTGAAACAAAATAAACCTATAAAAAGATTTAAAATCTTTTAACAAACAATTTTATCGAATTTAAATTTAAAAATTTAAAATTTAAACAAGTACGTAATTGAATAAAAAACAAATTAATTGAAATTAAAAAAAAAAATTCACCAAGAAGGGATTTGAACTTACGACCCCGAAATTTTATCAAATTTAAAACATACAAAAGGTAGACTACATAACTTATTATACATCTTCAAATTTTTAAGAAACAACAAGAAGTTATAAAAGTCATTTTCTTTTGTGTATCAATTACTAGAATCGAAAAATAATCTACGTACTACAAAATGTAACAGTTTCGACTTTATTTAAGAAAATAATATTGTTATACAATATATGTACATGTATATAATGAAATTAAAAATAATTCTTATTAGAAAAAGTTTTTCTTTCAATTGACATTCCGTCATTCTGTGACGGGCCAACAGCTAGTTAATATATAGTATAATCTGACACAGTTTTTTAAAAATTTCAATTATGTACACTACTATAGGGGTGAGTGTCACAAAAAAATTGTTAAATGACTAATACTAATTTCTAAGGATCTTATTTCTTCCAATTTAAAGTTTCTAATCTAAGCAAATTTGAGGCTCAAAAATTTTTCATAAGTTGAGTTTCACATATAACGGTAAATTAAAATATCGTATGACAATCCTATACAGTTTTATTTCACACATATTTAAAAAGCTTATTTATAAAAGCAGCTGCTTTTTATTGTATCAGATTTAATACTTTATAGAACTCTTTCGATGGGGCAGCAAATCCGTAACAGGTAGAGCTACAGAAAAAAGTTGTTTATAAAACTAGGTAATATTTCTATTTAAACACTATTATATAACTTAAAATTTATAATATTAAATATCAATATTTACCTTTTTTCCATCTAATTTGTGTGTACCTTGATCACAGTAAAAATATCAAGTCTTTATTTCAAACGCTGTAAAAGTTTTGTAAACCCACATACCGGCAGAATGAAACTATATAGGCACATTTTTTAACGTATAGAGTAAAAATATATGGAGTCGCAAAATCTCCCGTTATTCGAAACACAATTTTTACAAAATTCTTGATCCCTTATATCTCAATCCCAAACGATTTAAGTTAGGAATTTGATATTTAAGAAAAGTCAGGTATTAAAAAATAAATCGAAGTCTTTTAAAATTGATTTTTGGAATAACCTCCCATTTAGGAGTTAAAATGGGGAAAGCAGAGTTTTAGTTTCTTTAAATTTTATAATAAATCATTCCCTTGTATAATGAATTACACCGAGTTTCGTGAACAAACTTTTGGATGCGATCACATTAAGGTTTACATAAAATTTGCTATTTCAGATGGTTACAAATACATAAAAAAAAAAAACAAAAACTCTTTTGAAACCTTATTTAAGTAATTTTAATTAAGTATTTAATTTAACATTTTACTACCAGAAAATGGAAATGACCTTATGTCAGACATGCCAACTTAACGTACAAAAGAGCGGATTGTTTTGTGTGAATCCCTTTTTATAAAAAACTAATTAATAATTAAGTTCTATTCTTACAAAATTATTTGAAAAATTGTTTTTAAAAAATTTCAATATTTAATTGACTTACCTTAGGATGTGCTCTTCTAGGAAAGGCAACCTTTGGATCAATCTGAAATATAAGTAAAATTGTGATGTCATAATTACAAGATAAGAAATAAAATTTGAACTAAAAATTGTAATTTAGCATATTAATTATTTCGAATAAAGAAATTTTTTCGTAATTCCAATAAGAAATGTTAGAATTTAAACATTATTATATAATTTAATATTTACCTTTTTTCCATCTAATTCGTGTGTACCTTGAGCTAAAACTTTATCTACACTACCAGGATCGCCAAAAGTAATGAAGCCAAAACCTCTGAAATGAATACATTAATACATTATATACATTAATACATTAATTTAATTGGAATATATTTATATTTAAAAAAGCTCCACCTACATCTTCCAAAATGAAAAAAAATCTAAAATCTAACTCCACCTACCCTCCTCCAAAATTTTTAAGGTTTAAGGAATTGAATTGTGATTTCTTCTTAAATTTAGAATTTTTCTTCGAATTTTATTATCTAAGTAAAAAATGGTTAAAACAAACAGACACTTTCTTCAATTTTAAGTACCCCCTTTAAAAATGGTAAAATTTTATTTTTCGACCTCTTACAGCTCCTTAATAGGGGGCGTGACATTATTTTCCCAAATTTCAAGTTTACCTTGGCCGTTCAGAACATATGAGAGGCCAAAAATTTTGCAAAAATTTAATTTTATACATAGCGGTGAATTTTAGTATCATATGGCAATCCTATGAATTTGCGTTTCAAAAATTTATAAATTTTATAAAAGCAGGTATCTTTTACTGTTTTCATATTAAAAATAAACCAAAAAGAACTCTTGTCATAATAATTTAAATTTAGGGCTTTTTTAGTCTTTTGGGGCTACAGTTCCGCTACATGTGGGACTACAGAAAAAAATTCTTCCATGAAACAATTTTTTTTTTAATTCCTACTTGTAGTTAAAATTTCTTTTCTATCTTTCAAACGTAGTAAAAATTATTGTAAACATACCGGAAGAACGGACGGACGGACAGAGTGAAATAATATAGGCACATTTTTACAAAATCTTTTGAAAATGTTCTACTTGTATTGAATAGATTATAGTAGACTTCAATTACGTAATTGCCAATTTATTTTGTGAATTTTGCTTTTGAAAACAGTTGGAGTATGGCTTATATTGAGCCAAGTAGGAGTTTATATGGATTTTTAAGATTATTAAGCACCAACTGGTTTTATTTACATTTCTAGTTGAATTTAAAAATTAATTTACCGAAAATTAGTAATTACGAAAATTAAACTGTTCAGGAAAATTGAAGGGAAGGTAGAAAATTATAAGGAAAACTACTTGTTATCATATACACATGGTTGAGTTATTCTCTTGTAATGTGAGAATTTAATTCGCTTAAAAATATTTCTATACTAATTACAAGAACTAATGCAGTATGGATGGAAAAGTTGAAAGGAAGATGCATTCAAAATGCTTCAAAATAAATGAAACACTTCTAATTCAATATATTATAAAATCCTTCTCGATTTAAAATACAAAGTTTCATTAAACGTCGACATATGGAAAGAAACGTGGGACGTTTGGACAGAACAAAGTTAGTTTTGAAAAACATTTATTAAAACATAAATATTCAAAGGAAATGGGTTCGTTCGAGGTTCAATTTTGAACGTTGAAATAATGCATATAACACGTTGCATATAAACGTTAAATTAGTGCAAAAGTGGTAATCGTGCTACTTTTATTTGAATGAGCTTGTCTATACCTTAGGTTCATGTTGGAACAGGAGATAAGGTATACTGGACATTTTACATTCTTATTATTAGAGTTGAAAATAAGATAAAAAATTTTTCAATTTTACTGAAACGCGGGGCTTTGAATAGAATGAATTGCTATATATATGTGTGTTGAGAAATCTATAGAGGTGTTAAACCAGGAAATAATCATATATCTTGCTAATCTAGTTAGGATGCTTAGAACAGCGAGAACGAAATATGTGTTGCGTTTTAAATTATAAGAAACGTCTATCTGGAAACATTGTTATTTATAATTTGTAAAACTATTAGAAATAAAAGAATTAGAACTAATTAAGAATACTAGTTAGCAACTTATACCATTTTATATTTGGGAATGTGAGAAAATCTCAAATCACAAAATCCCAAAGTAACAATATCCCAAAATCCCAAAATTCCAAATTACATAATCTCAAATTACAATATCCCAAAATTAGAAATTTTAAATTTTCAATGTTAATTTTCAAAATTGATTTCTATACATATATAAAAATGTCAAAATTTACTATTTTTTAATACTTTTGTTAAGCATCGACATACTATTAGTAATAATTATAGAGTTCGATTTGAAATTAGGACTGCAGCCTTTTCCATTTATGTATATATACATATATTGGTTTATTCATATATG
Source organism: Dolichopus griseipennis (assembly GCA_963082915.1). NCBI lineage: Eukaryota > Metazoa > Arthropoda > Insecta > Diptera > Dolichopodidae > Dolichopus > Dolichopus griseipennis. The sequence goes on along the minus strand of OY720443.1, from coordinate 53,903,485 downwards.
TTTTGTTTTTAAATTGGTTTCAAATTAGAAGGGGTTTTAGAGTTGTATTCAATGTCAGAGTTCTATGCCTTTAACAAAATATGTATGTACATATATATTAATATGCAATATTTTAAATTAGATAGGTACTTTAGAGTTGGTTAGAAAATCAGTTATATGCTTTTTTCGGAATATGTCTTTCAATGTGATTTATGAAGAATTTAGTATTAGAAGAGTACTCGAGAGAAAATTTACTCTTTAGAAGAGTACGTGTTATAAAATCAGAATTTTAATAATTTATGTAGCGGCGGGAGGTTTTATTTTTAAAAAAATTGTTTGCCATTAAATTTGGAATTTTGAAGTTTTATTTTGGAATTTCGTTTTCCGGATTCTGTGATTCGAGATTTTGTAATAAGTTGAAACTTTTTTCGGTATCTTGTAATTTATGGTTTTGTGTTTGAGATTTAGGGATTGAGATTTTGTGATTTGGGATAACCAACCCGTTATATTTAGTTGTAGGAGCGTAGCTATTGAACAAAAGTTCAATAATAAAACTTTCGGATAGTACAGGAGTTTGCAACAAACGAGTCTTTTCTATTAAACATGAATAAAATATAAATAAATTTAGGATGGAATTTATATTGAATTATAATCTAGAATTTTACTTAAAAATATTCAAACAAATCATTAAAAACATCTGCATAAATTAACAACAGGATAATTATTTCTAAGCAGAAATATACAAGCTCTTAAAAGGGATATAATCAATTTAATTTCGGCAATTTTAGTGCAATAAAATAAAAATAAAAATTATGTAATTAAATAAAAATTCTGCATACCTCGATCTTCGCGTTGTTGGATCTTTCATTACCATAGCCTCTGTTATTTCACCAAATCTACTAAAATAGTCTCTTAAACTTTCTGAAATTATAAAATTAAATTCAATATTATTCATTTTTATCTTTGATTTAATTAATTTTTTTTTTAATTTAAAATTTATCACTAATTAGAAAAGTAAAATTTTTCTGTAACTATTAGATCGAATGGGTATTTTCCTAATTTAGGGCTGTTTTTGATTATTTATCAATGGTTCTGAGCATAACTAATGCAATCGAGGAAAATATACAATGAATTATTCGTTTACAAAAGCAGAGAACTCAAAGGTTTTGATTTTTTACAAATAAAACACGATTGCATATCATAAGGCGTAAGGAGAACTAACAAATAGATCTTTTGGAGTTTTATGCAACCAGTTTTGTAACGGGCAGAAATAGTATTAGTGATTTCAAGTCCATACTTTCAAAACCCATTTTCACAACTTAACAATGTTCTATAATAAGATTTGGGTAAAGAGTGTTTGGGAACAAAATTTATAAAACTTTTTTAAATTGTTATTAGAAATTTATTATATTATAAAAAAATGTAAAAAATCAAGACACTTTCTTTTTTTTTTTAAAATCCCCCGTTTAATCAAGAAAAACCGTTAGGAAATATAATATATAATTCTGAAGCTCTATTTTTGTATAACTACTAAACAAATTTGGACAAGTAAGTTACAGGTATTTAAAAATTGTAAAGCAGCTTTTAAGTCTACGTCACCCTTCCTAATACCAAAATATTATCTGAAACTATTAATACTGATTTCTGAGTATCTAACCTGATACTCATAAATCCATATATGCTCATTTCTAAGCACCGTATGTTAATGTTATATTTATTTATATAAGGCCTAGGACAAAAACTGAGGCTTTTTGAGGAACTGCAGCAAAACGTATTTCAATGAAAAAAAATTTTTTACGATATCAATTCGTAGTTAAAATTTCATTTCTTTATTTCGGTGTAGAAATTTTGTCAACCCTCGGACAGATGGTTATAATGAAATTATATAGCCACATTTTTACGACTTGAAAAATGCATAAAGTAACGAAAGCACAGATTAATTTCCATTACTTGAATAATACAAAACAGAAATATTACATTTACTTATATGAAAAGTCAAGTTAAACTTGAAGCTAGCAAATTTTAAGTATATATATATGATAATCCGCAAAAGTATAACAGAAACTACAAGAACGGACCGTATCTTTCGGTGCTTTCAAACATAAGGATCTTCTACCAAAAATAAAATAAAACAAGTGATGAAAAAAACAAGGTTTTAAAATAAGCACAATTCAAAATTACACAGTGTTTCATACTGAGTTTTAGGTAAAATGTATGCATTTATAAAAATAAATTGATAACATTATAATTTATTCATATTATTCATTATTAACTACTAGCTAATGGAGGTTTAATATAAGTCGCTTTTACTGCAAAAACATAAACTTAATTTAAACATAAAAACTACACATGATATAAATGTTAAATTTAAAAGTTTTTTAAACCTATTTTTCTAAGATTATTGTAGTAATTTTTACACTTTCTGTAACTTTCTAAAATTAGACGTAATTTACTTCCAAAAATTTTTTTTGACTAATCGTAGGACTATGTGTTATCAAACACCAACTCTGTTAACAGACTCAACTCCATTTTTAAGGTGCTTCACGCATACAAAATTTGAAGTCTACCGGTCAAATCTTTTCTAATTTAGAGTAAAGTAATGAAAAAACCTTTAAAAAGCTGTTGGGCCGCAATGGGTTAACGGAACTCCAAAAAAAAATTTTTGAAGCTTTCTTTTTAGCAAAAGCAGTACCTACTTCGCAAAATTGGACAAAATTTGAGTCTAAAATTTTTTCGAACAGCCGTCGGACCGACATGGGTAAACAAATTCCAAAACTATTAATAGTGTGAACTCAATTCTCAAGGAGCATCACGTATACAAAATTTGAAGTAAATCGGTCAAACCGTTTTCATTTTAGAACAAAAAATTTTAAATACATGCACCACAACCCCAACTTGGCGGTCCATTAGAGCAAAATTTTTAGCCCGCGATTTCTTTCCGGACCCAAACACCTCTACATACAAATTTTCGTGAAAATCAGCTGAGCAGTTTAGGAGCCTATTCGCTACATACAAACAAACAAACAAACATACATACAAACAAAAAAACTTTCGCATTTATATATATAGATGAATAATAATGAAATCCATATTTACAATATAAGCCCAACGCAATCAAGAAAACCTTTTAACATGTTTTGAAGGATTCTCAAGGATCTAATTCCCCCTCACTCCGCGCAAAATTTTCTGGTTTAAATAATTAAATTGTGATTTGAACAAAAATTTAAACCTTTTCTTTTCCAATTTTGTAATATACGGAAAAAATGGTTAAAAATTAAGAGACAAGAAAAAACTTTTACACATTTTAAAATATAATATTTTGGCTTTAATTTTTGTATATTACTTAAAAAAAACTTTAGACTGGTATTAAAGTTATAGGTATTCAAAAATATCAAAATTTTCTTAAATGAATCATACTAAGGATCTAACTTCTTCTAAAATTACAAGTTTTTAACTTTAGCTGTTTAGAAGACATCAATAAATCAAAAATTTAGCATAAATTGAGTTTCGAATAACGGTTAATTAATTTACAGTATGTCAGCATTATAGATTTATTTTATTGGACTTCTCCAGACTTTGTTAGGCTGTAGGTCCATTGGAATTATTTTTTTACGATATCTATCCGTAATTAAAATATCATTTCTTTAATTCAAACGTTATAGAAGTTCTGTCAACTTATTTAATCAATAGATTTAGTCAAAAGTTAAGAAACTGACAAAGTAAAACAAATAACATTTGTCAACTTTTCTACTATATTCTCCTTGTCAAAACATTCAATACTCGTCATATGGATTGGACTTAGAAAGATACAATAATAAATTTTTACATAATATTCTGATCCAAAAATTGACTGTATTATCCTTAAAATCCTTAGCACATTTTTAATATTTTGATAAGGCAGAAAATATCCGTTATATTACGAAATTAATATTTTTTTCTTTTATATTGGAATTGATAATATTTGTGCTTTATCGTGTCTGGTCATCTGTTCATCGTGTACAGAGATGGGTTAAATTGAAATTTCCACCCACTGCTAATGCTACCACTGCTGCTACATTTTTTATATCACTTTACAATAACTCCTTTTACCTATACCTTAGCTTTTATAAATGTATATGACTTATTTCTACCTACATATTTATATGTATGTATATATGATGTTAAAAATTAACTAAACAAGAGCCTAAAAAATAAACAAATAAAAGCTTTAAAAGCTCAAATCAATGTGAATACAAAATACTACCATAACAACATAAATGCAACAAAAATCATACACCCTAGCGCTACTCAAATATTCAATGTGGTAATCTAGAAAACTAAAAAAATATTAAGAGAAATAATTTGTGTGAGAAAGCTTATGTATAACAGTTTATGCGAGAATGCGCATTGTAAAATAATTTAAGATTCATGCTGAGTTTGACAGGAAACAAACCTTCTTTTTCATAAATAATTCTCAAAAGAGAAATTTTTCGTTTTTAAGATAAACATAAACCGTTAGAGACAAATATATAATAAATAATAACAATAATATAAAAGCTTTTTGGGAATTGCAAAAGCTTTTAAATTATAACTACATTAAAACTGCAAACAATTTATTGTTGTACCTATACAGTAAATCAATTTAAAAAAAATTATTTACCTTATGTCATCTTATAATGAACGGTTTTTAACATGATCTTTCATTATTATTTAAAAATTTACAGTTTTAAATAAAATATGGAGAATAACCTAAAAAAAATTTTTTTTTAAATTAATTCTAAATACCGTTGTTAACTGTAGATAGAAAATACAAATTTATGATATCCCTTACCTTTATTGTACAGGGTGTCGGTAAAATTATTTGAAAAATGTACTCATTTCAAGTGAATCTGAGAAACTGATGATTTAAAGAATTAAATACTTTTAAATAAAGAATTAAATTGGTACATAAATAACGGTTTTGTATGCATTATTTTATTACATAAATAACGGTTTTGTATTGCATTTATTTTTAAAGATTGAAGTGTCAAAAGAATGTCAAAAGATTTCAACTTTTCCTTGTAAATATGTAGTTTCTAAATATTATATCACATATTATAGCTGTTAAGATAATATTTTCTATAAACTCAAAAAAATATTTATAATTAGTAAGAAAGAAAGTGCTCTTATCGACGATCTTATCACTTATCACAGCTCAAACATAATTGCACGCTTACTTACAAAAAATTAACCAATTTACATTTCCAAAGCCTATGTGTAGCAATTTTTTAATTAATATATTGAATGTGTAAAATAGCAATTTTTTAAACGGCTTATTCTAGCAATAACCGTTCAACTGATTTAGAAAAACATTTTTAAAGTTTTTGGTTCACAATCGGTTAAAGACACTCGACAAAATAAAGGAATTTTTTTTAAACTTTCTCCAATTCAAAGAAGTATTTCCTACTTTCCAAAATTCGACGTAATTTACTTCCAATCATACAAAATTTGAAGTCAATCAGTCAAACCGTTTCAAACTTAGAGTAAAATAACGAAAAAATCTGTAAAAACCTTTTGGGGCGCAATGGGTTAACGGACCTCCCCAAAAAAATGTTTAATGTTTTCTTTTTAGCCAAAGCAGTACTTCGCCAAATTGGACAAAATTTGCTTCCGGAAATTTTTTTTAATCAACGATCGGGCCGACATGAGTTAACAAATTCCAAGTTTGTTAATATAGTGTCAACTCAATTCTCAAGGAGCATCTCGTATAGAAAATTTTACGTCAATTGATCAGAACAAAGAAGTTTAAATACTTTTACCAAAGCCTCAACTTGGCAGTTCGTTAGAGCTAAATTTTTAACCCACGATTTCTTTCCGTACCCAAAATTCTCTATATACAAATTTTCATGATAATCGGCTGAGTAGTTTTCGGAATCTATTCGTTACCTACAAACAAACAAACTTTCGCTTTTATATACATAGATTATTTTATAATTTACAACTACAATTAACCACAATACCTATATAAACTAAAATAAATAATTATTTTAATCAATACGTGGTTAAAATTTTACAGTGAATTTAAAAAAAAATTAAAAAATTAAAAAAATTACAACGTTAAAGACTAGCTTTTTTTGTAATTTATTCGTTTTGTTCTTGAAATCGTTTTAAAATTTAGTTTCCAAATTAATTATAGCTTATTATAACCTTAATAAAACTATGTTGAATAAGTTGCAAGTATTTTAGTTCTATAAACTTTCAAAAACTTAATAATAATTATGAATTATTTGAAAAACAAATACATAGATAAGTATAACTGAAAAATCAATTATCAAAATTTACTAACAACCTTACACTGCACTACCGCATATTAAGACAGACAGATAGAACACGTTGTAACTTTGTTTGATAGTATGTCAGATAAACATATACTTTAGAAATTTCTGTTAACTTTAATGTTTACTTTAAAGTTTGCTTATTTAAAGACTCTAGGAAGGGGTAAGAAAATTTGCAATAATCATATTAAAAATAGTTTGCAATAGTTGAGAAATATATTGGTGGCTAATGGGATGGAAATAGCTATTTTTAATTTTTAAATAACTAGCTTATACACGGTTCGCGTAACTGCGCCTCGTAATGCGTCTTTAATTGAAGCTGATGTTATTAGGAACACACATGTGGTGTAAATGTTATTTGAAATATTTATTATACTATTGAAGGGCTCTGTGTGTTAATGGGTGACTTAATCTAGGTGGTGCAGCTTTGATTTCCAGGTCATGAAATATTTAATTGGAAAAAAAAGTATTGATAAACGGTTGGTAGGTAAAATACAACATAATTAAAATAAATAATATTAATAATAAATGAATAGAACGTATTGGAAGTGAGATGTAAACGGGTTGCAACGCCTACATGTTAGGGTGGCTTATAACAAACAACAAAAACAACAACATTAAACTATTAAATTATTTTTTTAAAACGCTTACCAAAGTAACCATAAAATATTTTAAAAGTTATTGTGCTGCAATGGGTTAATAGAACTTGAATTTTTTTGCAACTTTAATTTGAGCCTAATCATCGAGCCGATATGTGTTAAAAAATTTCAAGCCCGTTAATAAAATCAACTCCATTGCCAAAGAGCTTCAAGTAAACAGCATTTGAATTCAATCTGTCGTACAGTTTCTAATTTAGAGCAAAGTAGCGCAAAAATCTTTAAAAAGTTATTGTACCGCAAAGGGTTAACGGAACCTGATTTTGGAGAATTTCTTTTTGATCACAACACCCGATAAAAATGGACGTAATTTGCTTCCAAAATTTGTTTGACCAATCGTCGTGCCGACATGTGTTAACTAATTTCAGTTTGGGAGTCTATAAGCTGCAAAAACACATTCGGTTTTATAAAGATAGAAGATTGTTTATAAATTTTAAATACACATTATACATTTGGTCACCAAGGGGATTTTATAAAAATATTACTTATCTTCATTAATTATTTTTTCAATTAAAAAATATTGACCTGTGTAAAGTTCGAACTCACACTCCCTCTGTTTTCCATTTGCTTGCACACCCTTTATGCCCCTTTTGAATTTTAAAAAATTGTGTTAATATTTTTACTTTAAAAACTAAACTTTTAAGAAAATTTTCTTCCTTAAACTTCAGTTACTTAATTTTTTATAATATATCTACATATATATCTATAAAATAATTTATGATATCTTACTTACATTTACAAAATACATTTAAAATAAAACAAAAAAAAAAATCTCAATTAGGCGGTAATCAAACTAGATTCTAAAGCTGCAATTTTACATTCACCACTTTTCCATTCTATTGTATAGTTTAATAATAAAATGTGTCTTATCTACTTAAAAACTCAATGAAAACGTCTACATTCTTTAAACATAAGAAGTTGAGGTATAGAAAATAGATAAGTGAAAAATACATATATATATATGTCTATAGGTATGTATAGGTTTTTGTAATTTTTTGTATTGTTTTTCTCCCTTAACTGAGACATAGTCATATTCACATTTAAGATTTTGTATAAGTATATATATATATATGCAAATATATATGTATCTATATTTAAAATTCAAAGACAAATTGCTGACACGCTTTTATTATACAAAATAAAAAAACCGTTAAACTTGCAATCTATAGGATATCTAATTAAAAATAACAATTGCAAAAATTGTGTCAGTTAAGAAATAAAATATTTGATTGATTTATATAAGGCCATGCTTCATGTGGCATGACCTTAGTTTAACAACGCTTTTCCCTCATGAAATACAACAACTGTTAGATATGAAGTTTGAGAATCAGTTTTTCATTACAAAAATAAAAATGAAGTGTTTTTTGTACAAAACTAGATTTAAGATTTGAACTGTTCATAGTATTTTTAACGATTGAAAAGTCCCTGTTCTTTGCATTCAGTTCCAGTTCTAGATCAGTTTTTTTGGCATGAAAAAATATGCAACAACATACTAATTAAGTGTTGGTTCGGAGGACATTTGATCGGATAAAAAGAGCACAGCTAATCAATTTTTCTTAATAGAAACAACATTCTGTTTTCTTCAAAATTTAAAAAAGAGATTTATAATAAGCAATATATATTATGAAAGAAAATCTAATTTAATGATGTCTTTTGAAATTTTAATGCATCAAATAAAATTAAATTGAGGTCTGCCTTAAGCTTTCTATAGTATATTGAAATATAAAGAGAAGTCAATATATTAAGTACCTATATTTATTAAAGAGATTTTATAAAACGTTATGAATACTCGTATATATATGTATTGTATATATGTATATGTTAAGGCAAATCAAAATTGAACCGTTTAGAATGGGTAGTTTTGAAATTATTTGATTTGATTTTAATGTTTATATTTATCCTAGTACTGTAACAATGACTTCTAGGTTTCCTATATTTCCATCATTTGATTGGTTTACATATTTCTTATATAAGTTTTTTCGAACATGCTGATTTTAAGATGATACAACTCCAACAATTGATTTGTATGTAAATGAAAGATTCCAACGGTTTATCCTTACTTAAGGTTTGCTACTAGGTGTACGAAAATTATATGCAAATTATATTCAACTCTTGACCGAATAAGTACTTTTTTATTTTTGAAGGAGCTTTGGACATCTTTTGAATGCTCATCATTTCCAAAAGTAATCTTGGTAAAAACTAGCTTGATTTTCTACGTTTTGCAGTCGAAACTGTTCACTCATCAACACTCTTGAATTACTAAAAGATTGTTATTTAAATAACTTGATATTTAGGATAACTCATGATCGATCTAAACATGATAGAAATAGTTCTAAGTGTATGGATTGGTTAAGTATCAAAAATAGATCGATTAGAGTAGAGTAGAAGTAGAAGTAACTAGAGTTCTCTCAGAAATCTGCTTCAACTACACCAATTTACCCTTCCGTATATGTGCCAGCACGATAACTCAATGTTATCGTTAAAACTGAAATAGCTGGATTTTTCCAAATTAAATTCCCTTAAAGTGTTTAAGAAAAAAATTGCAAACTTTCTTTTTGAACAACAGCTTCGGTTTGTGCCATTAAAATTTCTATAACCAATTTGAATATATATATAAAATTATTAGAACCGAGATGTTGGGAATAAAACCAAATAAAGTTCTTTATTAAAGTTTCAATATAGGCCTTCATTTTCGAGTAGCTGCCATATAAGTTTTGAATTGCGCCTATAAATCTTTTTACATTATGAAATTAATTTATAAATAAGCCAAGCGCATTTATAAAGGTTTAGATTACTCAGAGCAAAGATAAGCTACCATAGACATTTCTACAGTAAGAATAAATATCTTTAAAACCAACAAATATTGCACATTAATATCAGTAAGTAAAAAATCAGGAAAATTCCAAGATGCTTCTATTAAATTGTTTGGCAACTGCCATTTTATAAATTTTAATTAAATTTTTAGGGTGCCGTGAATAAAGGTCCTCCAAATTAAAGTCCGTTGTGTTATTTCTCAAGAGGTCAAAGATTGTAATTAAGAAATAAGTCCACAGCGTTTTAGTTCTAAAAAAGTGGTATCATTTATTATTTAAAAAGAATTTACACCCCGAAGTCTTATATCCTATACCATTTTGCTTGAAAAGTTTTAAATTAGGAAGAATATTAGAATTGTATTCGAAATTAGGGTATTCCCTTTTTCAAAATGTTTATATGTTTGTAGATGAGAATTTAAATAAGGAAAGATTTTAAAGTTGAATTTAAAGATCTAAAAAAAGAAGAATATCTATACCCTGTTTTTGAATCTTACTCTAAGATCTTCCCAGAATATCGTCTATATAAAATGGGAATTAGCACTCCGCAGCTGTATTTCATAAAGGAAACTTAAATTAAAAAAAAATAATATCCCGGCATTTAATTAAATGTGAGAAATAGGCCTAAAAGCGTCATTCCGCAGGATCTAATTTCAATGCTTTTACATTTTTATCTGATGATTATTATTTACGCAGTTCTTTCGCCATTTAGATTGTTACATTTAAAAATTTTGACGTTTATCTTAGGAGATTCAAATGTCAAAAACCATTTAAATGCTTAAAGTTCTAATGATTGAAGTGTTAAAGTCTGAATTTATGAAAAACAAACTATTTGTCAATTTCATATACTCGTAAATTCAAAAACAAAAAAAAACCACAACATTGTGACATTAGCTGATATTGTGATTTGTGACATTAAATTCTATTGAAATAACGTATAATTTTTTAATTATTTTGTTTTTTTATACTAGAAACGCCATTTTATTTTAAAAATTTTTTTTTTTTTTTGTTTAAGACATTTTAATTCTATAATATTTTGATAAAATTGAATTATGAATGAGTCAAAGAAAGAAATATCAAAAGATCATCATAGAAAATATAACACATCAATTCAAAATGTCCAAGGAAAAAATATTAAAAAAACTTATTTGCATGCTGTTAAATTGAAAACATATTATGAAAAACATAAATTAGCCGAACTAATTAAAGTAATTTAAAAAAATAACTTATTATGAGAAGATTTTAATTAGATTAATATAAATTTTATTCATAAATTTATATATATATAGAAAATAATTTATGAAGCCGGAGTACAAAGACCATGGAATTTTGCAGAATGGCTTTCAAAGAATATTCGAAATTTTTATAGTGAAGAACATTATAATAAAACTGTAGTTAAAGCTCCAATAGGTTTTGGTAAATATCATTAGAAATATATTTGTAAAATATTTATTTAAATATATATATATATATATAAATTAATAAATTTTTAGATGTTAATATGATATTTAAAGATGCCTACAAAACATACGGAATTCCAACAGTTGTTTATACAAAGAAAAATAAAGAAGAGACAATTGATGAAACTTATAAAAAAATTAATTATTTTTTAGAAAAATTTAATGTATCAAAAAAACATAAGATATTTTTCAGTTAGTTTTATGCATTTTTTTTACTTTATTTATTTAGTAAAATTTTATTTATATATTTCAATGCAGATTTTCCATTAACCTGTCACAAAACTTTTCAACAAAAAAAAACAGATGTCTCTACTGCAGTAACATTTAATTTATCAAAAATAAATAAAAATCAATTAACACAAGTTGAACATACAACTAAAACAAATGTTGGAACATATGATAAAACAAGAAAAAAAATTAATTTAAATAATAATATATCTTATGTCACTGGAACCATTCTCAATTATTCTAAAACAAATTATACAAGCGCTAAAGATGTTAAAGAGCGAACTTTTGTATATCGTATAATTTTATTTGGAAGACGCGGTTGTGGTGATAAAAGTTTAGCTAAAATTTTATGTGTTAGATTTAAATTAATTTATGGTAACTTTATATACATAAATATATATATATATACAACTATACATTCTAATTTTTCACAAATATTTTTCTTGACAGTTAATATTGAAGATTTGATTTTTCATAAAACAAATAATTTGGAAGATTTTAATGTACTGTTGAAAAAAGATCCACAAAATTCTCAATATAAAATTTCTTATCCAGTTTTAAAAACTATTGTATATGAAAGATTATTACAGCCAGATTGTATAGCAAATGGTTGGGTACTTTGTGGATTTCCATTTAATGATATTGGTTTTGATGATATAATGAATGAATTTGTAACCCCACCAAATAAAATATTTTTTATACACGTTAGAGAAAGATTATGCATTCAACGATTAATACGGAAAATTGCAGGAAAACAGTGTACATTTCAAACGGAAGAATTTAAAATTACACATGCAAAAAATCTTATTTCTAGTATAAATGTGGAAGTAAGTAATAATACGTAACTAGCTATTCATTAATAATGTTATGTTATGTTAAATATTTAAGATATCTATCGTCTAGAACATTTGCAAATATTTTCAATAAGTTTTAAGATAAAAATCCAATAAACGCTTTGCTTGCTTCACATGCTTATTTTTGCAGAAATAGAATAACAAGCAAAGCAACTATGACTCAGTTTTTTAATGAAAACAGTAAAACAGACATTTTAACATATTCCATAAGTCAATTTTTTTATGTTTGTCCTATTATGACAAAAATAAACATTTTATTGAAGACGTCAAAGCGTTAGAAGCAAGCGAGACATGCAAAGCGTTCATTGGGCTTTCGCCTTCAGTTAAGTTGTAAATTAAAGTAATAATATAATGTTAGTCAAATTCCATTTTCAAAGATTGAAACTGTTATGCGCTAAAGCCTATTTAAAATGCTATGTACAACAAATTGAGCTTTTCATAACGGTAGTTTAAAATACCGTATGGCAACACTATATAATATAAACAAATAAACCTTATAGATCTTTTGTTATAAAAATTTAAATATAGGATTTTATTCAACTTTCAAGGGCTTTAGTTCCATAAAAGGTGGAGCTACAGAACAAAGTTTTTCTATAAATTTAATTTTTTTGAAATAACTTTAATCAGTTAAAATTTCATAGCATTATTTCAAATGATGTAGAAGTTCTGTAAACATCCAGACAAACAGCCGGATGGACATAGTAAAACTTTTTTTTTGAAAATTTGCTAAAATTCATTAAAATATAGATATCTTTAGTTAAAGTATTAATTTCTTCAGTTGAAGTATAAATGGTAATGCAAAAAAATCTAATACAATTGCAATGAATAGATTGTTTATTTAATGTAATATTTAATTTAATTTAATATTTATTTTAATTTATTTATTTTTTAATAAAATATAAATAATTTAACATTTTAGATGAAATATTATAACTTAAGAAAATTGAAAGTATTGGCTTATCTTGAAAAACTACGTGAAACAGTTCATATTGATGGAAATCACAGCTTCGCAACAGTGCAAACAGATTTGTTTTCAAAACTATAAAAAAAAATATGCAATTTTTAAATTTAAGTATGCCAGTAATTAAGGTTTTCCTAAATTGCCTTTTAAATTTTAAGTTGTTAAATATTAAAAAATTAAAATCTAAAATGTAACCACAAGTATTTTTCAGTTTTGTACTCGGTATTTTGCAATACTTTAGCCGTCATCGCTATTGAAATTCAGCCAATTGAAACGTCAAACTTTATTTCTTTATACACGAATACAAACAAAATAAGAGTTATTCTCTTTTAATTTTTGATTGAACCAAAAAAAGTCATGTGATTCTCAAAAACGACATTAAATCTGTACATTAATTAATTAACAGTCCAAGTAATCAATGGCTTAGTTGAAAGCCAAATGTAATGGAAGCCAAGTTATCATCTACAACCTGCAATGGTAGCACTTATTTATACAAACAAACTTATTTATACAGAAAGGTCTAACTGTTGTGCAGTTTCCTATCATGGTACGTGTATGTACGTGTATATACGTACGTGTTATTAGTTACCCCCTGAAAAAACGATATTATTGAAGTATCTAACGAAAAAGATTCCTAAAATAAGCATAATAAATAAATTGTGTCTTCAAAATTATCTTAATATCAAAATTTTAAAAAAATTAAAAATAAAAATATTACATTACCTGGACTAGTCTGCCAACTTAATCCACCAATAAACATTTTCCTGCAAAAAGAATAATTGAAATGAATTTAATTGAAATTAAACTAATTTAAAATAAATTAAAGATAAAAACAAAACGTTATTTAATACTTTTAATAACTACAAAAAAAAGTTCTTATTCTAATCGCAGTAGATTCTAAATTTTAATGCTTAAATTCTTTATACTTTATGCATATGATATAAGTTATAAGGAGGATTATTAAGTATCCGTCAATTTATGCCCAAGAGTCTAGACGATCTTGTAGATAATGAAGTGCTTATACACTTATAAAACTAATCAAAAATGCAGAGCTTCATTGCATTAATATTGACAGACGTAAATTTGACAAAATTGTCACAATTATTTAAAAAAAATTTTTATACAAGGTGTAATTACTCTAAATTTTAATTAAATTGTAGGTTTCACTACTTTTCTTTCGTAAATAATCGAATTGTCAATTTTCATGAAAAAGGGTAAAGGCCGCCGAACAATTGTTTACAATTTGTACAAATTTTTCCAGGTTGTCTTATACAGTCTTAAAATTTGCCAATAACACAACATGGTCAGAGAAGGCAGTCCATTTCTTTTCAAGACAATTCATAAGTCGACAAGGGGATCTCCGGATCAGCGTAGTACAAGCCAAATAGACCACATATGTGTCTGTAATAGATGGAAACAATTTCTATTGTAAAATCTTGGAGAGATGCAGATAAATACCCAAACTACATGCTTCTCACCGTAAAGAACAGCCTAAAACTTACAGTTATTGGAAACGGAAACGCTATAAGTAAAAAGAAAATAAATGTGCGCAAGAAAAATAACAAAGTTACTATTTTAAAAGTTGTATCAAGACTAGATGATATATTAAGAAATCAGACAATATTGATTGAAGAAGTTCTGCAAAGGACAATCTTAGGAGAAGGTGTCTATCGCAATTTTTGCAAAACTTCTTTTCCACCACTGATTAATAACAACAATTCTATCATCTCAAATTCAGTTGGTAAAACTAATTTGTTCGTAAAATTTTTTGCAGCAAATTCCTTACTCCCTCTTACTGCACAACCACCTCCAGTATTTCCTTCAGTTGATCTCTCAAGGGGTAAAATTCATCAAAGGGTTTTGTACTTAGGACTCGTACGATAGTGAAAGTTCTAAAGAGTATAAATATTAATAAGTCCACAAGTCCTGATGAAATTCCAGCTATAGTTCTTAAACACATTGCCTTTCCGATTCCAAAACCTCTGCGCTATCTGTTTTCATTATCATTTTCAACTAAGAAATATACCAGTTAATGGAAGATTGCTCTTGTTTTTCCAATTCTTAAAAAAGGTGACAAAAGCGACACCTCAAACTACCGACCAATTGCCATCACTTCGATCCTTTCCAAAATAATGGAAATTCTATTAACAAAAGGCTTTGAGATTTCTGAATAGCTCGTTTTTTTTAAACTATCGGCAATATGGTTTTAGAAGAACGACCGGCGATCTTTTAAATTGGCTTTGCGAGAAACTTAACACCAGCATTCACAGCTCTGGTGAATCTGAGGTTGTGGCTCTAGAAAAGAGCCTTTTGAAATCCTTTGATCGAGTATGGCATAGTGCTCTTTTGAGTAAATGTCGGGCAATCGGTTTGAGTAGCCTCTTTTTTACATGGATTGGGGATTTCCTTTCGAGCAGTCGTATTCGTGTTCTTATCAACTCATGTCACTCATGAAATAAATGCTGGTGTTTCTCTTCCTTATCACCCACTCTTTTTTTGATTTTTATCAATGATTTGCTCTCTTCCCTCCTCAATCCAATCCACAGTTTCGCCGACAAGAGTACTCTGAGGGCATCCTACGACTTTTAAAAAAATCAAATGACCCTTCTACCGCAATCAATTTAGAGAAAAATCTTATGGCTAGCTTAGTCAATCATGACCTAGCGAAAATATCTGATTGGGATAAGGTTAACAGAGTTTAGCTTAACGCTTACTAGACTCTATTCAAAATCAAATTACCCCTATTCTGAGATTTCAGGGAGAAATCAAACAGCGCTCTGGTTTAGCTTAACCAAAAAATGTTATGGAATGAACATATTTTTGATGTAGCTAACAACGCTGTCAATTGTTTAGGTTTTCTCTCTCGCTGTGAAGCATATTTTTCTCCCAGCGATCTGTCTAATATCTATAAAGCCTACATATGACCTAAAATACAGTATAATTCTCACATTTGGGTTGGCGCTCCTCAAACTTCACTAAGTTGTCTGGACAAAATCCAAAATCGCGCTTTGCGCCTAATTGGAAAACCTTCCATCGAGGCTACTTTCACTCCTCTTAGCACTCGTTGTAATATCGGAGCTTTAACTCTTTTTTATAGATATCTTATAGGTATTGACACTTGCTCTATTGAATTAAAATCAATAATGCCTATCCTTTAAACAATTCCAACGCAACACCGGGGAGGCCTCAAGTGCTCACTTCTACACAGTAGGAATCCCCACGTGGCTTAAAATTGGTTATGGAAACTCATTTATTGTGATAACTGGTAGAATGTGGAACATGCTTCCATCCAATTTGTTCCCCTCGCAGCACCATTAAAATTAAATCGGGAGTAAAACAAGGCTATCCACTATCTCTCCCATTATTTAACACAATACTCGATGAGATTATATGAAAGGCAAAAACCATTATCAGAGGAGTAAAATGGACTCTTATAAGCAGATAGCAAGTCTAGTTGATCCCCAAATTATCATAAAGAAAACTAAATACATATGAGTAGATGAGTAGAAATGCATACACAAGATGTAATGCCCCTTTAGTATAAACAACGTTATTATAGAAGATCTTCCGAATACAGCTATACATTGGAAGTATATTGACTACTGATGGAGGTATAATTCAGGTAAAAAATATAGTGAAACTTGCCAAAATGGCTTTCTGTGGACTAAGGTGTGTATAGAATATTTTCTTTATCAGGCAGGGTGATCTGGATCATAAAGAAAAAGGGCATTGAAAATATACAGGTCTTCTTTAATAGATGCCTACCAGTGACGGCCAGATAAAGAGAAAATGGAAATTAATAGGCCACAACAATAGAAAGGCTTCGAACAATATTGCACGTCAAGTTTTGGAATGAAACCCGTAGGAAAACAAAAAATGAGGTATAGCTCGCAAAAAATGAAGGAAGTTAGCCAGGAAACAAACAGAAGATACCCGTAAGACTTGGGCTCAAATTGAAGAACTAGTCCAAGACTTTATTTATTAATATTTATTAACTAAAAATTATGTTAGCAATCTCAGAATTATAATGGTCTCGAATAACGGCAACTATAATCTTCCTCGTTATCTTTATAGTCTTAGTTGCTTTATAATATGGCCATGCAATTGAATGAACAAGAACTTGTACAAAATGCAAAACCAAAAGTATGTATAGAATTGAATTTAGATAATAATTATCAAAAAAAAAATAAGCATTTTTCCGAGCTCAATTGCTTTTGTTAGCTCTAAAATTAAAATAAAAAATTAAAGTATCAAAAATATAAAGAAAAAAAAAAATGTTTATGACTTTGTTTTAAATTTTAAAAATGTCCATAAATAATTTAATTAATGATACATACCAATCTGATGCTAAGGATGAATAACTGAAATGAAAAAGTTGAAATTTTTTAATTAAACAACCATATAATGAAATGTGAACAGGTTTTATGTGAAAATTAAATAGTTAATAAAATATTTTAAAAGAAATATAATTTTGGTATAATTTTTAACATGTTAGTAAATGTTAATCCAATATTATTTTCCGATAAACCGAATAAAATAACGTAAGTTTGATTTCGTAATAAAGCTCACAGATACAGAAAAGATTTATAATTCAAATAAAAAAATTGAGTATCAATTGGAGTTAAAAACATTCTACATGTATTAAGACCCAGTACTATCCTACGTTTGATTATGTTATAAGAATATTATAAATCTAACATCTTTTGTCTTTTTCAAAAATGTAGTAAAGGCTCGCTGTTGGCTCGCTAGATGTATACATAGGCTCGCCCATACAAAAAGTGAGCAACTTTTCTGCGAATAATTTTTCTTTTGCTCACATGTCACTCTTGTACATGGCCACTTGCATAAAAACCAATATTCCCACTCGCAGATATTTTTAAAAAAAAATACCTCACTCGCTGTCTGCCTATAAAATAGACACTTTTCCAATTCGCGTTGTTTCAAATGATTATTAAAAGGTTTTAAAAGGTTTTACATCCAATTAATTAGTCGAATACTAATAATAACGTAGTAATAAGTGTGGTCGGTCAAATTAAAAAAAGAGTATATTGAAGGGCGGAGTGATCAGAGCACATTTTATATAAAATCTAATTACCTAACAAAATGTATAGCAAAAAAAAATATTAGGAAACAGTTTCTTAACAATTTAAAATAAATATGAACGTAAGTATACATAACTTTTAAAGAGATCCCATACAACCAGCGAGCCATATATCCAGTATATAAATAAATAATGTATAAAATTAAAATTATTACATAACATGGACTTAAAGCATTAAGCAGTTTCTAAGGATAGGTTAAAAATGCAATTAATTTACAAAAAAAAAATTTAATTAATAGTTAATTAATAAATTATTAAGTGCCAAATTTAATTAAATTCTACTCGGACTGGGTCCATTACACTTTACTGAAAAATAAAACATCCCGAATGATATAAAATCTTGAAAAAAAATTTCCCGAAAATATCAAAATTCCAAATGATTTAAAATCTTGAAAAATAACGTGCCGAAAATATGAAAATTACCGAATTACGAAACCATATTCAAGTAAAGTGTCATAGATCCAACCGGACTACTAAAAATAAAAACTACTTAATTTATTTTAACTATCAATATTAATTTACTTTTTTAATATATCTACATATATGTATACAAAATAGTATAGCATCTTACCCAGGATCATTTGGCACTTCCGAGGAAGACACAGCAGCACCTAAATCATGTTGATTTTGATGTTCCATTTTTTTGTTTTTTTTTTTTGTTTTTTTTCTTATTTATTTTTTAATTTACAATAAATATATAATACTTTGTTTATACACAACTATATATATATAAGTGGAATTTATTTATTTAACAACAAAAAAAAAACTATATAATTATTTAATATATTAAGTTAACTAAAATTTAACTAAATTTTTTTTTTTTTTCTTTTTTTTATATTTAAAATATTCCTTTAATTAAAAAGTTTTTTTAAATTTTATTTGCCACATTTTTTAAAATTAAAAAAAAAATTATATAAATATTTTATAAAAAATAATTTAACATATTGCGTAACTTTTTTTTTATTAAAATTATAATTATAAAAATAAATACGATAAGTTTTAACGGATAAGTATTTTTTTTATAAATTTTTGTAATATTTTTATAAATTTTTGTATATTTGTTTTTTATTTTTTTTTTTAAATAAAATGTAGATATTTCACTTTTATTACACGTTTTTATTTTCTTTTGATAATCAAATATGTCTTTTGTTATCTGTTAACACTAATATATTTGTTTTTGCCCATTAACTTCTTTATTTTCTTAAGGCCTAATTATAAACACCGTCTATATATATATATATAATAAAATTTATATATAGGTACTTAATTTACATAATATTTTACAATATTTTTATTTATATTGAAATTATGATTTTTTTTTTTCATTTAAAATAATATATGTATATGTGTAAAACATTCTTTAATAATTTTTTATATAATCACTCATATGTACTAAAAAAGATGTTAATAAAAGAAATAAATTTTATCAGATATTAAAATTATTATTACACACACACAGAATATATATATATATATACTTTTTTTTTAATTAATTTGTATTTATATTTTATATTTTAAAATTTGAAACAAAAAAAATTTATTCTTAATAAATTTTTTTAATTTTCTTTAATTATATACACACACACAAATCACCGATCTCAATTCTGAACTCTCCTCAAGTCAAACTGTCAAAATATAAAAAAAACGTTTTGAAGCAAAAAATAAGAGAGAGAATTTTCAATTTATAATTTATTAAAGAATTTTATTTAATTCTCAATTTTCATAAAAAGAAAATTAACCAATACAAAGATAAAAATTAAAATTAAATTTTATGAATGTATACATCTATACACAACGTATAGTGATTAGTGATTAGTGAAGTGAGTGAATAATGAATGATCTTGATTTTTTAAGAGCATTTAAAATAATATTTTATTTATCAATTATCACTCACGACTCACGAGTCGCGATTCACTCACAAGTCACAAAATACTCGCAAAAAAAAAAAAAAAAAAAAAAAAAAACTTTTATATTTAAATTTGTTATAATTATAAAAACAATGTGATTTTTGAACTATACCTTAAACTAAAAAAAATATTAATGTAACCTCTACAATTTTAAATTTTTCTAAATATCTATTAGATATTTTTAATTAGTATATTTTTATGTTTAGAATATCTTTTTTAATTATATTTTAAATTATTAATTTTAATATACTGAATACCAAAAAAATAACCTCACTATTATAAAAATAAAATAAAATGTGTCAAAAAGTAAAAGGTAGGTACCTATGTATATAAAAATAAAAAATGATTTTAAAAGGTAATTGTAAAATAAAAATAAAAAAACATGTATGAAAATTTAATATATAACTATAGATACCTCAATGTCTACATATAATATATATATAAAATTATCTTATAATAATTTTTTAAATGTGTCAAAAATTTTCAATCAAGTTAAGTAGTTAGATAACAGTAGCTAAGCTATAGTATATAATATATATTCATGCATTTTCTGCAGTATATGAAAATATATATAAAAAAAAAAAAAAACAAAAAAAAAAATGAATGAAGAGCTTTTCAAAGTGGTTATCTAATTCTTTTATACTCGTTGTTTAAGTGAGCATGTTTTCATTGATCATCTAATATTATATGTATATCCTCCTCCTATTTCTATTCCTCCTATATTCCTATATATATGATTTTAAAAGTTTACTGACTTATTTTCTTCTTTTTATCTCTCTCTCTCTCTTTCTCTCTCGCTCTTTCTCTTTATATTTTTTAAGAGATTTTCTTCTGTTTACTTTTTATATTTTATTTTGTATTTTTATAACAAATTTATACAAATATAAATACATATTTGTATTGGTATAAATATATAATATAATATTCTTTAAAAACTTTATTGTGGTGAATATGTATGTCAATTTATTATTATTTTTTTTTTAAAACAAAAAAAAAAAACCCCCATCATATGTTACATATTCATATAGCACATTGTGACTTTTGAAATATTGTCATAGAGCTAGATGAATTTTATGGTATGCTTATATATATAATCTGTTTATTAAAATATGATAACTATTATCACCGCTTTTTTTTTTTCTTAACTTTTAAATATTCTTTTTTTTTTTTTAACTTTTAAATGAATATTATTTATAATGATTTTTATTTTATATATACATATAATATATATATATATATATATTTAATTGATGTTTTATATTGTTTTATATTATAATTAAAAATAATTTATTGTATTAATTAAATTGTGAAATATATTTGTTTTTATTTTATTCCTATATAATAGGCTTTCAATTAAATACAATTTTATATATATATATATTTATGTATATATAT
Organism: Dolichopus griseipennis; assembly: GCA_963082915.1. NCBI lineage: Eukaryota > Metazoa > Arthropoda > Insecta > Diptera > Dolichopodidae > Dolichopus > Dolichopus griseipennis. The sequence continues at coordinate 53,881,841 of OY720443.1, read as the reverse complement.
ATATATATATATTATTATCACAATTACTATTTCACCGCGATGATACTTTAAACCAATTAAAGACTAAAAGAATAAAAAATAAAATCGATTTATTCAAATATAAACCTAGTTTTAAATCAGAATTTTTTTTGTATTATTTTATTTTAAACTTTTTAAATTAAATATACTCTAGATATATAATTTTTTAATAAAAAATAGTAGTTAGATAATATATTATAATATCAGATATCTGTTTTTTTTTTTTAATTTAAGATTTTCAAAAAAAAAAAATCCTCTTGTTTACCTTTTGATATTTACATAACACATATATGTTAGGTATAAATAAATAAAATTTTATTAAATAAAAAACTATATAATTTACTATATATATATATATGTATGTCTATATTAAACTAATTAAAATAAAAAAAAAAATAGTTTTCAATTTTATGATAGGTATATATATATTTTTAAAAAAAATTGTATTTTCACTTCACTTCACATTTATTTTAACACAATAATATAAAAAAAAAAAATTAAAAAAAATTTTTTTTAGAATTAATTTTTTTTTTCATCTAAATCATCTGTTATTCGAAATCTCCCGTATACCACATTAAAAATTTAATTGACAAATTCCAACTAACATGGGGAAACCGAATTACAAACTAACTGCAGCAAAACCATTCATATTAAATTTATATACAAAAGTAGCTTTTAATTTTTTTTTTTTTTTGTATTTAATTTTTTCTTCATATATTATTATAATTTTGTATATAAAAATTTATATATTTATTTATAATAATTATAGTATAACAGTTTTTTTGGGTTTTATTTTTTTGTCTTTTATTGTACTTTTTTTTTATTTTAAAATAAAATCAAATTTTTCTCTTAAATTCTACTGTTGTTTAGCTACTACATGTGATTATATTATTTATGTATATAATATTATATATTATTTATATATATTTGAAGAATATAATATAACTATGTCATATTTTTTATTTTATTTTTTTATATAAGAACATGTTACTTAATATTATTAAATTAAATTGGAATTTTAATAGGCAAAAAGGTAGGTATATTTTCAATTATTTAGATTTTTTATTATTAAAATTTTATTATTTATTTATTTGTATTAAATTGTCACTTGTTAAATTTTTTATTTAATTAATTAATTTAAATAATGATAATTATTTCAATTAAAAATTAATATTTTATTATTATTTTAAAAAATAAAAAATTAAAGAAAAACACAAACCGAACGTTCCATTTGTATTATGTAAAATAAAAACAATATTTTAACCGGAAAATTTATTTATTTTTTTTTTTTTTAATGTTATTCCTGAAAAATGTGAATGAATTGTGATGAGAAAAACTCTTTTTTTATTTTGTTTTTTGTTTTTTTTTTTGTTTTTTTAAAGAGAAAATTCATATAACAGTATTATAGAATAGAATAGAATATACAAATTAAAAAAATTTTCATTTGTATATAAAATCTTTACATGCTTTTACCTATGTATAAAATTGTTATACAATTTGCGGAATAGGTATATAAAAAAAAAACAAAATTTGTTAAGTCACACGCTTATTTACAGAAGAAATAAAATTTTGTTATATATTTTAAAATAAAACTTTGATATTAGAATTCAGACAGATACTGATAAACTTTATAAAAGTATAAAATAATAAAAAAAAAATCCATATTAAAATAAAAATAAAAACGATTCTGAAAATGAATTATAAAGAGTCCAGTTGTATAAAATATTTATAATACATACATAAAATACTGTATAACAGTTTTCATTTGAAAAAGAAAATAAACAAAAATGATATGCGAGTTAGAGAAGCATTCTTTCAATTCCAGCTGATTTTTGATTTTTCATTTCAATGAGAGTATAACAATTAAATAGAAAATATATATACAAAAAAATTTTGAACAATGTGATTTATAAATTCTAATTAAACTGTTATACATGATAATTAAAAAATAAAAATTTTAATTACCATAACTGTATATACATTTTAAAGATGTTACCTAATGTATTTTTTATTATCTTATAAGACAAAATATTTTATTACATATGGAATTTATATGTTAGATATATTTTATATATATGTATATATTTATATATTTGTAGTGTGGTAAGGTAAGTTATATATATAAATTCATATATGCATTAAAGTCAATAAAGAAATGCATAAAGTCAATATTTAAATATATGATAATAGTGTGTTAATCTTATCAATTATCATATATATGTATATTCTTATATCCAATAGGTAAATAAATGTATCTTTAGATCCTAAAAATTATTTTAACCGTTTATTAGAAGGGTTTAAAAATAACTTAGTGTTAGAATCTATATATATATTAGTCATTAAAAATATATTTTATGAAATAATTTAAAAAATTTATATATATTTATATTTATGTATATTTATAAAATATTTTTAAAATTTTTATAAAGATACTTAATTGTGTTACTTACTAAACTGAAATTCTATACGATTTAGCTTTTTAATTTTTAACTTCTTTTATAAATGATCAATTATAGTTAACTATATTATACGTCCTAGCCCTATTTTAATGTTTAAGGTAGTGATAGAGCTTTTGAAAAATGTTTTTAAAAAATTTACTGTTATTCTGAATTAGTTGACATGTTTTTATGTAGCTCCCCATTCTTCACTAAAGTGATTAATTGTTTTAACAAGGGTAGCTGAAATTTTTCAGGAGATTGTTTTACTAAAATAGGAAGAGCCCTTCAATTCAAAAAAAAGCATAGGGTATCCACAAATTTATATTAAACTTTTTACTTTAAGTTCCGTATTAAAGAATGTTTTTTGAGCAGTTAATTACTATGCTGGAGCTGGGTTAAAAGTTTTAAATATAGCCAAATTATGAAATATAACTATTTTATTTGTGCACTATCGATTATCTTATTCAAGAAATAATAATATTATATATTAAAATTTATATTACAAGATTTATGAGGAACTACAAGATTTTATAAATCCATATTGTAAGAATAACCTACTGTAGAGTCCACTGTTGATTTCTATAAGCGGAAAGGATTTAAAAGAAAATAATAGAATGTAATAGAAAACTAATAGATTTAAAAATGAACCTGAACCTGTTACGAGTTCTTATAACACATTTTTAAAATGTCTTTAAGAATTTTTATTATATATAGAAAAGATGACTAAAATCTCTATTGCTGAGTTGGAAATTTTTGGAGTAAGGCACCATTGTCTTGAGTTCAATATAACAACCGTTATTTCATTTTTATTCCCAATAAAAGTCTTCTGAAAACTACAACTTCATATTTTTCAAAAAATTGTATTGTACGAGTTGACAATCCTACATTAAAATACTAAAAAAAATGTCCGTTACCGGTTAATTTCCAAATCTAATTAGTTTCCAAATTAGTTTTCCAAATGATTGTTTTAAAATTTACATTATTTTAAAAAGAATGGAAGTAATGGAAATTGGTAAGTAGTTTAAAGGATTATAAGCCTCACATCTACCCAAAAGTTTTTGAAATGTTGTAAAGAAATATAGATTCAATATATTTATATTGTTTAAGGTCAGAATCTTGTATAATTTTAAATTCATATATTGAATATTGGCAAAGATATTAGGCTTGTTCAAAGAAAGCTATATCTCCGAAAACTTCTATAAAACTTTTTATAAACTTAACTTTAAATTTGTTACAATTCTGCGTTACCCTTTAAATATATACCATTGTTAATCTTTGCCTACTTAAAGATGAATAAACACTGCTTCAAACTTTTTATTTCGAACTTTATTTTATTAGCAAATAGTTTTAAGCTGATTTTAGACTCACATTAAGCCTTTAAAGCTAAAATAAACTTCTTCCTCCGAATTAGAACCGAATTAAAAAAAAAAATCTGGGAAACCCCCAAAACTTACTTTGTTACATACAATCCTCATTCAAAATAAATAATAGCAGAAGTCAATATTACCTTTGGAATTTTTCCTTTATATAACAACTGAAAAGATGTTTTAAATCCAAATTTTTTAAAATAAGTTGAAAAAAAATCCATAATTTACATACATATATAATTACCTAAAATATGTATACCTGCAGACTATAAAAATTTATAAATAAAAAAGTATAACCAGACCAGGTTTATCTTTGTATTATATTTTACCATCAAATATCATTTGTTATTTTGCATAACAGCACGCTATACACCAAATATACCATCCTATCATTATCATCCTATACACACTTAAAAAGTTTAGTAAAAAAGACATTCACTATAAAAGGATTGAAAATTTGGCAAGTGTATCTTAAAATTTTTAAAAAAAAAACCATTATTTATTAGGTCATTATTTCATATTTAGTTTTTGATTTTTATTGATAGTAAAATCAAGTTTCCTCTCATATTCTAAGAGTTCGTATACAATTTACTTAAACGAACCCAAATTTTTTTTTTATTTTACCAACACTTGAAAAATATATTGTAAAATTTTATCTTTAATTGTCCTTTACTCAACGGAATATAAAATTTAAATTTTGAATCTGTGAGAAAACGAGGAGAAAAGGACTTGAGTCGGGCGATTTTTTGATTTAATTGATTAATGAACTCTGCGGCTTTTTAAAACGACTGCACTCTTCACAGAGATCTTCAAAAAGTATTGGGCAAATTGGTAAAGCAGATTTTGGGAAATAGGAAAAGCAAATTTTCTTAATTTTTAAATTTTTGGGATAAGTTCAAGCATTTAAAGTTAATTCCCATTAACTTTTATTTGAATATTGAAATTATTGAAGTGACATTCATCCAATTTAGAAGAATCTTTAAGGTTTGCGCCAACGCTTCCTGTTAATGATTTAATAATTCCCTTGAGTTTTCTAATCAAACCGATTGAATTTAAACGACTTTGCCGATGAAACGTAAAACCAAATCCCTGGATTTACTAATTTAGTATTACATTAATACAAGAAGATTGTGGGCAATTCACTTAGTATCAAAGTCTCTCACTTGATTACGCCATCAAATTATGACTAATTTAAAATAAAAATGATAAAAGTTTTGTACTTTTTCCCGACTCCCCTTTATTATAGTTAAACCAAAACAAATAACTAATTTTAAATGAAACTGTTATATGCGTTTCCCATAGTAATTGATTAAAAATAAGGCTAATGATGCTTGTTTGCCTTTAACGAAGCAATCACAATATCCCAAAAACATCATCCCAGATTAAAAAATCCTAAACTACAAAATGCCACATGCTCACCCCATATGAAAACAACAACAACAAATACAAAATCCCAAATCACTAATATATCCCAAGAAATTTATCTACAGATTTTGTGGTTAGAATTTTGTTACGTTGGGATTTTGTGACTTAGGATTTTGATACGTTCCCGCTAAAAATCTAAGATAAATTCCAAGATATTTAAATCTTAAAATTTCTTCAAATTACACAGGTTTTACCGTTATTTTTTGGTTACAATGTAAATTACAAACAAACAATCTTTCCTTTACATACATATTAGATAAAAATCAAAGAGCAAATAAATATATATTTAAAATTTAATAGTATATGATATATAATTACATTTAAAATATTACTCAAGGTTATTTTTGTTTTGTTTGGAACTTTTCATTATTTTTAAAATTGCTGTAATTCCCTTTAGAAAAATTACTTGTTAGTAATGCTGTTAATGTGGCATGTGAAGAACTTAAAGCACTTTTATCTTTTGGCTTTAAAACTGATGTCAACAATATTTGATTTGGTGATTTTGTTTGAGAAATAATATGTTGTTTTTGTTGTGTTGTATCAACTATTTCATTTGCTGTAGATGATATTAATGTTGAATCTGCCACCAATAATTGATTTTCAATTTTATTTGTATTTATTTCAACTTTACTTTCTGCAACAGCACGTTGACTTGCTTGTAATAATGCATTACGTAATTGACTACTTGTACCCAATTTAATATTGGTTGTTGATAAAGAGAACGCCTCACATTGCTCTTTTGAATCACCTATTGGTCGTACATTTACAATATTCGATGTGAATGAATTTGTTATTAAACCACGACTTTTAATATTTAAATCAATGAAAAATGTTTTCATCTTTTGAATTGTGAAGTAAGGTACCGTAAACGGATGTAAAACTTCTAAATTTAAATTTTCTCGATTTTTATATAAATCTGAATTGCCCAAGGTTAAAACTTCATCATACACTAATAATAAAAATCTTGAACTTCTATTTTGGCTTGGTATTATCTTTTGTTGTACTAACCAATCACGATCCTGACCATCGGGTAAATAACCTGAAATAATTAATTGTTATTATAAGAATATTATATCTATATTATTAATTATTTATTTATTAAATTTATTTGTAAAACGGTTTGTTATTTCCTGAAAATTTAATAATCTACTAGATTTTTTAAAGCTATCAAAATATAAACAAAATTTTAGTTTGGTTAAGGGTCTAAGAAGTGCTTCCAATAAAATCGCTCTTGTTTTTGTAAAGAAAATTGTCAAATATTTTATTTAAAAATTAGGTTGTGCAATTTAATTTGCTTAGAACCTAATGAAGGCAGGAGAATATTCCTCAAAATCCAATTGCAAATAAAATCTACCAGAGAAATCAATTTTCCAGCCAGAAAATTCTATATATACCAAGTGCACCCCTGCCTTCAATTTTGCCTTCCAATATTACATTTAGGAGTTCATATTTTTCGGAATGCCGTAATACATGCCCAAAGTATTCTAAATTCTTAGTTTTAATTGCTTGTATTATTTCCGGGTTTTTTTCCAATTCTTAGAAGAACTTCTTCGTTTGTTACGTAATCTACCCATCTTATTTTTAAAATTCGTCTGTAGCATCACATTTCAAATTGTTGCAGTTTTTTAAGGGATGCTTCAAAGAGGGTCAAAGCTTCAACCCCGTTTGACAGAATAGAAAAAACATATAGCATTGTAATATACGTTTTCTCAGACCCAACGATATACGCTCGAGTACATAGTATATTTTTTAAAATATGATATACGCACGAGTACATAGTATATTTCTCATTTTAATGAGTGTTGCTCTTACTTTTTCTATTCTATTTCTATTCTGATTTTGACGTCCTTTGAATGGTCTCACTATGAATCGTCGCACTTTAAAAATTCTCACATTTAGTTGGCATCCTAAGTATTAATATTTTTCTATTTTTTCAAATTGGGTGTTATTTAGTACCAAGGATGTTGGCGCCAATGCATTGCAATTAATAAATCTAAAGAACACAAATGATAAAAATACGTGAATTCTGAACAATAGGTTTGCACTTTAATCATCAAACATTAAGATTGAAATACTTAATGCCTTCATGTACTATATTTGATTCAAAATATTGAATATACACAATTAACTTAACTGCTCTGAACTCTATTTTGTAACATTAATCAACCACTATAATATACTTACGTATTAACTCTGGATGTTTACTGGCCAATCTTTCTCGTCCATCAGGATTAAAACCAAAAGCTTGATTTGCCTGAACATCTAATACAAAATATGTTTCAGTAGAAATATTTGCAGTATGCCAATAAATTTGACGTCTTTGTGTTGGAATCTTTTTAGTTAATGTATTATCTGGACTTGTTGTACTTTTTTGTACTATAACTGTTCTTTTGGTGGGTAATGTTGAATCTGTTGTTGTTACAACTAATGAACGTTTAAGTACACCACTTTTTGGTGTACTATTTATAAATTTATTATTTCTTTGTGTTGCTATTAATTGTGTATCTTGTGTTGATATAGTTTCTATTGGATCTGTTGTCTGTTCAGTGGTTGAAATATTTCCACCAGTAAATAACAGTACATTATGTCGTTGATTTGTTTTGGCATTATACTGATATTTGGAATTTTCAATTAATGAACATTTCATTATATTTAACTAAAAAAAAAAACAAATTAAATTATATGAATAGAAATTAATAATTAATAAAAATTATAGAAAAATATTACTATTTCTAAATTGCCACAAGATCCATTCAAATTATGTTTAATATTTTCAAATGCTGGTTGAAAATAGATCTGCAATATACAATATAAAGTAATTTAATCAAATGTCTGATTCGAACAACTTAAAGGGTTAAAACTAAATAAATAAAAAATTTTAAATTTAGGAAAATACTTAATAAATAACGGGGTTGATTAAAAAGTCTTTTTTCAAATCCTTACATCTAAATATTTTTTTACAATTCCATCAATTTCTTTATCAAATGCACTTTGAATGTTTATTCGTAATAATTCTAGCGCTTGGAGAATCCGTTCACTATCATTGATTGTTTTTGATTCAATAGTACTTTCATTTTCAAGATATTTTTTTTTTAATTCATTTAAAACATCATTAGCCATTTCCATTGTAGTTACAAATTTCTAAAATCAAAATGTATAAAACTTGTAAATTACAAGAGCAACTTGAATTAAAATCTTATCTTGATTTTTTGTTTTACCTTAACATCCGCCTGATGTGAAAATAACATTTTGGATGTTGTAATCATTTGATTCATATTATGGGATTCATCTGAAGTTGATTGTTGAAGGATATTTTCACTGTTGCTATTATTATTATTACAACCTCTTTGATAATCACAGAGTGATTTTAAATTTCTTTGAATTACCATTTTTTATTTGTTTTTTTCTTTTTTTTATTTTTTTGTATTTAAAACAATTAATTATTTATAAGAAAATATCATTTAATAAAAGTTTTCTATTTTTTTTATTTTTTAATATAGAATATATTTTCAATTCAATTTCATCTGTATTGTTTTATGTGATTTTTAAAAGATAATAAGCATTGACATTTTAAAGGACATGCGCTTATCACATTTCTTATTTTTATAGTGATAAGAGATATATTTGTTCATTTTGATACATGAGCCCCTCTAAACTTCATATCGCTGTTGGATACTAAAGTATAACTGGTATTACTTAATTAATTCTTAAATTTTCATATATTGGATTCCACGGTACATGAATGGACTGGATAGCTGGAGTTTGGAGTGCTTTTATACCCTACACTTAAAATAGATATGGGGATATTTTAACTTTTGTTGTCTGTAACCACCGAAGGAGGTTAATCTAGATATGAAATAATATATATATTTTTGATCAGCATTACCTCCTGAGTTGATTATACAATGTCCGTCCGTACGTACGTAAACCCAATATAACTCAAAAAATAATTATGTTATCTTGATGAAATTTATGTTGTAAACTATCTATTGACAAAAGTACGGTGGGTACTGCAAATTAGCGAAATCGAACAATGGATTCGGATCCTGACAGCTTTTTAACGAACCAAGGCCAAACGAGCATATCTACGAAACCAATAAAGATATACCCATCCAGTATGGCACAAGGGTGTATATTCTTTTTTTGATTGTGTTCCTAATTAATTTCAGAGGTGGTTTGAGTACCTCCAATACACCTCTCAAAATCTAAACAGCATATCTTCAAATTTAATAAAGATAGAAACCTCAAATTTGGTACAAAGTAGTTCTGTGCTGTTTGCTTAATGTTCCTGAGATAAGTTGAAATTGGAGTTCGTGTAACTAAGTCGTTTGCATCATGCACTGACAGTTGTTTCGTTAATTGTTTAAATTATATTTGGTCATAAAAGCGATTTGTGAAATAAAATTTTTTTCCAATATTTTTTTTCAATTAAATATTTTATTACTCCGGAAATAGAACCCGCACCCTGTGGCTTATTAAACCAAAAAATGCAATTTAATCATTACAAAATCATTAAAAAAAATCTCGAAGCAAGAATAGGATTAAATTATATGTTTTTCTACAAATATTTTCTACAAGTATGGATTAATTGGGTTAAGATACATCTGATAAATACACCAAGCAAAATTAAAATGCTTTGTTTAAACTGTTTAAAAGTTCTCGTCAGCTTTGTTGCTGGTAATCTTCTTTAAGTTCTCAATTAAGAACAGTTCAACTTTACTTTACTTGATAAATGCATATATAATTTCGTAAGCTCAAATTTTTATTTTGAAGTAGCACGGAAAGTATAAGCTCTATTTTAAGAACCAAGATCAAGAAAATCATAACTGTGTCTATAGGGTCAATATAGTTTTGGAGATATATCAATATATAAATTTAGAAATGTTCAACACAATTGACTATACGAGATTACATTTACAGGCCAATCTAGTTTTTACAAACTTAGAAATGCCACAGCGTTAACTATCCACAAAGAATATCTAAAATTCCACTCATATTTTTTAGTTCCACTCATAAAAGCCACATACAAAAATTTGACATAAAAGCTTGTATCTTAGGACTAGATTCAAAATAATAATTGATAATTAAAAATATATACATATACAGTTCATATCCTACACTACCAATTCCAATACATAAAGCTATCTTAAATTTCCTTAAAATACTTATTTGGGTCGCCTTTACATATTTTTAAAAATATTTAAAACGTCTTATAGACATACACATACATATATAGATAAAATATAAAATTAATAAATCATTTTATATTCTGTAATTATCAAAAAAATTATAAATTTTACCTTTATCCATCTATTGGCTTAAGAATGAAACTTGAGTTCAACGCTCAATTCCAATATGACTCGCGTCGCGGCTCCAATATATTGTTTAACTGCCATCTATATAACCTGAATATAGTTATATAATATATATAATATGAAAGAAATAAAAACTCGAGTAGTTTCTTTTAATTTCACTAAAATTATTTATTTTTACAAATACCAGTATTCGTCTACGACATGCAGACTCTTTCAGTGCTCTTTTTTAAGTAAAAAATAATACGGCTGAATTCAGCGCTGTGAAATATAAACCCAATGATTAAATGAAAATTAAATCTTGGACATGCTCAAAAATTTTAAAACGTACATTTTATTTTAAAATTTTATCATGTGTTATGAAAATTTTTACGTTTCTAAAGTATCATACGAAATCCTAAGTTTTGTATACATATTTTCTAATTAAACAATTATCTAAGAGTCCTTAATTTTAAAATTATCCATATAATATTTTAAAGGGGCCTCGGTTGGTTAGTCGGTAACCGTGGAGTTTCCCGTACAGGACATAAAATATTTACAAATCCCCTTAGTGACCAAATATAATTTAAAATTACAAACTAATATATAATTAAAAATAAAATATTATTAAATTATATTATGTATATTATTAAATATTAATATACATATATTGAAAGTGGGATGTACTACAAGCCGCAAGGCCTACGTGTTAGAAGGATGGCACATGCTACTCCCAATAACAAACAACATCAATAAATTACATAATTATATAAATATTATTAGATATTATCATATTGTTTTATAATTCTATTTAAAATGCATTACTTATTGTTTAATGTTTTTCAATTTTAAAATAAATATTTAAATGATTTCATCATGATTGAATCAAGCATTTTGTATTTGTATATGTCACATATTTGATTTTGACTTTTCACAAATTTTTGGAAACTATTCTGAATGAATTTACATTGACGTCAGAATTACAATTAAATTTAAGTTCAATTAATAAATTTTAAGTAAAATTTTATTATTTATATATTAGTTATATATATTTATGCAGTCCCAGTTATATAAGGTTTTTTAAATAAACTAACTGCTGAACTCAAAAAATCCATTAGACGGACAAGTACTTTTGGAAACTAATGCACAATTTCTTATTGTCAATTGTCATTTTGACATTTGTGTTTTTAATTTCTTTGTCCGTCTGCAAAGCTTTTAAATGAAATCGAAAACATTCTTGAGTAATACTTTTAAGTTAGTAAGTGGAATAAAAATATAAATTGGTAATTTGCTGTAATCTTAATCAAATACATAATTATTTTAAACTTTTATAATACATATAATATTAAAATATTATACTTTGTTGTTTTTAAGGAAAAATTTTTTAAAACTTCTATTATTAATCTATAATAAAGAAAGTGATGTAAATAATTTTTCATTTTGTATTGCAAAAGCGCAAATCAAATCAAATTTTTTAGGTGAAAAAAATTGATAAGAAAATTCAAACGGAATAATGAATACTCTTAACTCTAGAGATCATATCGAAATTACCAAAATGTCAGGTAAATATAATTTATTATATATTTTATAACATGAATTTTTTATTTTCCAAAAACAGTAAAAACAAGTTTTTCAAATTTTTAATAAATTAGTAGTTAAGTTTATTATAAGGCTTGACATTATAAATGTTTTTAATTGTTTATACCTTTTTTTTTGTGTGTTTAAATTTATAATCCATTTTATATTTTAAAATTGTTATTAATAGTCTTAGCAATGGTTAGATATGTTATGGTTACATTATAAATTATTATTATTATTATATTACACATAGGTAATATAATAACTAATTTATTTTTAATATAAAAGTGTTGCAGTTAGGCTTATTCTTAGTGTAGTAAAATGATGTAAATTTCTTACAAAAGAAAATGGCATTTTGTTCATTCAAATAGGCAATATAATTATTACAAAATAATTTATTTATTTAAACTTTAATTACTTATTACACAAGAGTAAAGCTTATAACTCTTAATAATAAGAATAACAAAAAAATATAAAATAATTTAATTAATTATTATGCAGGGTAACTTTAATGTATTATAATTTTTGTATAATTTTTTTGCGATTGGATAGAAATTATAGTCCTAATATGTACAATGTTAATAAAAGTAATGTTAATGTATTTACTGAAATTAAAAATCCAATTAGATATGTGCCTATTCAAAATTCGTTAAAATAATTTTGAAAAATTAATTAATGTAATTGAGATCATAAAATTTTAGAAAAAATGTTATTTACAGTATTTCATTAAAAATTTTAATAATTCTTTTTAAATACAAAAGTTAACAATCATTTTTAATTTTACAAGGTCCACGCATAAATCCAGTCGTTGAAAATTCTGAAGACCAACTACCAAGTCTTTCAGATTTACATGATTTTGAACCTAAATTAGAATTTGATGATACAGAATTAACACAAACTGTTGAGTGTGATATTCCAGGTAAATGTAATATATTTCATATCTGTTATTTTTTTAATTTTTATTAATAAAATTTATTTTTATTAGTTGACATTATAGAAGACGATGGAAAACTAAATTTAGGTGAAGAAATAATCGAAGATGAATTTAGCATGATAAATTCCTTGGAAGATAATGATTTTGAAGATCATTTAAGAGGAGAGGTAGTTATTAATACATATTAGATAATTTTTTTAATATAAAAAATTATTTGAATGTTTAATTTTTCTTGTTCCAGAATGAAGGTTTTACAACTGTAAAAACGCAATGTGATTTGTTGGGTACGGATCGTCAAGGACGTCATATATTTGGTATTTATGCTTATCGTTTTCCAGATAAATCACATATGGAAAAGTTTTTAGCGTAAGTATTTCATGAAAATTGTAAATTTTAAACATTTATTATTTAAATTTTTTTTTGCTACAGGGACATAATAAAAGTTATGGATCCGTATGTCGATAACGATTATATTCTCGTTTATTTTCATCAAGGAATGAAAGAGGATAGTAAACCTTCAGTACAATTACTATGGAATTCGTACAAAGAATTAGATAAAAAATTTCGTAAAAATTTAAAAAATCTATATGTTGTACATCCAACTTGGTTTATAAGAATAGTTTGGAATTTTTTTAAACCATTTATTAGTGAGAAATTTCGAAAAAAACTTATCTATATATCTAGTTTGGATGAATTGCGTCAAGAATTGGGTTTGACAAAATTAAAATTACCTGAAAATATATGTGATATTGATGAACGATTAAATTCTGGACGAAGAACGCTATCACCTAGTTCATCAAATGAAACAATTTCAAAAACAACTCAATTTGGTGTTGAGTTAAAATTTATTGTTGAAAATAGTCCATGCTTAAATTATATACCACCAATTGTAAGAAAGTGTGTTGATTCACTATCTATAACCGGTGTAATTGATACCGAAGGTATATTTCGCCGTTCTGGAAATTATGCTATTATAAATGAGCTAAAACAAAAAGTTAACACTGGTGAAGATGTAGATTTAAAGCAATATGAGGTTCATGTTGTCGCTGGTTTATTAAAATCATTTTTACGGGATTTAAGCGAACCATTGTTAACATATGAACTATATGATGAAATTACAAACTTTTTAGGTAATTATTATATCTTATTTTTTTTTTATTACATTTATAACATATAAAAACTTTTAACTTTAGAATTACCAAAAGAAGAAAGATCAAGAAATGTTAAACAAATGTTAAGAGAAAAGTTACCAGTGTCTAATTATGAGTTATTCAAATATTTGATCGAGTTTCTAGTAAAGGTAATGAGTTTAAATTATTATATAAATATTTTTATAATTATAAAGTACGTTGCATTTAATTAATATTTTTTTTGTAAAAACGATATATTTTTATTTAATTTATTAAAAAATTTCAGGTGATGGAATGTGAAGATCTAAATAAGATGACGTCCTCAAATTTAGCGATAGTTTTTGGGCCAAATTTAGTATGGGCACGTCATAATCAAATGTCTTTAGAAGAAATTACACCAATAAATGCTTTCCTAGATTTTGTCTTACAAAATGCCAAAGACATTTATTTGGTAGACATTAATAAAGAACAAAATCCGGTTGATTAACCCAGACTTTTATAATTTTACATTGTTTTCTAATAGAATTAATTTGAGATTTTTTGCATTCAAAAATAATAGTAAAATTAAACAAACTTTTAATAATACGTGAATGACAATTTTAGAAAATGTTAAAATAAAATTAACTTATTGATTTTCACGTATTCGTTGCACAGCGGTTCCATAATATTACAACAATAAATTTTTATAATCTTTGATATACATTTGAAAAATTGTAACAAATGTATTTTTAAACAAAAACATTATTACCTTATAAAACAATGGGAAAATATATTCAAGACATTCCGAACAAAATTGAAAACATTTATATATTAAAAAAAAAAAATAAATAATTTAAAATATCAAAAATTTTACTAACAATTACCAAAGAAAGTTTTGTTTTATAGTTTAAAAATGTTACTCTAAAAATTTTTGTAAAAATGTATTAAAAAGTAATTTTTATAAATATATATTTTAAGAGTTGAAAAGCAATTTTCAAATAAGATAAGATGGAATAGAATTTTTCATGTATCGGATTTTGTAATTAAAAAAAATTATTACAAATTTGAATAATTAATCAGTGAATTTCTTAATTATTCCTCAGAAATTTTAATAAAAACTTTGAATTGGAAAATATCAAAAAAATATTTTGTTTTGTATGAAGTTAACCAAACTGATGTTATAGAAAAAAATTGAATAAAATTTAAAATATTTTAAGTCTATTATTGTTACTAAAATACACTTAAATTTTGTAAAACAATTTTTTTAAAATGCATGAAATGTATTAAATATTTTATATTGCTAAAAGCTTTATTCAGAACAAATAGGAATAACTAAATTTGTTGTTTCTTTTACTATAAATATTATAGGAATCGAAAACTTAAAAAAAAAAATTTCTATTTAGAATAGGTATATTGAGAAATAATTTGTTGATAATGTTCACGTCTTATAAAACTTAGAATAAGTATTTAAATTTAATGTGTTAATATTAACATTCCTTGATTTCTTATCTTTTCAAATAATTTTATTTACTTATAAAAGTTTTTAAAAAAAATTTCACAAAATTGAAAAAAAAAAATGCTATTATCACACTTTCCTTAAAGATAAAATGTTAAATTTAATAGAAATAAATATAAGTGAAATTGTTTTTATTACACAACGATTTTTCTACGCAATTTTTAATAAAAATAAAACATTGTACATAAAAAAAAAAACAAATGATTAATAAATAAATATGAAAATTTATATCAAAAATATATTAGTATTTTATTTTTTCAAATTAACAATTTAATCTGTAAATTAAGATGCAATCATTCAATTTCAAAATTTATTGTTCTTTAAAACTTTCAAAACCCATGTCTTTCAACTCTTTTATAAAAAAAAACTTTATAAAATAAGTTTTGCAACATTCAAATGCTATTCATATAATCAAAAAGGAGGAAAATGAAGCACAGTTCACTATCCTCCTTTTTTAGGATTACTTGCTTTAAATAATTCTGGAAAGGTATGCAGTAAGATAAGCTTTGCTTATGTGAGTCCTAATTTAAAACTAAATTTTAAACGTAAAATTTAACTTAAAACAGAAGTAAATCTTTTAACAGAACGTGGAATGAAATCGCAAGTCTTATTTAATCCGAAATTGAAACTTTAAAGTACCTAATAAATTTTTATTGATTTTTAGAAAGGAAAGCCTAAACCAAAATACAAGAAAGTATTTCTTATTACATTATCATAAATTAATATTAATAAATATGGCAATTGTATTATGTGTTGAAATTGAAACAATAATATCATTATTTTCCTTTACTTTTATTTACATTTTAAAATTACGTACATAAGTTATTTATAAAACTTTTGTCTTCGAATTTTTTTTGTGTAGTAATATTACACTTATTTTTATCATTTAATACCAACATATATAATTAAAATTTGACCTCCGCTCTGCAGTTTATATTATGTTTTTACATGTTTTATTGTAAGCTAATATTTGATTACGATTTATCATATTTTTTTTTGCAGTATTACTTATTATATAATTTTTATGTAATGACATACAGCATTATCAAAAAATTTAATAGAAATCAATTTTATTGCCACTGGCTGTCTGGTTTTTCTATTTTTAATTATAAATTTTTTAACATACAATGGCCGCAAACACTAAAAAACATAAATTTAAACAAATAATTAATTTTTACGGTGTATTATTTCTTTCGTTATTGCTACAATTAAAATTTTCTTGATTTAATCTAATTTGTTTTGGAAAAAAATTTTCTTTATTTAATGTTGAAGGACTTGATTTTTTTGGTGGTGTTTCAAAATACACGTCTTCAAAAATTGTTTCCAGATGCAATGATTTTGTTTCGATAGGTGTTCCTATTTTTATATTAATCTCTTGAATTGGTATGTAATCACACAAGTCTTCTTTCGAAATATTTAAATTTGTATTTTCCTTTAGAGGTGTTGTAGAATCTATTGAGCTGAATGATTTACTTGGTGAAGATGAACGCGGGCTGCTACTTATTGGTGATATGGAACCAAAAGAATGAAGTTCATCATATTCTGGAAATTCTAATATTGACAGGGATATATCACTTATATCACTCGTTGAAGAGTATGGAGAACTTGAATCCAAAAAATATCGATCATGTTCCATTTTGTTTTGAAATGTTAATTAACATTTAAAAATTCCTAAACAAAACTGGTTCAGTTCAGTGTTCACCTTTTTGATTTCAAAAATTCAAATTTCAAAAACTAAAATGATTATAAGTGTTACCAAACTGAACAAAAATCTACTAAATATTTCTAATATGTACTACAGACTGGTTTATTATTCATACAAAGGGAGGTTGCAGAATGTTGATGACATATGAACTTTGTTATTTTACTGTATCAGAACGGATTACATAAAAACTGAAAAAACTAAGGGAAAAAATTGTCAAGAAGTATAATAAAACCAAAAATTTAATTATAAGTTTTGCACCAAACATTATAACAACAATGACATATGTGTGAAATCCATCACGCTGGTGCGCTATCAAAACGAATTTTTTTGTTCCTATCCAAAACGATCGCACTTTCACTATAAAAGTAGCTTGTCACACTAAATTTTATCCGAAAAACTCCTAATAGTACCAAGTGTTTTCTGGAATTAGTCGCACTAATATTAAACTATCTGTCAAATATTCAGTGTTCCCATAAAAACAATAGATTATGGTAATTCACACTATAAATTGACAATTTAATATTTTTCAATGTTTTAAAAATTTTTGAAAAAAATATAAATTTAAAAATAGAAAATTTTTTTAGGCGTTTTTTTTTTTTTAAATTGAGCCGAGCACGAACTGTCAAAAAAAAATGTGCTTTTTTTAAACCCTGAGTTCTGGAAATATATCGAGCATGGCTGCAAAAAAAATAAAATACAAATATTTTGACGTTTATTTAAGATTTTACTTATAAAATAAAAGCCAAAATGTTCTGTTTATTTCAAATAAACTTTTTTTAATTTAATTTTATTTTTTTGACAATTTCAAATGTAACTAAAATAAAAATCCACCATGGTAGTCACAATCCTGACTTGCTGGTTTACAACACTAACCAGTGATCATTAGTATGTAAGTTAGTTTTAGTTTTGTTGTTGTTTTTTTCTATTTCATTACATGTTTTTTTATTATTTTTTTCATTAATTTCATTACTAATATTGTTGATAATTGTTTGTAATTTTTTTTTTTTAATTCTGATTTGTTGTAAGCTCGCTTTAGGGTATAACATGAATTTTGATTTAGTGTTAAGTTTTTGTTCTGCTTATTTGTTAAATTAAAAAAGAACTATAAATTAAAAAAAAAAAAAAACTAAAATAAAAATGACAGTTTTTACAAATCGTATTTTTTTAGTTATAAAATCTGAACACTTTTAGCGTACTCTGTTCATGCTTTGCTCAGAGCGTGCTCAGATCTATGCTCTGATTTAAAAAAAAACGCCTTTTATAACAATAATCAATATTGTCGGGTCGGGAATAATAGTGCGTAGTGCTAGTGCGATACTTTCGCTAATGTCAAATTATGATTTACCAAATAATATTATTTTAAGCATTCAGATAAAAATTTTTATTTAAATTGATTAAAATAATTATGGATGGTTTCATATCACAGTTATAATGAGTTGTTATTGACTATCTACATTTTTCAATTTCATGAATATTTTTCCATAATATAGTTTTTAAAAAAAAAAAAGTAAATAATAATAAAGTTTTTTGAAAAAGTAATGAACTATATAAAATTTCGGAACAAATGGCCAAATATTATTAGTCAAACATAGTTTTTTGTTCAAAAAATTTCATAATGAAATATAGGTATGAACATTTATTTCTCTAGGAAATTGAAAAATTCTGCACGCGAAACGTAGTGACATCTACATTTTTTTTTATTAAAAGCTATTTTTCGGTTAGAATTTCATTTGACACCGTACTATAAACGAAATCCTAAGGCATTTACACTATGAACTAAAATAAGACATTAAAATTTTGAGACCTATGATAGAATGGGAAAACAAATAGATAAAATGTGAAAGATGGGATGTGATAAAAAATTTTGGTTTTGTATGCGTTTGTTTGTTGCAACTAACAAATATTTTGACATAAAAATGAATAAAACTACATTAATTTTACTAAAAAAAAATTAAAATTAATTCAAAAATTATAAGAATTTACAAAATTCAAGACTGACATTTCTATTTACATATGCTGCACTAGTACAATATGAATACAATTGTTTTGTTTTTTTTTAAATGTAAAAACAAAACGAAAAAGATGAAAATTCGCATTTATTAAACCTTTTATTTTATAAAAAATGTACTCGCTCGCTGATATTTGTATTCTTGTCTCGTTTTCACCTTTCGTATTTTTTTTGTTCGCTGAAATCCTGCTTAATTGAAAATTTCAGTAAACCTTTTTCAAAATTTTTTACATATGTTTTAAAAAGGAACCACAAATTTTGTTTATACAGGCCTACTTTAAGTAAAACACAATTTAATAGAAATAGACAATATTCTGTTTGTCCTTCAAGCAAAGTTTCTTTAGGTAACAAAATAAAACTATTTCAAGTTTAACAATGACTGAAAATGTGGTTTTGTTGTTGTACAGTCGGAAACGGATAAGTGCACACACAATCTGCCAAATTTTTGTTTGCACTTATGCGTTTTCTACATTTATGCGTAAGTGCACACAGTTGCACTAATCTGTTATTACCACTTAATATAATAGTCATATGATGTCATATGAACTTTCGATAAATATTCGATATGATTACATATGATATACAAAATCATAACCCTACTTATCATAACCAATCATAAGCATAAAATGTCAAACATAATCAATTAATTATTAAAAATGCATGTATTTACCTATTTATGTTTTATTCTGAAATTTTTAAATTAATTTTAATTTTAGGAATTGGTTACTTTTAATTTCTTTTCAATTTAGTTTGCTTGTATGTATGTTATCATCTGATATGTACGCTTCGTTTCGTATGCCTGTGACTTGACGAATGATTTTTTAATGATAACGAATGATGGTTATGACTTATGACTATTATAGTTAGTTATATGAAATGTCATACAATCGTACAAATTCATATAATATCATATGACATCATATGACCAATATAGTTAGGAGTATTTTGAATTAAATATAAAAATTTAAAAAATGACAGCGAACGAACAAAAACGTCTAAACTTTGATTTATACGTATTTTTCAGAATATGTAATTAAAACAGGGTTGAAATGTATTTTGTTAAAGCTCAAAATTTTTTAGTACTAGAAATTGTAAAATTGCATTTATACGTTCTTAAATTAACGAAAAATTTGTTTGGTCATACACTTGTAAGAATTTTCAATAATCCGATTTTTGCACTTATACATATATATTTATTAAGAATGATATGGGGTTTCATAATTAAGTGCACTTAAGAATTTTGTTCAGTAAAGCGTTTTGCACTTATACGTTTCCGACTGTATTTATTAGCGGTTGACGATTTTCAATCATAAAGTATAAATTATTCATAATGTATTTCAGTTCCAAAGCGTTATCATCAGATTTCAACCATTTTGTCCTTTTTAAAAAGAATGTAATAAAATACAAAACAAATAACTAGTGCAAAAAAGAAGAGTCTACTGCATTTCAACACCTGATTTACTGCAAAGTAAAAATTAAAAACGATTGCACCGGATTTACTGTGTTTGTCATCGTCGGTAAATTGATATTCAAACGCCTATAATTCCCTGAAATAAGACTCCAATCCTTTTTTTTATAGTCTCAAATGAATCTTTGCCCTTTTTTCATTAAAAATTAATAAGATCTAAATTTTTCCCTAATCCTTTACAAATTTTAACTAAATGGATGACTTGACGTTTCATTACTAATTAAAATTTAATTAAAGTTTTAATGTAAAGTTGTAAAGTGCTGCATTTATGCAATCTCTAGTATAATTTTAAATGTAAAGACCTTACAGTTCGGTTTTGAAGATGGGAATTTTGTAAGGAAATTTAGGAATTGGTATTGGGATAAAGGAACATTTCTTTATTTAGAAATATTATGAAAAGTTAGTAATATTATCTCTATCAGTCTTATGACTGGTGGTGGGATAGTAAAAAGATAATTTTAATTTAATTCTAATGTTGAGTATAATTGACTAGAAGTATATAATTTGGTTTCTTTAATTAGTTGACTTTGTGTATCATAGAGATTTTTCTATTTAATAATGTAAAAATAATTATTGAAAAAAAAAGAAAAATCGTAATAAATTTAAATGATAAAAAAAAAGTAATTAACAATTTTCAAATTTAAAATTTAAAGTAAAGATAAAGTATTAAAGGAAAATAAAATTTTGTATTTAGATGAGATTAGTATTGTTGAACAAGTTAGTAAAATCTGTTGAAATTGTGCTTGATAAACTTTATAGCCTATGTTTTGAGTTTATTAATATTTTCAGAGTTTTTAATATGTACTTTTTAAGTGTTTATCTTATCTAATGTAACTTCTATAGATTGCAGTTTCTAGTAGTTCGGCCTGAATTCTCGATCCTCTTTTTAATTGTAATATTGTTTTTTGTTCTGTTTTGAGATACTTTATATGTATATATTTTGTTTTGTCAAGCAAGATTATTTCCCTTATGTTGTTTGAATTAGATTTTTAGCACATGACAACCAGATTATGATGTTATATCTTACATGCGAGTTGACATGAGCGTTTATGACTTTCCACGCAGTGTCCGGCAACATTTTTAAACCGGCTCTACGAAGCACCCCGATAAGTGGCAGTATTTTGGAACAAACATGATCGAAGTGTGAGCTCCATTGAAGCTGGTTGTGGACAATGGACAATGATCATATCTAGGTGTTTAGCTGAGGTAACTTTTTCTAGTAAAGTTCCATTCCAGGAAATGCGTGGATTGTTTATTTTTCTTGTGGAATATTATAAACTTCGTTTTTGCTTCATTTATTGTAAGTTTATTCCCATTTGCCCATCTTGACCGTACATTTTCGTTAACTAGATTTTCAAGATCTTGCTGGCTTTGCGCTGTGTACAATAAGCAAATGTCATCGACCAATATATTATAACGTGCCTTAAGGTCTACGTATTTCATGTTATTGATGTACAATAGGTACAACGTAGGTTCAAGGTAGGATCCTTGTGAGACACCGTACTTGAGCGTTTTTGTATCACTGTAGGAATAATTGATTTTTCTTCTGGTAGTTCTGTTTCCTAGGTAGTTTTTTATTAAGTTTAAGGGAGTGCCTTTTATGCCCAATTCTTCTAACCTAGCCAGCAAAATCGAGTGGTCCACAGTGTCGAAAGCCCACAAAAATAGCACCGACATAAAATCCCTGTCCAGGTTGTAGTTAATGTAGATTATCATATCAGCAATGGCATCTTGTGTGTTAGATTCGTTCTGGAAACCAAACTGGTATTTATCGAAACCACATGCATTGTTGATGAAGTCCACTAATCTTTTATTTACTTTTTCATAAATTTTCGCCATGGCTGGTAAAATAGAAATTGGGCGATAATTTGATACATCTGATTTACTCCCACATTTGTGAACCGGAATGATTGTTGTTTCAGTGATTCTGGAAAAGTTTCTAGCTAGATTTTAATTAGCCTTACTAGAACAGTTGCAATTGTGTCGTTAATACCCTTAAGGTCCTTAGCAGTAATTCAATCTATTCCTAGAGACGTGTTGCTTTTTAGCCCTAATATTATTGATTTCACTTACATCCATTGGAGTATAGGGCATTCACCAAGTTTTATTTTAAACTTGGCTTCAGTTTCTTTTTAATATTCACTAAGCCGTTGATTACTCGGCTGTAGCTATTGTATAAGGTTATGTAATATGAATGCGCAAATGTTAATTTTGTGCGCCATCTTTTATCTTACACAAGAATTATTTATATATTTTTATTAAATCTTATTTACGATATAAACTATTACGATATAATTATATAATTTTACGATATTTTTTTTTATTAGATATGATCTGACCGGGGTTTGAACCCGAGACCTTCCGCATGAAGGGCGGCGTCTTTACCACTACGCCATTGGTCAGATTGGAAAACAATACATTGAATTAACTTTAGTATTGTTTTTTCCTGCTTCTACTGAATTAGATAAATTGTTTGCATGTAGGATAAATGGTAAAAAGAAAGATGTTTATATTCTTAAATTTAATTAAGTCGTAAACATAAAAAATACCCAACTTTAAGGACCAAATATGGTTTAACAACTTAACAATTCAACACTGTAGGGATGAACATTAACACTGCCTGTTCCACGTTGGAAAACTAAAAAAACTCAAACACCTAGCTGCTTTTTTAGCTATACCAAAAATGTGGTATGACTATTAACACTA
The DNA here is from genome assembly GCA_963082915.1 of Dolichopus griseipennis. Taxonomy (NCBI): domain Eukaryota; kingdom Metazoa; phylum Arthropoda; class Insecta; order Diptera; family Dolichopodidae; genus Dolichopus; species Dolichopus griseipennis. The sequence continues at coordinate 53,858,278 of OY720443.1, read as the reverse complement.
ATTAATTTATGGTTTAACTCGATGTCCAAAACATTTGAATTCGTTTGTGCTGCAAAGCTTCTCCCAGAAGTAACCGGTTGGAGATGGAAGTTGGTATTTTTCGCGATCTCAGGTATAATTGGGCTTCTTTTGTGTTGAATTGAACAAGATAACTTTCACTCCATCTATGAATTTTTACTAAATCATTTATTAGCTCACTGGCATAGTTTTTTGTTTTGCTGTTATTGTTCTGATGTTAATATTATAACGGCTACGAAATTCAAAGGAAGCTATAGGGGTGCTGTCGTCTACGAAAATGTGGATTGGAAGTTAAAGAAAGTAGGTCATGATTAATATTAAGACGCTGGGAGAAACAACTGATCCCTGATGGTCACCAACGTTTATTTCAATGACCCTACTATCAACCGAAAACTTAGCTAAATAAGTTATATAAAAAGATTTCCACCGATTTGCGAAAATATTTGATAATATTGAATTTTTTTTTTATATATATTTTTTTTATTTGATTTTTGGATTATTGCAAAATTATAAATTTTTATTGAAAGTATTTTTTTTTTCATATAATATGTTTTTTGACTTTTTGTGTTATAATATTTATTTCATTCTGTAACTATTCTGAAACTCATTTTTATGAAGTTATTGGATTGTAAAAATAGGAAATGCACGGGAAAAAGTATTCTGGATAACATTTCGTATTTCCTTCATTTTCTCCAGTTGGTTGTGAGATAGCAGCGAAATTCTTAAAAGGACGCACACTTATTATATGTTTTGAGTTAAGGTCGATTTTAGTTATTATAATTGATTTAAATTCTTTGTTATAAAGTCGGTTTGTCAAAACTCCATCAACAGATATCTTAAATTTAAAAAAACATTAAAAAATGCTGAGTTATTAATAAATTACATTTTAAATTTACTTCATATCCGGCTATGTTTCTCCCGTTAAGGACATCCCATTTTATAAGTAAAGATTTTGAACCAATTTTTTTTACACTTTTAATTTCTATAGGAGAATTAGATAAATCTGTTTTCTGCTTATTCTCCATTGCATATTCATCTGAAAATGAAATTTAACACTTAATTTTTTGTATAATATTCAAAAAATTGAGAAACACATTTCATTTCATTAAAATCGACCAAAAAACTCTTTTGGCTTCCTTTGAGATTCTTATTAATTCTTATCAATAGTAAATTTAAATAAAATTACAATGATCCGATTTAAAAAATAAAACAAATATAAAATAAAAAAAAAAATTGTTTTCCTGTCAATTTCGAAATATTCTGTAAAGTTCATGTGATCAGAATTACTCTTATACGAAATTTAAAAACAAAAACAGATGTAAAATATGAGGAAACTAATAAAAACGGCTTTTGAAATCAAATTTAAGGGATGTAATACATGCATAGAATACATGCATTGTACTAGAATGGCAAAATAATGTTCCCGACTCTTTTCATCTAATGTGATTTCTGAGGTATTCAGAAAAAAAAATAAATATGCATTTTGGTATGGGTACTTCTTCTGTCATTATTTTAAATTGAGTAAATGAGAAGGTTTAATAAGCAGTTTCTCATTAGTATTTTTGTCTACAAATTGAAATATATTTGGATTGCAGAGTTTGTATATTGTAAATTTTTTCGTATAAAGATATTTATTATTTGATTTAATTTACTTTTAATTATTATTATTATTATTGTTATTAATATATTTGTCTAAAATGAGGTGTAACAAACGTATTCAATTAAATGTGTTTTGTTGGATGTGTTCAATTATAAAAAAATAAAATATTAATGATTTGTTGAATGTGTTTTATTTTAGAAAATAAAAAATGTCCAAAATTATCATAAGGCCGGAAAATATTTCATGAAATATGAATTAGTTCATTTACGTTTTTAAAACTCACAGAACATTTTCTGGATATTTTATATAAATAGTAAAACATTTTGAAAAAATTAAGAAGACTATGCTTCAGAGTTCAGAGGAACATTGTGTAGTAAGTCTAAATTATTTTCAGTGAGAATCCGAAATAAGGGCAAAGGGTCAATGTACGCTTTGTTGCATTGCTAGATTTGCTTTCTTTGAAAAGCAAATAAACCAAGCAATACAATCAAAGTAAATTCAAAGCTTCCCTCATCTCTATCATCCCTGCATCTTTTCCTCATAATTCTTTAATTATTAAAAAATGGAAAAAAATGGTGTATAGGTTGGCAAAGTGGCTTCGGGTGTACAAAATACCTGAGTTCGATGCTCCATAATAAAATATTGCCTTTAAATTTTAAAAATTAAAAAATTTAATTGAAATTAAAAAAAATTTTTACCAAGAAGGGTTGAACTAACAACCCTAACATTTTATCTATCAAATTTAGCTTATTTGAATCCTTCTGATAGTATATTTAAGCTTTAAATGATGTGAATTCATTTAAACTTTAATACTTTGTCAGAAGGAAACATAAATATGTATAAAAAATTTTTAATGGTCGCATTAAAACCCAAACGAAAATTTTATATGTATTTATAAAAATATATTAACTCAACTCTATATCCTAAATTAAATTTCTCTATATTTTAACAACTCTATATTTTTTATTTAAATAACATTAAACACCATATAATTAAAAGTTCACTCTGTTCAATATGCTTAGTTCAAAAACTATAAATTACCTTCGGAATTCACAAATTTAGAAGTTAATTCTTCATTCAATGATATTTGTTTTCGGGCATCACATTTTTTTTGATGTCGTTTTAAATCTGTAAAATATTGTAATATATATATATGTTTAAACTCAGTACAGAATAGTAAATTGCCGTTATTAAAGTACGTATTTTTTAATAAAAACTTTGTTGTTTACAATCAAAAAGCAAATTTTCAATGAATTTTTACGAGCGTGACTTTTTTGTATATCGTATGGACACAAAAATACGGTGTTATTACGTTCGTGATTTTTTGAATAGAAAAAAACGGCGCCTCATATGAATCCACCAATAGGTGGTCAACATCTCGTTGCATTTAAACTTTTTATTAACTAAATATAATTGCATTATAATCAATAAAGAAAAGTTTGATAAAATTCAATGCTATGAATTGATTACTCATACTCATTTATAGGATTGAAAGAGAAGAAAGTAAGTATAATTATAATCATATTTAGTACTTATTTGTTTTAGTAATATCGTAATAAGGAATGCAATATTTATGCTGTGCTTGGTTAAAACAACGCTTAGAATTTAATTGGAACTAATTATAAATCTGAAGTAGACTTTTAAATGTTTTATTCAATAAACGTTACTATGTTTGAACTAGCAATAATAATTTTACCATTCGCATTTGATGAAATGTCCCGATCTCTCCCATATTGCGGATCAGCGGAACATTTTTTTTTTGGTCGACACCTTATTTGTTCTTGAATACCTGGATATTCTAAAATATTTGATTTGTAATAAGTTTTGCAACAAAAACCTATTAAAGTTTAAATTAATCATATTTCTGAAATAGACTTCATTCAATAACTTTACCTCCAGCATTTGATGAAATGTTCCGATCTCTGCCATACCGCCGATCACTTATTTGTTCTTGATTATCTGGAGGCTCCAAAATATTTCGTTTGTAATGAGCTTTGCAGCAAAAACCTATTGAAGTTGAAATTAATTATAAATCTGAAGCAGACTTTTCGAGTATTTCATTCAATAAACACTACAATATGTGAACTTGCAATAATAATTTTACCTTTGGTATTTGATGAAATGTCCTGATCTCTGCCATACTGTTGATCAACAGAAAAGTTATTTTCTGGCCAATCACTTATTTGTTCTTGATTATCTGGAGGCTCCAAAATATTTCGTTTGTAATGAGTTTTGCAGCAAAAACCTATTAAAGTTGAAATTAATTGTATATCTGAAGCAGACTTCTCGTGTATTTCATTCAATAAACGCTACAATATGTGAACTAATAATAATTTTACCTTTAGCATTTGATGAAATGTCCCGATCTCTGCCATACTGCGGATCAGCGGAAAAGTTCTTTTCTGGCCGATCCCTTATTAGTTCTTGATTATCTGGAGGCTCCAAAATATTTCGTTTGTAATGAGTTTTGCAGCAAAAGCCTATTGAAATTAAAATTGATTATATATCTGAAGTAGACATCTCGAGTATTTCATTCAATAAACGCGACAATATGTGAACTTGCAATAATAATTTTACCTTTAGCATTTGATGAAATGTCCCAATCTCTGCCATACTGCGGATCAACGGAAGAGTTCTTTTCTGACCGACCTCTTATTTGTTCTTGATTACCTGGAGACATCAAAATATTTCGTTTGTAATAAGTTTTGCAGCAAAACCCTTTTGCAGTTGGAGGAATCTCATCATTTTTCGAGCAATTAACTGCGCCTGGTTTTTCGTCGAAATTTTTTTCATTGGTTATTTGTTTAATTTCTGTAAGGTATGATTTTATAATATTATAATATAATTATTATATAGTATCACCTTTATCTTTAGCGTTTGCAGGAGCGTCAGTTTTTTCATCTGATATTTGTTTATTTTGTTTAATTTCTGTAATGTATGGGGTTAATAAAAATATAACATAATTATTATTTAGCATTACCTTTATCATTTTTGGAAGGTTGCAAGGTGCTGCCATCTTTATCTTTAGTGTTTACTGGAGCGTCAGTTTTTTCATCTGATATTTGTTTTTTATTTGGTTTAATTTCTGTAATATATGGATTTATAAAAATATAACATAATTATTATTTAGCATTACCTTTATCACTTTTAGAAGGTTGCAAGGTGCTGCCATCTTTATCTTTAGCGTTTACAGGAGCATCAATTTTTTCATCTGGTATTTGTTTTCTATTTTGTTTAATTTCTGTAATGTATGCGTAAACAAAAATATAACATAATTATTATTTAGCATTACCTTTACCATTTTTGGAAGGTTGCAAGGTGCTGCCATCTTTATCTTTAGTGTTTACTGGAGCGTCAGTTTTTTCATCTGATATTTGTTTTTTATTTTGTTTAATTTCTGTAATGTATGGGGTTAATAAAAATATAACATAATTATTATTTAGCATTACCTTTATCACTTTTAGAAGTTTGCAAGGTGCTGCCATTTTCATCTTTACTGTTTGCAGGAGCGTCATTTTTTTCTTCTGATATTTGTTTTTTATTTGGTTTAGTTTCTGTAATGTATGGGTTCATAGGTTTAGAAGTTGGGGAAGAAATTTCATCCTCGGGCACTTTTATGGTGTCAATTATTGAAACTGTTCTCCGAGCTTTTTTACTAGATGACGTAGTTTCTATGTTGTCGTTAGAAAGTGATTCCTTATCAGTTGGTTTTGATTTTTTCAGTGATTTTTTTGTAATGTCTATGTCTTCATTTGAAGGCGATTCCTTTTCAGTTGGTTTTGATTTTTTCGGTGATTTTTTTGTAATATCTATGTCTTCATTTGAAGGCGGTTCCTTTTCAGTTGGTTCTGATTTTTTCGGTGGTTTTTTTGTAATGTCTTTGTCTTCATTTAAAGGCGATTCCTTTTCAGTTGGTTTTGATTTTTTCGATGATTTTTTTGTAATGTCTATTTCTTCTTTTGAAGGCAATTCCTTATCAGATGGTTTTGATTTTTTCGGCGATTTTTTTATATCTTTATTTGATGGAGATTCCTTATCACTAGGTTTGGATTTTTTCGGTGATTTTTTTGTAATGTCTATGTCTTCTTTTGAAGGCGATTCCTTATCAGGTGGTTTTGATTTTTTCGGTAATTTTTTTGTAATGTCTATGTCTTCTTTTGAAGGCGATTCCTTATCAGGTGGTTTTGATTTTTTCGGTGATTTTTTTGTTTTGTCTATGTCTTTATTTGAAGTCGATTCCTTATCAGTTGGTTTCGATTTTTTCGGTGATTTTTTTCTAATGTCCGATTCTGAATTTGGAGGCGATTCCTTATCAGTTGGTTTCGATTTTTTCGGTGATTTTTTTCTAATGTCCGATTCTGAATTTGGAGGCGATTCCTTTTTGATTGGTCTTAATATTTTGGTTGTTCGTCTTTTTTTACATATTCTGGTATTGCCTTTTTTGACAGAATCAGGCGAAAAGACATCACAGATTTTTTTCAAGGGCACAGAACATGTCGGTGGTGTGCAATAAAATTTTCCACCAGATCTAATTTTTCTTTTTTTTATTGCACATTTGTTGTTAGCTGTTTTCTGCTCTTCAAAAAGTTTTTGTTGAAACTAAGATAGTAAGCAATAATTTAATATGTTTCTATTATGTAAATAAATAAGAAATAAAGGTATAGGGCGTCAGTTAAAGCTATATCATTGATATCTATATTAAAAATTGACATTCTCGATTTTTATACTTTTGACCTAAATAATCTCAAAATCTAATAAACTTTAAAATCATTTTTTGTTTATATCAAAATCGAAAATTTTATTGATATAGCTATAATAGCTACCTTACCACTAAATATTCTTTAATTTTTTCAAGTAATTTGTCTATATTTTCTCCTTTATCTTTACAAAATTTTTGGCGATTATGACAAAGTCTGTTGCTTTTGATTTGTTCTATTAAGTACTCAATATTTTCTCCATTTTTGCATGATTGATTTACATATTTTGGACGATTTGTGGATTGTATACATTTTTCAATGATGGAAAAAAATGATTGATTTGTCATTATAATTTAATTTATAAAAAAAAAAAATACTTTCACTTTTTTTAAAAAGGTTTTAAAAACAAATTTATAATAATTTTAACCATTTTTAATTAAATATAACTTATGCTTATAATATATATACAATTTTTTTTGACATATTTGGAATATTTCAACAAAATAAAAACATATTTTAAAAAATGAGCTCTAAAATATAATTTATTAATTAAATTATAACAATATAATTTTAGCCTGCTATAATATACTTAAAAATAATTAAATATTAATTAAAAAAAAATTTTATGTTCTATTTGTCATGATTGTCTAATATTTTTTATAGCAGAAAGATGAATTAATTTGGTTTAGTCGATTTTCATCCCCTTAAATGGTTTTGAATTGTAATTAATATTCACTTTTAAAATAGGAATCGAATTTGAATTATTATCCTAAATAAAAGTTTCTTAAAAATATAGGTGATCCATCATCCATATGTGCATTTTTCCGGTGAGTCCAATATATCAAAGGGATACCCAAAACGGAGGTAATATGCCTATATATAGCAAATCCTTACAAACATATTTGCATGATTTAACAACAAGTCTAAATAACCCTACATCTTGCCAGAAAATTAACAGCTATGATACTTAACCCAACTTTTAACTTTGGCTAGCCAATTCAAATTCTACTCGACATCCGTCGTCAACACGCATCATTGGTATAATATAATTAAAATAGAGGCTCCAATAATATTACGCTGTTTAAAAGTATTTTAATTATATATTTAGTAAAAATATTTTTAATGTTAAAATTTTTGACAATCGATTAAAAAAATATATTGGAAATGATGAAATAAGTTAGAAGAAGTTGGAAAAAGGAAAACCCCATATAGCTACATTTTATAATTAAACTATGTCCACATACTTATAAATATATAAATATAGGTTCCCTTTTTTTCTTTAAATACACTTATATTTTGTTATAATTTTATAAAGCAATTATACCCGTATGACTATTGGTCAAAAGGTTGTACTAAATTTGCCATTACGTTTGTGACACAGGAAAAGAGTGGGGATAGATATAGACTCAAAGGTATGGATCGAATCAGAATCAAAAGTAAATCGATCAAGATATGTATGTTTATTCCTTCCGTCCTCACGATAACTCAAAAAATAATGGAGCTAGGATTTTGCAATTTTCGCTAATTCGTGGATGACTGAAATTTTGTCAAAAGTAGTTCACTTTAATGGCCAACATGTGAAAAAAAAAGTTTGTGTAGTGGAAGATATATTTTTTTTTGTACATAATTGAAAGCCTAAAAAGTTATGTATTTAAAATTTTGTCAAAAGTAATTCATAAGATGATATAATGTCGATATTTCAGTCATACGGGTATCCCAGAGTTGACCCAGTCTATTCTACTACACTCTTCGTTGTTTACTTTTAAGGTTAAATGATTTCTTATTCCAATGTAAAAATAAAAACAGTTAATCTAGGTTAACTTAACCTTAAATTTATCTAAACTAACCTTGTAGGCTATAAAATAAAATAAAATATATCAAGATGTATTTAACCACCAATATTTTTTGTCTATTAATTTATCTTTTTTTTAATATGGACATGATTTACATTATCTCCATTAATATTACTTGGGGTATATTCGATTGTTTTGCATGTAGTCCATCTTCTATAATGGAAAAGTATAGGGACATGATCTTGGTTTTAAATATATCCATATATTTGTATAAAAATTTTATAGTTTTCTTAATGTACTCCTCATTGTGGTAAAATATATATGTGATGCTAAAACGTTTTCTGAAGCTTTTAATGATCTATCTCATCGATTTCTGATTAATTTAATATCATAAAATTATCTATTGTCATGATTTTTGTTTACTTGTACAATTATTTATTAAAATAAAAATGCTTGTTTTCGGACCCAAACTTTCTATGTTTATTAATACAAAATTTTATACACTTTCTTTCGAATTTACGTATTTTTTTCTACTAATGCTTCCACTAATATTACAACATTAGTGGAAACACACATGTAAACCACAAAATTAGACCTTATTAATGTCTGGTAGCATATATTTTAACTCTATTGCTAATGTTTTTGATGTAAAAGAATTTTATCAATTGAGTGTTTTATATGATCAATGATCATTATCAACTTCGTTCAAGTTTCGATGTAACTGAAATTTAAAGTATGTATAGGAATCCAAAATATTTTACGAATTTTCCGTTTGCTAAAGTTAACGTAGGCGATTTGATTTTAAATTGTTTCCATTTTTTTTTAATTGGCTGAACTAGTTTGGTCATCCGTATTAAGGTGTTATAAACTATCAGTTTTGAAATTTTTTTGTTGCGAAAAGTACAATACAAGGTAATTTAAATTAGGAATTTATAAATTAGTATTAGATAAACAAATTAACACCAATAACTATGCTATGGTTCAAAACCTGGCATATCAACCGCTTGCTCGCAAGTTTTTTTCAAGGAAAAATACTGAAAAAAGTAATTTTTATTAAAACCCCTTACGATTAATATAAAAATAGTATAATGTAATTAAATAAATAAATTAAAAAGTATTGGTATAATATAATAATAGTATAATATTATAATAGTCTCAGTAACCAATAATTTAAATATATTACAGTATTATTTATGTATATATGTATATAAAATAATCAATTCCTATATAAACCAAACCAACTGTTTTCGCAGTTAACCAAAAAAATCTCAATTTATTTCACTTCCAAAAAATAATTAACCCAACTCCTTTAAAAAATCAACAGTAGTTCATAACGAAAAAATTGAAAATTTTAAGTAGGAATCCAATAAGCAACGAGAGCATTTAAATTTTATTGTTACAGAACTAGTGGAGTAAACAGTTAAAGTTAGCTCTAAAAAAAAAACAATTTTTATATATTTATATACAATCGCCTTCACATGTAATGCGATAAGTGTGTGGTTAAATCTTTTTCTCTAGTGTGTTGCAGTCGGTTGATATATTTTATTTTGTATATTATGGTATGACCCAGGGTTTGAACATGAGACCCTCCTCCAATTGACGACGTCTGAACCACTGCACCATTGGTCGAATGAAAAATATATTTTTTTATAATCTTTATTTACAATTTGTATAACAAAACAATATAACAAAAATTAACTATACATATAAGATGTGCAAGTATAATAAAAAACACTATTATACAACACTCTTAAAAATACAAAAATGATCTAAACATAATAACAAGATTTTTTAAAAAACATTTTTTGTTTTGTCACTAATTGCAGAAATAGAAATATTTGAAATTCGTGCAGCTTTAGCTACTTTCTTCACTTTGGCAACATTAACAATTTTTACAACACTAACAACTTTAGATAAACTATCAGTTTTTGATATTTTTTTGTTGCGAAAAGTACAATACAAGAATGCTGACATTATTGTTAGTCCTACTCCAACAATTATAATAGATAAATAGACTGTGTCCAGAATTTCCATTGTATTTATTAATTTAGATTTAAGTATTTCAACTGTATACGGGTTCAATGCAATACCCTAAAAATAAAAAATTAAAGAAAAAACATTATGTTAAAGTTAATTAAAAAGCGAATGTATTGATAAATTTGTAACCTACTTCTTCAATCCAAATACTAGGCACCAAGGAAGTTCGTAAATGTTCTGTTAATTTGATTCTTTTAATTGGCTTTAAAAACATATTGAATTGAATTCGTTTTCCTCCTCTTAATGGAATTCCGGTATGCTACAATTAGATATTAAATTAAATATTATTATTAATAATTTATGTTTAATTCTTTATCCTAAAGTGTTGTGACTTGTGGTGTCCCTAACAGTTATTATATAATATATAAATGGTTTTATAAAAGTTAAATTTTTTCGGAATTTTAGGGATGTGATACGTTGAAGTCCTAACTGTAAAAATTATAAAGTGAAGTATAAAGTGGTGACTTACAGTATTTCTTCACATATAATAGTTTTGTCCCAATTAATGAATTCAAATTTATAATCAAAATTAATGCAAAACATTCTTTTGAAATTATTAAATATCTTTTGTTGCTAACTTAAGAAATATTGATGTTCGGTGATGTGGCAAAAATCAATATGGTAAAATTAATAAAATTTACTTACACTTTCCACATCAACGAAAGTTTTATGTTTTTTAACATTCGGTTTTAGTCCACGAACTAAAGAACTATATTCCGGTGCTGCGCCCAGCATGTGAGGTAAAGTAAGAACTACAGGTGCGTCTAAAATTAATAAAAATAAATTATTTAATTAATATAAAGCGGTATTTTAAAGAATTAACCATTTTTATATAAAATAAATTGAAAACATTAAAAAGGAAAAGTAAAGATACGAGTATGGCAGCAGACTGAAATAAGTTTTAAACAAGTGATGAAAAAACTAAGGGTTTTTAAAAAGCACATTTTCAAAATTCTATAGGGTTTGTTTACTGATTATTTTATCATTTATTTTTATAAAAATATGTATAAAAATAAATGATAATATTACAATTTAGTTATCAATTTATTAATTATGAATAATAGTGAAATCAATAGATACTTATAGAATATAATCCCAATAATCTCAAGAAAAAAGTGCGAAATATAATGTTGGAGCTTCAATGTTAACGTTTAATTTCGGAAAAACATACACTGGTGAATAAGTTACTGTTTTATAAAAGCATAAATGTTTTAATTTTTAAGACTTAGTAGCACTTTATATGAGCAAGGTTCCTAAATTTTTGCTTAGCAAACTTATGATGGATCTGACATCCTCCTCCTGTCCACACCCTTCCATTTTTTTAGGTTCTAGGAAATCAAAAAATCCACCAAAATTTGGAATTCCTCCCCTAATTTTATTATCTACGCAAAAATGGTTAAAACTAAGAGACAATTTCTTCAATTTAAAGAACCTCTTTCAAATTTAAGAAAAACCTTAAAGATATGTTAAAATATAATCCTGCAGCTTTAAATTTTGTATATTTGTAAAAAAAATTTGAACAGGTATTCAAGTTACAGGTGTTTAAAAATAGCAAAATTCCAATTTTCGAGCCCTTATACCTCCTAAACAGGGAGCTTGGCAAAAAAATTTTGTTAACCGACTCCTAGTAGTTTTTAAGGATTTAACTTCTCCCAAAATTACAAGACCCTAGCTTGAACCGTTAAAAAGATACGTCTGACCAAAAATTTTGCTAAATTTGAGTTTTGCATAATGATAAATTTTAATATCGTATGGCAACCCTGAATATTTACCTTTTAAAAATTTATAAACTTTATAAAACCAGCTATCTTTTGTCGTTTTCAGATTGAAAATACACGTAACAGAACTCTTGTTTTAACAATTTAAAAATAGGGCTTTTTCCAACTTTGGTGGGCTGTAGCTCCGTAATGGGTGGTGCTACAGAAAAAAGTTCTTCTACAAATTATTTTTTTCAATACCTATCCGTGGTTAAAATTTCTTAACTCTATTTCAAGCGGTGTAAAAGTTTTGTAAAAATACGGACGGAAGGACATAGTGAAGCTATATAGCCACATTTTTACAAAATTTTTTGAAAATGTGCAAAAAACGACTATGCTCCAGTTATATGTGAATTCCAAAAAGCCTTTCAAGTGTGTTAATACAGATCATGCTAATATAATATATCAACTCTAAAATTTCATTATCACTTTCAATTATAGAAAACTATTAAATTCAATATTTTTTTATTTTTGTAATTTGTATAATATAATCCTGGCCCGGTAGATGTTAGGTCTTATGGCTGTCTTAACTACAAAAGACGATTGAACTATCGCTGCGCTTGAACTTATTGACGCTTAACCTATCGAGTTTAGTAAACTATTAAAAATTGATTTCGTTTGGCATTTAACGTATATATTTTTATAATTAAGCTCAATAAAATCAATAAACATTGATTAATATTATTAGTTGTGAAGTCCTGTAAAGAATTGTAGGTGTACACAGTGTAAACATTGTTTTGCTAGGATTTTCATTGCAAAATAGGTGTCGATTTAACTCACGTAGGTTGTTTTCAAATTCTGGGCTTTCAAAAATAAGATTTTTAATGACACCCTGTATTATGTTGCAGAACATATTGTCGTTTAAAATAAAAATTTTATAATTAAAAAATATTAATGTTTTATTTAAAAAAAAGTTACTTTTAATATAAGAATAAATTAATTAAAGCAATTTATGAAGAATTTGTATCTAATTTCTTAAAACTAAATTTACAATAAAAATAAAAAAAATTTGTTAATTATTCATTCTAGTACTATAGTTTATGTATAATTTGTCTAATAGTTAATATTTAACTTGGTCTTTTTGTTGTTGTCATTATTCCATATAATTTAAAATAAAACTGAAAAATGTTCGTTGTTGCAGAACTTGCTGCTTCATATTTTTTTGTAGTCCCTTTAGTTGTCGCATTAACTTTTTTTGTAGTTCCTTTAGTTGTCGTATTAACTTTTTTTGTAGATCCTTTAGTTGTCGCATTAACTTTTTTTGTAGTTCCTCTTGTAGTGTCATAGATTTTTTTTGTAGTTTCTTTAGTTGTCACATTAACTTTTTTTGTAGTTCCTTTCGTTATCGCATTAACTCTCTTTGTAGTTCCTCTTGTAGTGTCATAGATTTTTTTTGTAGTTCCTTTAGTTGTCACATTAACTTTTTTTGTAGTTCCTTTAGTAGTTGGATCAATTTTTTTTGTAGTTCTTTTAGTAGTTGCATCAATTTTTTTTGTAGTACCTTTAGTAGTTGACACAATATTATATTTCGAATTTGGTGTAATTTTCGAATTTGGGTTTTTAACTTTTCTTACGGTAGTAACGTCCGATTGTAGTGTTTTGGCAGTATTTGGAAATTTAGAAAAATAGGAGGACGTTGGTTTTAGACTTTGATAACTGTTCAATGTCCTTTGTGTTGATGTTTTGGTTACTTTAGAACTCCGTGTAGTTTTTGTAGTAGAAGTTACACCAAAATCTGTTAATCCTTTTGTAACTTTTGTTTCTTTTTTCAATGTTAACTCAGGTCTTTTGACATTTTTAGTTGTCAAATATTTATAATTTTTTGTTGTTGAAAATAAATCGTTTTGCACCTGCGATCTTTTTATATTTCTTGTTGTTGTTAATGTTGTAAGGGATGGCTTTTTAGTAAATGAATTATATTGAAAACTTAAATTTTTTTTTGAGGAGGTCTTTTCTCTATTATTTATACTCTGCACTGTTTTGGCTGATGGTGTACTAGGGGTTCTTATAGTTTTAGGGGTCTTTCGAGTTGTTGTAGTTATTGAAGACTTTGTAAATATTCTAGAATTGGGTGTTTTAAATTCGTATTTTTCTTGTTTAATTTTATTAACTATAGTTTTGTCCTCTATATTTGTTAAAAAATATTTTTTAGGTACAAAGGTTGGTAGTTTTGAAGTATTTACAGTTATTTTCGAAGTAGTTTTGACATCCTTCTGTGTTGGGTAGTTATTACGGGTTCTTCCAAAATATGTTGGGGTTGTATTTTTTTTTAATGTTGTGAGTTTTGTTGGTTGTGATAAAATTTTATCATTGTTTTGAGTTGTTTTATAAAAAAATGTGGGTGTAGGTGTAGTATAAATTCTTGTATTTTCGAAATTTATTTTTGAGACTTTTTGAGTAGTTCTTCTAGGAGTACTAGTTGTTGCTAAGTTGGTATAATATGTCGTAGTAGATGATTGCAGTCGGTTGTAATCCTGTTTCGATTTTGAAGTTGTTGTTAATTTGGTATTTTTATTAAAGTTTGATGACATATCTGGTTTTTCGATTACTGAAATTATTGTTGTTGGTCTTACTGTAGTGGTAACTAAAGGTACCACTTTTTCACGGTTCTTTTTTTGGCTGTCAAAATAATTTGTAGTTGGATTATAAATATTTAAGTTTACTTTAGTGGTTAATGCATTTTTCGTTGTTCCTTTTCTTAACTCTTTTGAATCAATATATTTACGATTACCCGTATAAATGCTATTGATATGTTTTTGATCTGAATCTTTTCCTTTATTTATAATTGTACTGGTTTCTTGTGTGTTGTAATTGAAATATTTTCTTAAAAATATATTATCAGAATTAAAAGAGGAACTTTCAGTTTTTGAGCTTTGATTATTCTCAACAAATTTTTGTAAAAATATATTATCAAAATATTTGTTTTTTTGAGCATTTAAAAAATTTGGAATTTCACTGTCTTTTTTCTCAAAAAATTTATTTTGTACATTCTCTTTACCAGTCTTAATGAATTTGCCTAAAAAAGGATTATCAACATATTGTACAAGATGTGCTGGTACATCGGTGTTCTTAAAACGATTGTTGATATGCAATGTGTTAGGAGTTAGCAAGTTAACTTTAGATGTTGTAGTCTGCAAAAATTTATTTAAAAAGATATTCGATTTTAAAAAGCTGGGTAAATTTAATGGTGTTTCAGTTTCACTGTGACAATTTTCGATAAATTTTTTTGAACGTCCGTTACTGCAATAAGCCGGATAAACAGTCCATGCATTAAAACCATCACCAGATATCTTTTGATGTTCATTATATATAATTTTTAAACAATCAATATCATCAGTCAAGTCATCATTTTCCAAATTATAACATGATACACCACAAGCTAAACCATTTCCAGGTGTTGAACACCAAAATTCATCACTTATTTGGAACATACCATGGTAACTATGCGCAATCGCCGATGTATTATAATTTGATTCATATTTTGCTATACAAACCCAGATACTAATGTGCTCTTCCTCTATATGATGTTTAAATCGCAGCTCGTCAGCAAGTTCACACGGAGTATACACTTTTCCTTTTGTTGGTGTATTCCACAGTTTATTATATTCTTTTAATGAAATATCATTTGGTGATCTAAAAGTTCCGACTTTAACTGGATAGTCACTCTCCGTATATTTATAATTTGTGTAATCTAAAGAATTTTTCAAAAGTTTTTTAGAACGATGAATATCTATCGTATTGTTTATTGGAATTACAGACGAATTTTGAGATATATCGAAACAACCTTCAACAAATTGATCTGTACGACCTTCACAATATAATTCGTAAACAGTCCATGCTTTAAAACCATTTCCTGAAAGTCTTTCATGTTCATCAAAAATTTCTTTAATACATTCAACATCATCTGTGATATCATTATCATGTAGTTTATCACAAGACAATCCACAACCCCAACCCCTGCCTGGCGGTGAACACCAAAATTCATCATTTATTTGAAACAAACCGTGATCAGTACTACCGTCTGCATTAAGTCTTCCTAATGCAGATGTATTGAAATGAGATTCATAATTGGCAATACATACCCAATTTTGAACTTTATCCATTGGTAATTTATGTACATAGTGTAATTCACGTGCAAGTTCACAACGTTCATAAATTTTATTATTATTTGAATAAAAATTTGGTTCGTCCGTAACCCCGTAAGTATTAAATGATGCAAAAGTGTTTTGTGCATATTTAGTTGTTGTTATTCTATTATTATTATTATTATTATTATTTGAGTTTTCGGAACAAACGTTTGAAAAATATTTTTCACCTAAATTTTGATTTAAATTACATATTCCATTGGTTATGGAGAATGTATTAGTTTTATATTTTTTTAAAAACGTATGTTTATCAAGAATTATTGCAATACAATTTTCATTTTCATTTCTAGAAATTCTTTTTAGTTTTGTACACTTAAAATCACACATCCAACTTGAACGTGTCTGTGGACACCAAAATTCATCATTTATATCTATTAAAGTGTTTTTTAATTTATTATCTAAAATATTTTTATTAATTAATGTAAAATTATTTTGTTTAATATCAAAATGCATTGCTAAACAGATCCAAGATCCAACATCATTTGTTGTAAAATTATGTTCATTTTTTAAAAGTTTTAAAAGTTCACAACGATCAAAAGTTTTTGATTTTGTTTTAACAACAATTATTGTTATTAACACTAATATAACTAATTTCATCATTAGCATGGTAGATGTGATTAGTATTTAACTAAAGTTTTTAAATGTTAACTATTATTTTTTTTTTATTATTATTTAAATTTTAAAAGCTTTATAATTAACTTATGAAGACACAAGTATTTAAAAATTATAAAACTTCATTAATATTATTAATTCCCATGTAATGTTTGTATATATATGTATATGCATAGATATCGTCAAAGTGTGTTTAAATTTTTTTAAAATAAACTTTCATGTAATCATCAAAACTGATATGACGTTAAATATGACGGTAAAAATTTTTAAAATTAAATTATTTTTTATTAACGAATTCATGAGTACGAGCGAGCTTAAAGTTAATCATCAACTAAAACATAACATCCATAAAAGAAAAAAAATTGACTATATTTTAAAATATTGTTTTTTTTTTACCACTTTTTTTTTTTTTTAAACATTTTCTCCTGTTAAAATTTTGTTCTAAAATACAAAAAAATTTTAAATACTCACACAAACTTTTAAAATTTGTTTATGTGTTAACATTCATTTACCATTCGTAATACTTTTATATTTAAATTCTCTATACATCATTTATTTTTGAAAAAATTAGCTATAATAATAAATTTTATTTTTTTAATCAGAGATGTTTAACATATAAAATTTTAATAATGTCCTACGGAATTTTTTTAAAATTGTCATGTCCCACTCCTTAAGTTTCCCGTATACGTAAATTGGAAAAACTGGATTTTTATTAACTTTAAGAGTTTTGTCCTCCAGAGAATTTATAATATATATTATATATTATTTTATCCGAGGGCTCTCAGGTCAAAACCCAGACTAGATCAAATAACAATATATTTACTTATTAAGTTCTTCCAAGTGTATTTCCAACAATATTATTTTTTTATTATTTATTTTATTATTTTATTTTGTTTACGATTGGTCACCATAGGGATTTGTAAAGAAAAATTATTTTTCAATAAATATTGTATGACCTGACCGGAAACCGCACTTGGACCCATCGGTCAATGTTTACTACCTACACTACCTCCAAATAATAAAATAATATAATTTATATCATAATATAAAATATAGATCTGCCCCACCTGAAAAGGAAAGACTTAATCATTCACTTATCCCATTGCATATGGATGAGATTGTACTTAAATAAATAACTAAATAAATATATTGTTTAATTATCAATATAATATAACTTGAAAACAACAAATTACTGTTTTATATTTGACATCCGAAACATAAGACCTTGACCTACATACTATATACATATTTTTTTCACATATTCATCTAAATGTACGGAAAAGTCGACGGTATAATTTACATTCAGGTTTTTTTTTTGTAAATATTATGTCAAAAACAATTTGTAAATATTTAAGTTAATATTAAAAAATGAATAAATTATAAAAATTTTAATTAGTTAAATGGCATATTGAATATTTTAGTTTTAAGCACGTTTCGGAAAAAACTGAGCTTCATCTTCGTCTGTCTGTTAATTACATTATTTTAAATAATAAAATTAAGATATTATTCAAATCTAATGACAACTGACAATTGACAAGTGACAACTAATTTGAAAAGTTTAAACCGTTACAGGATGTAGACAAATTATTAATATGTCTTTATTATTTATAACACAAACTTTGACAGACATTTTATATTTTTAAAATGTCAAAGATTAATTTCCAACCGTTAGTTTCATTTTACTGTTATGTAAAATCAAAACCTTGTCAACGTTTTTATCATTATTAACTTTGATATAAAAATTAAGGATTGCACCCTAAAAGTCGTGACAGTTATTAAATGTTTTTAACTTGGTAATTTAGTATATTAGATTTTATTCCCATAGTAAGATTTTTTTATTTATTTTTTCTAAAGTTACTCTTGTTAAGGGCTTAATCATCATATTAAAAAAAAAAACAAAAAAAAAAACTTCTTTTATATTCAAAACAATTTAAAAATTAATAGATAAATGATAGTAACAATTCCTATTTTAGATAACTGGTATATTAATAAATTAAAAAAAAAAAAAAACATATTATGTACATATTTTTAAAAAATTTTATTCAAGTAATTTTATTTTAAGATATTTTTATAAATAAATACAATAGCGTAAAAATATTCAAAATATTTGAAAGAAGATGATTCCATATATCTGATTTATTATAATGATAATAATTATCAAGTTTAAATAATTTAAATATTTAAGAATATAAAGATATATATGTATGTTTGTATAACTTTTTAAATTCGTATTTTAAATTAAAAAAAAAAACATACAATTCTTTGTTTAATAACTGGTCTTTCAAGTATCTATGATAAAAAAAAAATTAATATCTGAACTAATATATAATATAATATAATATCAATATGATATATGATATGTTAAGGTACATATACTTTTTAAAAGAATTGTACCCTCATATATTTTAACAAAATCAATCTATTTGGATTTGATTAGATTAGTGTATAGAAATATGTACATAACTCTTCCTTAAAAAAAATTATTTATTTTTTTAAAATATTAATTAATAATATTTACTATATATATACTTAGTTATAATAATTAAATTTTAAAATGAATGACTATATTATTTTCATTAACTTTTTTTAATTAAGGAGGTTTTGTGTAATTTTTACATTTTATTTATTATTATTTTTTTTTTAATTACCTGTCTCTTTTAATACTTCATAATTTTTATTTTTTTTTTTTTTTTTTTTTTTTTTTACATAAATGTGTAAACAGAATGAATTTAATATTGATGATCAAGTTCAACGAAATAAAGTTTTATAACTTTATAGTATTGCCTTCATTTTGAAGAATTTTAAAATAATAATTTTTTTTTAATTATGTATTAAGCAAAAAACTGGTAATTCGATAGTGATAAATTATAAACAGTTTCGGTGGAATGTGGGTTCGGAAATAAAATTGGGGTCAAACTGTCAAATATTTTCAAGGAAATTCCTACTCTATTAAGTGTTTCTGAAATTTAAAAATTGCAGGACATATTTTTGCCCTGTATTATTATTTGTCCTATATCATAATTTACAAAATTTGGGGGTATGAGGTGTAATATGTGTTGAGAATTAAAGAATAGAATCGTTTTAAGTGGCTGGTGTGGTGCCCCTGAGACGAATTTCAAGTAGCAAATTGATATAGCACTTTGGTGTATTTTCTGCGATTTTAACACTCATTATCCGCTTAGCTTAGCATGTAAGCAACGACATCTTTTGAATGGTAGCATTTATGGCTGCCTGAAGTTACTTTTCTGATTCTATTCAGTAGTTCTGGAAAATTTATAGTTTAAAGCGCATTTACAGGTTTCTTTCTTATTCTGTTGCTTACTATAGCTGCGGTAAAAATCACCTATACCACAAACTTCTACTTATATATACTTTTAGTAAAAATCTTTTATTTTGGATAAACAAAAACGTATTTTCGATATTTTAAATAAAGAAATGTTATTAACTATCAATATTATAAGGAGTGTTAATATTAATTAGTGTAATTTTATAATGATATTAAATAATAGTTAAATTATATGAAATTGTAAAATTAAAAAAGTTATTTCAATATAATAATACGTTTAGTTTTAATTACAAAACTTTTTATTTTATGAGAATTTTACCAACCGCTTATATGAAATATAATAAGCGGTAGGTATTGTTTTCGTACCAAAAATTCGACGCTGAGATTTTTGCATATATGCCCATAAACATGTTTTTTTATGATATCCGTCTGTGTGTACTTATGTACGTACTTCTACATGTGTACACATGTATATCCTAAAGGGCTGAATGGAATATTTTACAGAAGTTTTTACACAAATAAAGAGATTGTGTTGTCTAAAAATTTGCCATGGAAAGTTTTTTAATCCGACGAAGTTTAGAGTCCTCTTAATTAAATTTACAAAGTCAAAATTTAATTTTAATTATTTGCAAATTTATCCGATAATTATTTCTGTGTGTCTGTATTGGAATTGTTCAAAAATCTCGTTGGAAATTATTAACACAATATCTAACGGGTTATTTTACTTTAAAGAAATATCGTATTTAATACATACATTTAATAAAAGTACATGTAGTCAAAAATTTTACACATTTAGGCAAAAAAATCTATTAAATAAATTTTAAATTAAGCTATTCCTGCAATAGCGTTTGGCTCTGTAGTGGACACAGAATATTTTTTTTTACTGCTTTAAAGTGTGTATAATTTTTTATTTTTATTTTGTATTATTACTATTATGAATCGATTTTTTTTAATAGACTTATTGAATTTAATTGACAACACTTCATCAACTTTTATTATTATGTTGCTTTTGAAAAATTTTTATCTTGATTTTATAATATGTTTAATATTAAAATAAGATTTCCGTAAATAATAATATTTGTTAAAAAAAATAAAAAATTCTTTTTTTTTTAATATATGTATTTGGAATTAATTCTTATTTTTTTTTTTTTTAATTATTGTGTAAAGAACAATATTATAATTATATTTTTTGTTTGTTTGTTTTTTTTCAAAAATCATTTTAATTTTATTGCATTTTTACTTGAATATAAAGATGAATGATAAACTTGTGTTATAGATTATTAGTTTTGATTAAAAATCGAAGAAAAAATAAAGAGAAGAGCTTTTTTTTAAACACCTTTCTGATTTTAAGTGTAAAAAATATATTTTTATTGTTTTTTTTTATTGACAGTATCCACTGTCCAGAGGTGGTAAATACAAGAAAATTTTGATTAGTTTATGATCATATCTTGTACATACAGTGGTCGCATTCAGTAACCTCTAGCGCTACACTAGATTACAGCGGCGTAGCATCTAGCGCTACATTGTTGTACTGAACGCTTTGCAGCTAAATTAAATGAAATTTTATTTTGATTAAGTTTATTATATTTTTCTTTTTAATTATTTTAATTATGGCCTTCAAAAACATTTCAATAATTCTATTTCTGTTCTGATTTATTTTTATATTTCCTATTTAAATTATTTTTTTAATTAAAATGTTTAAAATTAATCAAATTCGCTTTTTTTCAATCTTATATTTTTAATCAATTTATGTTTTTAATTTTAAAATAAATGCTTCACTTTAAAAAATTCTCAGAAAATCTTCTAAATAAACACTTTTTACATTAAAATGTAAAACACATAAGCGTCAAATAAAATCCGCTACACAATTTAGCATAAATTATTTTAGCTGCAAAATTAATCTAATTTTCTTGTAGGGCTAGATGCTACTGAACGCAACTAGTGCCTTTATGTTTAATATATAAAAATAATAAATTTTAATAAATAATACAATGTCTTTATGTCTGCATTAGATTTCATGCCTTACATGTTTTTACTTTTACGTTTATCAGTGGAGTTGGGCTCGCGTATTTAAACCTCAAGTGTCAAAATCACGAGTTTCAAAATCCCGCATTTTCTAACCAATTTTAGGTGAGTATAATATCTTATACGTATAATATGGCAGCACAAGCATGTATTTTTTTCATATAAGTGTTATACACTAATTTTTTTCATTCGTTTGAAATTTTTTAATGTGCTATTTAAACATGCGGGACTTAGAAACGCGTGATCTTAAAAAATGTGGTTAAAAAATCACTAAATATTCATAAACGAGATTCTAATTCGATATACAAATTCAAAAACGTGATTTTAATTCACGATATTTCGATATACAAATTCAGAAATGAGATTTTAATTTGCGGTAATTTGATATGCTCCCGTATAACTGTTTGTTAATAGTATTTCATACGATAGTAATAAATTTTTTTAAATAACTTTAACATTTACTTAAAAATTTTAAGGAAAATCATTGTCAAAAAACTTTTTTTGAAGAGATTTATTTACAATCTATAAACTCGTTTTAAAAATATGTCAATTTCGGGAAAAGTTTTTGCCTTAATAGTATTATATCATATATAAATTTATTTTTATTTTGGCCTGCAGTTAATACAGTTCTACTACAATAAATTATATCGTATATACATGGTCTGCACAGTATAACTGTTCTTAAAAGTTCGGGAACTGACAATATATTTATTCCGTTATTTTAAACAATTTTTTGAATTAAGTTTACAGTACTTTTACTTCGATAGGTAATAAACCCACACGTTTCCCTTTATAGTCCTAACCAGCACATCTTCGAAATTACTATAAATTAGAAATATTAAATTCGGTACTACAAGATAGTTCTGTCCTATTTATTTACTATTCTTAAAATATGAGATAAATTGAAATGAAGATTTATGTAACTGTCAATTGAATTTTTCGTAATAACTAAATTTTTCTGACCAGTGGCGACCCGAGGTGATCAGAGCCAACACTAACTTTGAATTATTACGTCAAACGACATTACAGAAAATATAAATTTAGAATTTTATTTAATATAATTTGTAAAATTATTACTTGTTTAATAAAAATAACAAAATATAAACAAGAATATTCAAAATAAGTAATAAAAATTTAAATAGATGATTTTTTATTGTTCGGAAGAAAATTTCCAATTTTCTGATAATAAAATTAAGTTTTACCTTAAATTAATTTGGTTTAAAACGTCTTTTATTTACGCGATAATAAATGTTTTTTTTTGAATAATAATAATAAAAAATAAACAAATTTGAATTTAAAACAAAATAAATTATTTTTTTTTTTTATTCTTAAAAACTAATAAATTAGTTATGAGGTTGTTAAATATTAATAAGAATTAGCTGTTCTATATTTTTAATATCACCAAATAATTTAAATTAAATCTTGTTCTTTATTTTATTAAAAAAAAAATAAAGCTTTTATACTTAAAAATGTTTATTTAAGTTATGCAACAAACACTAGTTTAAAAGATGGTATTATTGAAAATAATCAATAAACACTTTTTTTTTTGTTTTAACGTTACTGCAGAAAAAGATTTTTTTCGTTTTTAATTTATTAATTATTTAAATTAAGTATATATTCCAACTTTTATATAAATAAACTATTTAAATATAAATAAATAATTTTTTTAAAAATAATATTAGATAATATTTATTGAATTAAGTAATTAAAATTTTTAAGCCATAAGAAATGATAAGCTTACAAGTTTTATTGAATATTAATTAGTAATTTAATAACTAACCGCTATATATGAAATATAAAGAGCGGCGGTATAGGTATTGTTTCCGCACCAAACATTGAAACTAGATATTTTTGGAAATATTCATTACTCCGGTGTGTAGAGTTCCAAAAAAAAACGTTTGATTTTTTTGTGATGTCCGTCTGTGTGCATATCTTTATGTCTGTCTTCGTTACGGAAAATTTAATCTTAAAATTCGCTACGAATGACAACATTCTATACAGACATGTACAGCTTAAACGGCTGAGGGGAACGTTTTCAAATATCATATATAAAGTTTTGATGTTAATATCTTGAATTGACAAATTTTAAATCAGGTAACCCCAAGAGGTTCTTTTCTAGGGTAATTTTCCAATTTTTTGCGAATATTTTGCAAATCAAAAAATAAAAAAAAAATTTATTAAACAAAAGTTGTTACAAAAATAAAAACCTACAGCTTCCATTGAAAGGTTTTTGATCCGACCAACATAAAAGTCTACTTACTTTAAAAAAAAAATAGATTTTTTGTTAGTAAAATATTTCATACATATTTTTATCTCATTTACATCTCAAACATTTTTTTAAACTTACTCTTTATGATGACGCATTACAAAAATCAAAATAAAAAAACAAGTGATGGAAAAAACCAAGGGTTTTTAAAAAGCACATTTTCAAAATTATATTGTATTACATACTGAGTTTTAACTTTGGAAATAGTTACTACTGACTTATAAAATTTACTGCTAACAGTATTGTTATAGCCCTTCAATGGGAAAGGTTGCCAAATTTCTCAAGAATCTAACTTCAACTCCCCCCCGCCCCCCTCGCTCATCCCCTAATTTTTTAGGTTCTAGGAATTAAATTGTGAATTACACAAAAATTTGGAATTTTACTTAGAATTTTATTATCTAAGCAAAAATGGGTAAAACTGAGAGACACTTTCTTCAATTTACGGAACCCCTTTTAAATTTAAGAAAAACCTTTAACATATTTTAAAATATAATGTTGGACCTTTAAATTTTGTATATTAATAAAAAAAAAATTAGACAGGTATTCAAGTTACAGGTGTTTAAAAATAGCAAAATTTCAATTTTCGGGCCCTTATAGCTCCTAAATAGGGGGCTTGACAAAAAAATTTTGTTAACCGACTCCTACTAATTTCTAAGTATCTAACTTCTCCTTTCAGGACCCTAGCTTGAACCGTTCAGAAGATATGTGTGGCCAAAAATTTTGCGAAAATTGAGTTTTGGGTAATGTTAAATTTTAGTACCGTATGGCAACCCTAAACATTTGCTTTGTAAAAATTTATAAAGTTTATGAAACCAGCTATCATTTGCCGTTTTCAGATTGAAAATATATGTAACAGAACTCTTGTTATAACAATTTAAATATAGGGCTTTTTCCAACTTTGGGGGGCTGTAGCCCCGTGTCAGGTGGGGCTACAGAAAAAAATTCTTCTACGAAATTATTTTTTTTGCAAAAACTACCCATGGTTAAAATTTCTTTTCTCTATTTTAAACGGTGTAAAAGTTTTTGTAAACATACGGACGGACAGACGGACGGACAGAGTGAAGCTATATAGGCACATTTTTACAAAATTTTTTGAAAATGTGCTAAAAATGGGCATCTAACTGATAGATAATAAAATATTTGTGTGCGTTAAATTGCTTTTATAAAAATTTATTACTTATGTAAGTAATAAATCTTTAAAAAAAATTTCACATTACGCTTTTTCTGTAATAGCGGTTGATTCTGTATTGGACACAGCATATTTTTTTGGTGTATTTTGTAAAATTAAAATGCTTATAGAAAATAAAAGTATTTAATAAATTGCACCACACAATCTTATGAAAGATACTTGTATATAGTTAAATTGATGATTAATATCGAAGCTTTGTCGTTTGAATACCGACATAATTGTGAATTTTTTTTAGACTTTATAACGTCACATTCAGTTAATTCAGAATTTTTATAGTTTTTCTATATTTAAAAGATTTTAAAGCTATAATTTGTCAAATATTGATGTTGGGTCAATAATTTTTTAAAAGTCACCGGCAAAGTGAGTAATAGGAGAGGTTGAAATAAGCAAAAAATCTATATGGTGTGAAAGGGAAGAAGTATATTTAAAACGTTTTCAGATTTCAGAGATAAAAATATTCAAAGTTTTTCGAATATATTTAAGTAATTTCTTGTATTGAATAACAAGTAGGAAGTTTAAGAGAGAGAAAACCCATCAGCATTTCATTCAAAAAAGTTCTTTGTTCCGATCTTCATTTAAAGTAGAAAGTTAGGTTCGAAGTTTAAAAGTTAGTTTTATCACATGTTTTAGTCTTAACAATAGGTTTAAACGACAAAGATTATTGCTGCATGTCTCAACTATCTGACACTCGTGCGAATCCATTTTATAATGACATACAAATTGCAATATACCGCTTTACTAATATTACTTTCTAAACTTTCTTTAACTTTAATTACAATATCTAAGATATTTTCAATTTCAAAATCGGAATCTACTTATAGTTTCAAAGTTATCGTGTTGAGAATTTTCTATGAAATTTTCTTAAAAATATGTTGCAATATTTGACAATCTCACTCTTATTTTTTTAAAAATATACACTCTAACAAAATCTCTATGGCAACTGTACTTTACTTTGACAAATCTAAAAATTCACAAATCAAGTTGTCATATTACGTTACTTGCCTATTTTGAATTTCAACCTCATTGTGTAATTTTAGTTCTAGAGATATAAAAGCAGGGTTGAAAGATTTGTATGGCAGCTACCCTAAATGAACCCTAAAATCTTTTAATTCAAGATAAGATTAGACAAGTAATTTTATTCACTTCTAGATAACTTGTCTACTTTAATTTTCAACCTTTCAGTTTGATGAGTTTTTGGTTTTAAAATTTTGTAAGGCACATACAAACAACAGGGAAATTGCATTCATACATCTGTCATATCAATTGGTTCGATGCGTTACAAACGGAGAAACAATTGTAATATATGTTTGACTACTGATCGAAAATTTATAAAAATTTTAATTATATAGTAAATGTACATATAACTTCTACATATCGTTAATCACGTATAATATTCATGATGGGATTAGTTTTTTTAATTAATGATTATGATTGTTGTTCTAATAAAATCCTAAAAAAATTTTGATGTTACAACTTGGAACCAGTAACAACAACAATGTCAATTCAATAGCCTTGCACCTTGATATAAAGAAATATTTTAAAAATAATTGAATAAATAAAAAATGACTAAATTTTTTTGTGGCTATTATGCATAGAGAATTGGTATGTGAATTATCATCAAAAATTTAAAAATAGTTCTTAGAAATCAAAATGTATAAGACGTATTTATAATATTAATTCTTGATGAACCCATACACGTTTTTAAAGAATATACAAAACAAATAAATATAAAATTAACCCAAATTGTAATATAATATAAAAAACATAAGTTTATTTAAGAAATATTGAAAATAAAATTTTAATTACATGTTTTAAATAATAATTAACGCATAGAATGAGCTTGTAAGTAAATGCTGCATGTTGTTGTAGGTCATATAAATATTTTCAAATAAGTAAGTAATAAATCTAGTTAAACTGATTCAAAGTTTAGTTAGATAGGTGTATTGCACCTCTAGTATGGTGTGAATTTAATTCGCCAATGTGTTAGTCGTAGACACATACATTATTAACTTTGAGGAACATTTATTTATTTGTAGTACCAGATAATAGTAAATATTGACTGATAATATTAATGCTTTGCCGATTTGACATTTGGACTTATTATTGAATATACAATACATTTTTTTATTAGATGTGATCCGACCAGAGTTCGAACCCGAGACTTTACTTTATCACTGAGCTATCGGTCAGATTTTTAAAGAAGAATTTTAATGGAATATGATTCAATAACCGTAATAAGCGCATGACAAACAAATTTAAATAAGCCGTGTTGCGCCACCAACTTAGTGCAACTGTGTAGGGATGAGCATTTGTTCCCTTCCTTGTTTCTCGTTGGAAAACTTCGAGGGGAGGCATTAGTTTTATTTCTTTAGAACAGGTGTTAATTTCTACAAGATATCTATAAAATTGGGTTAGTGACCCAACTGCAAGGGGATAACTGAGTCGAGTGTATAATACAAATCAATATGGCTTTTCTTTGCTTATATTCTTTCATTCAAAAAACTTGCTTATATTGTTTCATTTTGTCCGTCCGAATGTTTACAAAATTTCTACACAATTTGCAATAAAGCATAATAAAGCATTGGAGGATTGTTTTCAATAAAATTTTTGATTTTTAATTTCTTGTTTCTTCCGAACAGTTTAGATTAAAAACTTAAACTTTTGTTGAGGAGCTTAATTTCTTGAAATAAATTTCAGCGATTGGTGAGAAAGCATTTTTATCCCGCCCGCATTTTAGAAGCTGTATATGATCAAAAACTGATAATGTGCACTTTTTAAACATCCTTAACTTGAATAGCTTTTCAGGTTTTTTGAAGTAATGTTTAAAAAATTTCAAGCCCCAAAGGTTTTAATAAAAGTGTTAAAATGTTTAAAGGATTTCCTTAAAGTTGAAGCAAATGTCCTAATTTTTTTAAAATTTATGGTTATATAATATATAATATAATTCTAGGAAAAATTCTAACAAATTATATTATTAATTTATTTTTTAATATTATACTTACTTATACAATTCGTTAGATCCAATGCACCTGAATACAAGCATCCATTTGATTTTTGCAAAACATTTGTCAATTTATTAACACAAAAACATTCATTGGAAAATTCTGGACCAATATCATTTAAAAAGTTTCGACCAATTGAATATCTAAATCCCGGAATTCCTGAATATACTACATCTTGTTCATAATACAGTTGGACAGATCTGCATATATCTGAACTGAAAATGTACATTGAATCTCCTTTATTGTGGAATGGTGCAAACATTGATGCGTCTGTCCCATTTATCATATTACAAACTGATATGTCATTATTATAGTTAGTTGACCAAATATCTAATGAAGTTTTTCCATTCCAACTTTTAACTTTTAAAATATTCATAGGATCTTTAACCCCAGTATCGATCTCTATTACAACATCTTCCGTTTGATTTTTCTATTATAAAATTTTAAAAATATTAAAATTAAAAAATGCCATAATGAAAAAAAAAAAAAATAGATTTACATGATGGAAAAATGAAAATGAAAGACTACCATCGTCCAGCTCTCTAATTGTTTTAGATCCGTGTTCTTTAATTTGATTGCATATCGCACGAGCAAGACCCGTTGGACTTTCACAAAATTTAACTCCATCGAATAAATATTCTGCTACAGAAGTTGTTACAAACATTGATCTTGGATTATTAAATATATCCTTAATATTCGAATTTATATGTCTCATCAAAATAGCGAGGCCCGGATCATTTGTCGGATGTAATAAATTCTATTCGAATGGTACATTATTTTATTGAATGCTGTGTAATTTATTTTGTTTATTTTTTTCAAAAGTTTTAATTGGAAATATGTTACCTTACGTCGACCGCGCATTCTTTGTATAACTTTTTTTATCAATCGAATACCTGGTGCCCTTTCTAAGGTTTTATTTACTTTAGAGAAAAATGTTTTGAATGTTGTTTTAACTTCTTGTTCAAATGCTTGTAAAAATGCCTGTATAGTCAAAAAGAAATTATCTGTGTATCGATTTTTGTTATATATATAGAAATTATAGTATTATTTTATTAGAATTAGAGGGAACTTTCCGCTTACATTCATATGCATATTAAGAACTGTTACAGTATCAGTTTGAGAATAAGGTGAGGAGGCCATTTCATCAAATATAAAAAACTGCTGTTGCGTAAAAGTGATTGATGAGTTATCTTTTGCAATAGCTTTGACATTTCTACGTCTATACTGCCTATATTTGTTTTAAAATATAGTAATTAAGCTTAATTTTTTTTAATAAAATTTTAATTACCTGTAAACATAAGGACCAACTTCCTTTAATTTTGGTATTGCCCCTTGTTGTATTTCATCAGGATTTGTTATATTAAAAAAGAATACTTTAAATGAAAGAGGTTGTGGAGTTTCAATGAATCTTTTGAATTGTTCTGTACCATTTACAATTGGAGTATTCTGTAAAAGTAAAGAAATATTTTAGTTACTTTATGAATGAAAAATTCAACTTTTTTTGTACTTAATTCAATTGTGTTTATACAAATTAAAATTCGTCTCCATCGCCATATTGTAAACAAAGAACTTGAGATAATGATAATCAGAAACTTGATCACCAAATAAAATTTCCAAAGAGTAATAAATTAATGAAATTTAACCCTTCTGACCCTTCTGAAAGTCATTTTCAGAACAAGTAAAGAAACAAAAGTAAGTCTATGCAACCGAAGTATTAATGCTCTACACCTGCTTTAAAAAATTCTCACTTCAATTCATATCAGATTTCAGGAACATAGAACAAATACCTTGTATACAAAATACATGAAACAAGTTAAGGAACAAATTTCTTATATCAAATTTAAATTTTCTAACTTTATTAATTCCTAAAATAACGAATTGTGTCTACGGAGGTTCCACACGCTTCATGCTATTCGAACTACTACTTAAATTTCTCTCAAATTTTAGAAACATAAAGGAAACAGGGCAGAACACTATTGTACCAAATTTAAAAATTCTATCTTTATAAATTTCAAACATATACTATTTAGATCTTAGAAGGTACGTAGGACGACCATCATTCCAATTCATCGCAAATCTTAAGGACATACAAGTTAGCACCAAACTTCAAGTTCAAAATATAGATACCTTCTTTTTAAAGAATTAACGAGATATGGAAATATTATAGGACAGATGTTGTATATAGCTACGACCATCATTCCAATTCATCCCAAATCTTAAGGACATACAAGTTAGCACCAAACTTCCAGTTCAAAATATAGATACCTTCTTTATAAGGAATTAACGAGATATGGAAATATAATAGGACAGATGTTGTATATAGCCGAACCATCAATCCTTTTCACATCAATTTTCAGGAACATAAAAAAGAAGTGGTAGAATACAATTGTACCAAATTTGAAGCTTTGTTTTGCATCTGAATAATATATCTGTAGTAGCAAATTTGAAGTCTTCCAAATTCAATTTGAATATCAGAAATGAAGTTAAGTTCTTGGGAGAACTTGCTGAACCTAGAACTCCAATTATCTCAAAATTCAAGGCTATGAACACTCTTATCAAATTTAAACGTTCTATCCTTATTATTATTAAAAATTTGCTCACTTCTCTTTGTGCGTGTTCAGAATCTTCTTCAATTCGAAAAATTAATTTCGATTATTTCCAGTAACAAACCCCGGGTTTTTACCTAGTAACCTCGTATAAAATCTTCAAAGTAATTTTCATTAGTTTTTCAATTCTCTTACAAAAAATACAGCTTTCGTTAAATCGGCTAAGGATTTGACGCTGATTAAGAATATATTATATACATATAAACATATCTATATTAAGGTGTGAAATATAAAAACAACAATTGAACAGAATTACAATATTAAAATTTAAAAAATAACTGTTAATATATATACCTGTCATTCGAGTTCATATTTTATTTGATTTTTCACTACATATATTATGCAATAAACTTTTTTACATATATGTACATATATATTTAAATATTAACCAATTTTTAAGTTATTCCATTTAAATTTATATTTCGGTGATATTTAAATAACTGAACAAATGCAAGGTGATACAGCTAATATGTATGTAATTATTTGCAATATTATTGAATCATGCGACCAAATATAAATACTAATATGTGACTATATTCAATAAATAAATGTATATATGACTTATTTATTAGTTTCAACTAACCTTTTGCAGTTTTTCTTTTATATTCAACCGTGAAATAAATTTATATTTTTTATTTTTTTTTTTAATTAATTAAATACATATGTTAGTATTTTATGTAGGTATACAATTACTTTAAACATGTTTTGAATTTAAATTTTAATATTTTATGTATAAAATGACATTGAATGTGCAAGTTAAAAAATTTTTTAAAAAAATATTAAAAAATACCCATTCGTATGTATGACAAAACATAAATTTTAATAAAAACAAATGACAATATACGCACAGAATGTCTAATTCAATATATGTCACAAAAATAAAAATTCAAGACAGTGACATGTAACGGTTCTTAAGATTTGTTTAAATCTAAAATATTAATTATATAGGTAAATCAATTCCAACTTTATAAGTTATAATATCCAAAATTTGGTGTCATAATGCCCATGCACAACGATTTTTAATCAATTTTTATGTACCATGTGTCAACTGCGTTGCGTTGCGATTGCGTTGCATCCCGTTATTAATTTTTACCAAAAATTTGTATTTAACGTAATTTTAATCAAAATTTTTGCAATATAGGTTATATCCGATAATACATACGAGTATTAACCTATATATACATATATTGTTTTTTATTTGAAAAATTTTTCAAAAAACCACAACAAACTTTAATTAGTTTCATAATACATATATCTGTCATATTTCTTAATAATTACAAGATAACTTTATTATTTTCGAGAAGATTATCAACAAGATAATTTAATGTATACATACATACATAGATATCTTATGAATTTTCAACAAATCACTACACATATAAAAATAAATTACCATAAATTGTAACTGTAATTTTTATTTTATTAAGAACCGTTATATATATAATAGAACAAAAAATTTTGATTTAATAATTTTATTTTATATTCATAACATATATTTAGATTAACACCCTGTATATTTAATTACCCTAGAATAATACTGAGATTTTAAATTATAATTATATAAAATTAATTTTGATATATTATTTTAATATATTTTTAATTACCTACCTGTTTAATTTTCATTTTAATCATCATCGGAAAAACATAACACCCAAGTAATGAACCACATATTGCTGCAATTAACCCAATAGAACTAGTAATTATTACCCAGTTAACCATATTTCAAGTATTGAGTATTGTGGTTATTTTTTTTTTCAAAAAAAAAAAAAACTTTCAACTTTTATTTTAACCGTTAAAATATGTTTAATTAAAAAATATCCACTACCGACAATTAAATTTAAATTAAAAGAACATAATTTTTTTGAAAATTATATTTATCCGATTTTTTTTTTATATTTCATATATTATTTAACTTTTAAATTTTTCATAAATACTTAAGTACATTATATAATTTTTATATTTTTACACATATTATATAAATAATATATGTATGTATATATTATTTATTTTTGTACACTTTCAATATTATATTATTTAATAAAATCATTTAAATATATATTTTATTAATTTTTTATTAAGTGATAATTTAAAATATTTACTTATATTAAATCACTATATAATATATAAATTTTAAACATATGTTAAATTAAAAGCCACTGTAAAGTATTCGGTACTTAATACTCATAAATACTAAAGTAAAAATTAAAAAAAAAAAAGTTTAAACAAGCTGTTATATATATGTATGTATATATTATTAGGTGAAAGTTATAATATTTGGTTATTTATTTTTTTTTTTTATTATTATTATTTTTTAAAAACCACAAGATGATGATGATGGTGATTTCAATTCAACAGATACTTCACACACTTTTAAATAAAAAACAAAAAACAATAATAAAGGTATTTTTATCCAATACAAGAAATTGAGTATTACAAAAAAAAATTTATAATAATAATTTTGCAATTCTTAATTTAAAAACTATATATATACATACATACATATACTTATAAATTTATTATATAAAAATATTAAAAGTTTATTTAATATTTTTAAATATTTGTTTTTGTATTTTATTGTAAATTAAATAAGTACTTATATTAGTAATCTATTTTTAATTGCTTTTTATATTATAACTGATTAAAGTTAATTTTGATTGATTACTTCTCTCTTTTAAATGTAATTTATGTAATCAATTAAATTAATTTTATTTTTATTTACTCGTTTATATTAAGAATTAATTCTATTAAAATATATTTATGTATGAATATTATCTAAAATATCTAATAATGTAGGAGTATAACAAATTTAATTTATCCGTGATTATATTAATTGGAATTGATATTGTTGTTTTTTTTTAAATACTTGTATTAATAAAAGCAAATACTTATATGTAACTAAACTATATATATAGTGTGTATAAGAAATAACACAAAATATTCGAATACTGTTAAGATAAAATTTTTTGAGACTTTCTTTGTAACAAAACAATTTTAAACTGAGCTTTAAAGTTTGTTTTCAATATCATATTTAAAAAAATTAAAAATGTTAAAAAAGAAAAAAAAAAAAATTAATTTTAAAGAGATAGTAACTGTTATATATATGTATAAAAAATATTGTTCAATAATTTCAATGTAAACGTACGTCAAATCTATTGTTGTTGTTTTAAATTTTAGTATTTTTATTTTGTTATGCTTTTTTTTTGGTTTTTTTGCTCAAATATTTGGTGGTAAACGCGATTCATTACCATTAGCAGCAATAAAGGTATTACGATAATACCGTTTTTAAGTTTTAATGTTGATAATATTGTTGCGGGGAAAAAATGTTAACGTTATATGAATTGTCGTTTCATGTAATTTGTTATATTTAATATAACATAAAGTATACTCATTTATTAAAATTGATTTAAACTATTGAGAATACATTTTTTTCATAATAGTATTGAAGTTATAAATTGGAACATTTATATAGTATATGGTGTTGTGACATTTAATGAAATCGCTTGTGTTGATTTAGATACTATTTATATTTATTTATATTTTTTACAATCTATGTACGGTTATATTGGGGTCTGCGGAACATTATTTTATTTAAATGATCAAATATCTGTTTTGTAATAAAATAATTTTAAGTATTGAATTAAGATTTAAGCTTTTACCGTTATTAGAATTACTTAAATTATTCGCTTCTAATATTATGTTCACACTACGCAAAAAACCTACTAAATAGCCTAGTTTTAAAATCAACCGTTCAGACTATCGTTATGTATGAACCTAGTATTGTTTGACGTTTCAATAACAGCAATATTTTTTAGAGTAAATAAACAAAATTGGATGTAAATAAAATAAATAAACAAAAAACAAAATTGTCTGTAAATAAAATAAATTAAAAATGAACAAGGAAAATTTTTTTTTTTAATTATAATTTTGATGCATTCAAAAAAAAATTATTTGTTTATTTTCAAAAATAAACAACAATGACATTTTACAACAAAATCACATAGGGATGTAAAAAAATTCAAACAATAATCGAATATATCAAAAAATTTTATTCAAAAACCTAGTTATAACCCTTAAAGTTAACTAGGAATTTCAAAATCCTGGTTCATTTTGACAGCAATTTTAAATATGAAAAGCTTGTTACAAACCTCGCATGAACCTGGTTTCTTCGAAGAACCTGGTTCTAGTTCATAATGTGAACATGGTATAAACAACCAATTTTCTTTAATAGTAATTTTTAAAGTTTCCGAAGTACAGGACACGTTACCAAATTAAACCGGAATGGGTTAAACAAAATATGAAAAGTCAACCAGTCGAATAAGATTACATGAATTATATTTGTCACAAATGTAAATATAGAATTTTTTTGCAAAATTAGACGCAATATGTACCGTCAGATTGATGACTCGTGATCTTATATTGAATAGCTGAATGCTTGAATACTGAAGCCTAAAGTAGACGACAACGTGTTTACTAAGAGAAAAATTTTATTACAATCTGCAAATACTGCAATAATGGACAAAGAATCTGCAAAAAAAGGAGTAATGGACAAACCAACAGTATCTTTATTTATATATCAGATGAATTTCTATGGATTTCAATAGTATTATGTTGAAATACCATATTGTATTGAATATAAAATAATATACATTCACTCCAATATTATATAACAATATCAAAAGGAACGATTGTTCCTTTTACTTAGTTTCTTTTAGGTACACTTTTGAAATTTGTTTAAATTGTAAAGGTATAGTACATATGATTAAAAGCTTTATATATATTATGGTAGGTTTAATTAAAGCTCTTTTTTTTTAAAATGATAAAATTTTATTTACCTTTAGTTTTTTAGTTTAATGTGTGTAATATTTATATCTATGAATACGGTACTTATTTGTACCTCTATATATATATATATATGCGTACATTACTCAGAAAAAGTTGATTAAGTTGATTTTGTGAAAAAATTAATAAACTAAATGATTTATAAATATATTTCATTTATTGTGAGTTACTTTTAAAAAAAAATATGTGTGAAAAAATATTAATAAATACCTTAAACAAGTATAAGTTATATTTCATTTGTTATTATTTATTTAAAAGTAATACATATATTTATAAATTTCTGTGTAAAATACCGATTTAAGTTTGTATTTTTTTTATAGTTTTCCCTATAAATTGTATTATCCCTCTTAGTAACCTTATTTTTAATTTCAACTAATTTTTTGATAATTTATGGGATTACATTATAAATTCTTTTTTAAATACAAAAACCGTTATTTTTTATTACAAAAATCGTTACTACTAAAAAAGATAGAAATTTGATTATTAGACCATGAAACCTATAACCTTTCCTTTGTCGAGGGAAGGCATCGAAGGTCGCCCAGAAACACTTTACTGGGTTCATCTGAGTATTGTTGGACTTTAACCAACTAAACTCACCGCCCCTTCCCCCCTCCCCTGTTTTTTTAAACCAAACTTGGAATGGACCTTAAATTTATGTATAGTTGTAAGAACCGGGATTGAGAAAGAAATTAGGGTTAGGAATTGGGATTATGTTGGATAAAGAAAATAATTTAAAAGCAATTCATGAAAATGGATGTTAATGTTCTTCTTAAACTTTATTAGATCGTACATATAAAAACTACCAACTTTAGGAAACACATTACATGGCAACTGATTCCATAATAACGATGCACGCACATCAAGCGAATTTCCATAAGCCGTGCTTCACCATCTTACTAATTCAACAGTGGAAACTTTGAGAGGAGGCATTAGTTGTTTGACTTCTTTGGAACAGGTGTTCGTCCCTATGAGTTTAGTTAAAACAGAGTTAGTAACCAAACTGTTCGCCGATTGTTAAGTAGAGTGAGCGATGAGTAACACTGGGATCATTTATAAGACGGATAGCTCATTTTGCACTTTATCGATATACTCCAGCGCGCATTAGGAGCTCCAGCCCAAATATGTGCATTATACTCCATGTAAATTTAAAGGATTTTTAGAAGATCAGGTCCAGAAAAGTAATATATATGGTAATACTGCTAACAAAGTTTTTAAATGGTTCAAATTTCAGTTCACTGAAATAAAGCCGAATGAAATAAAATTAAAATTCGTTCTTTTGGCTTTATTGTAATTCAACATTTGAAATAAAGCCAAAAATCATAAAATTTTTTTTATTATTAAGTAATCTAAAATTTTTACAAAAACTTATTCTGTGTGTCAACGCTTATGCCTAAATAAAAATATTCTGTAAAAGGTATGTAAAGCTGATTTTTTAACTCTAATATCCCTTTTAATATATATATATGTATATATATTTAACAAAAATTAACTTACAGTAAAAAGAGCTGTCGTCCTAAATTTTTAGCTCGCTAAACAAGTTATTGAAATCCTGATTTTGAAACCACTCTAATTTGTAATATTTATATATTATGTATTTGTGAAATTATAAATTAGGAGGAACTTTTAGAGTTGGTTTTAAAAATCAGGTTTATAAGCTTTTTCCAAAATATTTACATATATGTATATTTACAAATATATATATTTATGTAATACTAAAGTAAGAGGGGTTTAAGAGTTGAATTCGAAATCAGGGTATTTTTCTTGAAATATGATTTTTATTTTAATCATCTGTTTTAAAATTCTGGAAAATGGGTATACCCCGATTCAAATACATCTCTGAAATCCCTCCCAATTCAGGACCTCACGTAAATATATATACAAATATTTTTGAAAAGTCACCTATCCTGATTTTGAAGCCAAAATATATATTAATATTCTGAAAAAAGTATATGACCCTGCTTTTAAATACAACCAATAACAAATTTGCTTTTAATAAAATTTCTGAAAAATAGCAATTAAATTTTTCGCACATTAAATACTTGTGGGTAACATAGTAGTCAGAGTTTATGCCCGGGTTCGAATCCCTGTGAAAAAACTTTTTTGATTTCCGACTCGACTCAGCTGCCATTAGCCATTGGGTTCAAATTAATATCAAACAAAAATAAAATGTTATCTATTGAAAATCTAAGACGTATTTACATGTTATTGCGCCTAGTATACTATCTCATGTTTAAATTGTATGTGGAATTCAATAAGATCAACTCTAATAACACGAATTTAATATGACCCCCATATATTTACGTACATGCTTTATTTAATTCACATATTATTTCTCTGATAATTTCTTCATAGTTCTTGTTCTTTGATTCAGTTTTAATGTACATTGAACTATTGATTAGCAAAATGCAACACATTTTGTTGACAATTTATTAAACTTGTCTTGTATGCAATTTAACTTACAAAATTTCTTACAAGGAAAGTGTAGAAGAAAATTAAAAAAAAGAATCGATTGGTTTATTACCTACTCTTGAAAAATTTAACATAACAATATTCATTCAGAATTTTAACCCGTGTCGTATTTAAAAATAATATTTGTTTTTGTTTTTTTTTTAATATTCTTTTTAAAGGTCTTCACAAAAACAATATTACACACAATTTTATTTTCATTCACCGTAAAGTATGCAATAATATTTGACAACCTTAAACTACTACAAGATAATATAACAAAGTATATAATTAAGACATAAAATCCACTTCTGCAATAATTATTATAAATTTTACAGGGTGATACATAATTTTATTTCTAACAGTAAATATAATATTGAAGGTTTTGAAAAATTTGTGTAAAAATATTTCTTCAAACTTTTAAACAATTTGCAAACCAAAGGTAAATGTGAATTATACTTTTGCTCTGTAAAATCTACTATTTCAAATGTCAAAAGGAACTTATATACATATATGAAATTGAAATTGAATTTAGGTACTTTAACTTCTCACGCTTGGAACAGAACTTAACAAAGTATATCAACATAATAGTTCTCAATTTTAGATGAATTAATTCTCTTAAATTATTTATTTATTTATACGTAAGGGACTGTACGTCATACAATGTGGTAAGGCAGTGAAGTATGCCTTCCTGTTTAGGATTGGTAGATATTATACTATTTTTTAATTTTATAAGTAATATTATTTATTTTTTTTTATGTTATATATTTTATTTTATCATTGTATATTTTCGAAATCTATAAATCTCATTATAAACAGGGCTTAAACCTCCATTACAAAAATCGATTACAACCTGACCATCATTAAACTACAAAAGACTGTTTACAATATCTGTAAACTGTAATTTTACTTTGCCACAAAAGTAAACAAAAACAAAACCCATTTAATATAGAAAATTTACATAAATCATTAAAAGAATGCAGAACCACTTTATAACTAAAATATTGTCTTGTATTTCAAGGGTAAAATATTTCAAAAATTAATTATATACCCCACAATCAAGTTTAAAAAAAAATTATTCTTATGATTTGTTGAAGTTGACTATTCCAAAGTAAAAAAATTTTTTTTAAAAAATTTTTAACTAATTTTTAATTTGAAGAATATTTACAAAAATAAATAATAAATAAGTTTAAAAAATAAAAAAAAATGAAAATTTTTCACTTAAAAGGTTTCGAAATTTTATAAGCTCTCTATATTTGATTAATGTTACCAAACACACGATTAGTTTTCGTTTTTTTTTTTTTTTTTTTTGTATTTTCTTTCGATTCTAACCTTTCACATATTCTAGAAATGTCAAAATTTTGGAACAGTTATTCGAAAATATTTATTGAAATTACGTTAAAATATCGTATATATTGTTACTTAATGTTTTGCTGATGTTAATTACTAAATTTAATACGTTTTTCGTTTCGACGAATTCTGATACAAAAAAAAATCTTTATTTAACATATGCTGGAGGGACGTGAAATATTTTAAAATTTATTTTGTAATTTGATTTTAATTCAATTTGTCAAGGTTAGATTAAAGCGCGATACAAAATGTTTATCTAACATTGTCACACGTCAGTCCCTTAATATTATTTTAATTTATTTAAATATCATTTCAATATTAAAAAATTATTTTATCATCATTCTACGATTTAAATTGTTAAAACACTGACTTCAAAGAGAAAAAGGAGAAGTGGTTCATTGTCATAGCAATTCTCTGGGTCAATTTAATTTTTTGTACTGTCAAATTTCCGTACACCTTCAAATTGTCAAATTTCCGTACACCTTCTTTAATTTTTTATAATTCTTGGCTTTCATCGATTATACCTTGCATTCAAGATAGTTTTGAAAACGAAAAACGTTATCTGCAATGGTTCCAGGGTCTCACGGTCAGTCGGAGAAACGGAACCTGCAACGGTCCTAAAATCAATAGCCTTACTGACTTTTTTTTTAAGCGCTAACTGTTCAAGTGTTAGGCTAAAATAAGCCTGTCTATACATGTTGGAACAGGCGGTCATATTATATTTGTGTTTTTAGAATTGATCTTAATGAATTCCACATACAATTTAAACATAAGATAGTACTTGGCCTAACATGTAGAAACGTCTTAATTTTTTAATAGATACAATTATATTTGGTTTGTATTGTAATATTTTGTATTTGAGTTATATAGTAATCTATATCTGTGAGTTTTATTATTCAATTAAATTTTTTGTTTATATGTTGTATTTGTTTATATTGTTACATTAATATATTTTTTATAATTATTAAAAATTAATTAAGCCATTAATTTAAACCCAATGGCGAATGGTTCATGTCTGGCCGAGTCGAGTCGAAATCAAGAAAAATTGTTTTTATTTTCACTAGGATTCGAACCTTCAGGACTTTGTATGAAAAGTCGGCCCTTTAATCACAGTTTTTAAAATTAAAATGACGACTTATTTGATATACTCTAAAATATATTTAAGATTTTTTATAATTTAAAAATTGTTATGACCCTAGAATTTTTATTTTGAACTAAAGAATATGCAATAAAATTTTTTAGTAGATAATTTTATTTTACATAAGAAAACCTAAAAAGAATGTTTTATTTATAAAACCATTTCTGAAAATAAAGTTTGTCAAAAGTTAACGCAGTTTCTAATTTTCATGAAAAAGAAATATTTTAATTCCGGGATTTTTTTAAAGAATTGATATTTAAATTATTAAAATTCGGTTAAAAAATGTATATAATTTGTAAAAAATAGTATTAATTAATAAAAATATTAAATTTCAATTTATAATATTCATTTCGAACCGTGAATTAAAAAAAAAAAAAAAAAAAAATTAATTTGAAAAATGATTTTAAATGCATTATTTATTATATATTAATTATAAATATATATATAATATAAATATTAAAAATCAAATATTGTGATAAATATTATTTTAACTGGTGATAATTTTAATAATGAAATTAATTTCTTGTTTAACAATATGTTATGTTATAACAGGACTTATATTTATTAAATTAATTGACTGTTATTCAGTTAATTCACGTAAAGATTGGGATATTTGCAGTCATTGGAATGGACGAAGACATTTCTTAGAGTTGGGAGAACGTGGTGAATTACATGCACGTAATGTTTCCTCGTCTAATTATAGGGTAAGATGATTTGACTCTGTAAAGATTTTACTCTGAAATTGATTCAAACAACTACAATAACGGGTATTTTATTAAATTAATTTATATTAAATTGATTTTGCTTTAAAATTAGACTCAAAGGTATGGATTAAATCAGAATCGAAAAGTAAATCGATCTAGATATGTATATCCGCTCGTCTGTCCATCCGTCCGTCCTTACGATAACTCAAAAAATTAGAGCTAAAATTTTAAAAATTTTCACAAATTTTATTTTATCCTGTCGTCGCTATTGAAATGCAGCCAATTTCCTCCAGCGGGGTCGAGTAGATGCCATAAAACTTTGTTTTATATGAAAATAACTCTATACATGGTAAGACTGGATATATTCTATACCTAAAGCTGGATGTCTGAAATTTGGTAAATAGTAGTTAACTTTAATGGCCAAAGTCTGAATAAAATATAGTCGGTGTTATATGGAAGAGGTTCGAAGAGTGACCTTCTAAGTTACCTTTCTAATATATTTTTTTTATAAATTTCAACTATACTTTAATCAATGCTAAATCGATTTTCAAAATGTGAGATTGGTGCGTTTCAGTTTAGATGGAAAATTCGTCACGGCTTTACTCAAAAGCTGTAGTACTCATGCCTCAGCAATTAATTACGTTAACTAGGTATATTTTTTTTCTCTTTTTGTTTAACGAGGGATTGGAGAGCTACAAAATCCACCCATTGGTGGCATTGTGCATTGTTCTTTAGAGTAGTATACAACTTAAGCACACCAAAACCATACAGCCATTTTGAACCATACTTTAGGAAGGGACCTGTAATGCAAATGTACATATTCGTTACGAGGATGGGGATATGAAAGAATATTGGTATTTTGGCAAAGGTTATTTGTAACTGTTGGATTATGGGGAATTGGAAACATTGGATGGAATATTTTGAAAAAAAAAAATCTAACGTGCATATATTACCCTTAAGCTTCAAGACCTTAGAAGCAGTATTTTATATCAGTTAGAAGCTGCTTTTTTTTATTTTTTTTTAATACTTTGTTACCCAGATTAGATTTTCCAAATTATCTAGAATAATTTTCCCTAAAATATTTCAAGGAATTAATCTTTATAGGATTTTTATTCCACACTGTGATCAGTGATCATTCAGTGTATTGTCATATACCAATTGTTAAATTACATATTATATTTTCTATATATAAATTTTGTACATTAGTATCATGAGAATTGAAAATTAAGTTCTACTTAATAATAACTAGTAATTTGAAAATTTTTCCTCAATTTTTATTTTATGTTATAGTATATATTTTATTTTTTAGTATAGTTTCCACTTTATAATTTAATTATTGCATTTGATAAAACAAAATGTATAGGTAAACAATATTGTAAAATTTAAAAAATATTTTTCAGAGCGCATTTTACACTTCTCCTCTAGTAAGTATAGATAATTCTTCAATAGCATCTGAAAATTGGTATCAATGTAATTTAGAATTGGTTACTTGTTCCGAATGTGTTATGCGAATTACATTCACATATTGGAATTTCTCAAAAGAATGCCAGCAGCCACTCAGTAGCAAAGGCAATAATTTATTAAATAGATGTCCTTGCGAACGTATCACATTTTCAGAACCTCCGTATGAAGCATCTTTATCAGGGCAAAGTTTTTGTGGTAATGAAAAAATGTTTAGAAGTAAAACTCGAACAGTTTTATTTAAATTTTACTTTAGAGCTACTAATTCACATGTTTTTTCGTTACAATATTTTTCAGAGAGTAAGTTATATATTATATAAAATATATTTACAAGTTGCTTTATAATTATGATTTTGTAAAGGAAATGTAAATGTAATAAGTGGATCACCAAGAACAGAGTCCGAAATAAATAGTTCGAGGGAAATCTCTACCATATCAACTCCATATTTTCCTATACCATATCCAAGAGATTATGGTATTGAACATATATTAACTTGCGAATCTGAAAATTGTCATATTAAATTGGAATTTACCGACTTTCAGTTAGGAATAATGTCTTCATTGATGGTGGGTTAAAAATCTGATATTTTATAATATAGAAATTTTTTTAGTATAATTAAATATAGGTTTTTGATTCGAATGGGCAAATGTTAGACTCCTACAATGGGGATATTTTCCGACCCCCTATTATTTTAAGCACTGGTAAATCACTTTTACTTCAATTTCGGGGAAATGGAGTTACCGCTTTGGGGTATAGAGCTGAAATATCTTTTATTTCAGATTCGGAGTACAAAGATAAATTAAATTTACCTAACACAGGTTTGTATTAAAATAAAAATTAAAATAAAATTATTATTATTTATTATAATTTATATTATCATCAAAATTTTTTTTTTCTATTTAAACGGTTGCAGATTGTGGAGGAATGGTAGAGAGTTTAGGTGGTGCAATTACTATGATGAACATGATTGAAAATGAAACTGAAAATAAATATTACGATTGTATTTGGATAATAAAACCAGCGAACAATTACATGATGATGAAAACTCATATTTCATTAAGGGTAGATACATTTATAGGAATGGAATCAACGTCAATAGTAGAGATACGTCAGGGTGTAATTTCTACATCTATTTTAATCGAATCCTTAAAATGGCCAACTTCA
Source organism: Dolichopus griseipennis (assembly GCA_963082915.1). Lineage (NCBI taxonomy): Eukaryota > Metazoa > Arthropoda > Insecta > Diptera > Dolichopodidae > Dolichopus > Dolichopus griseipennis. The sequence goes on along the minus strand of OY720443.1, from coordinate 53,814,143 downwards.
AAATCTGAAAAAACACATGTAACACAAATCTTGACTGGATTTTACATTCGTTTAAAAGGAGTTTTTGGGAGAAAATCGCGCCTCGCTATCGTATACAGCGTTTTTAATTACATGAGTAAATATTTTTTCCAGAACAAAAATAAACTCATAAACATGATTTTATATATTTAAGATTGTTATATTGGATCAGAATTTCTTTGTCAAAATAATCATTGCATATCAATTCGATTGCATTGTGATGGATTTGATCATTGTGGAGATAACAGTGATGAAGCAGAAACATGTGAACAACAAAGATCTAATGCACATTCTGAACAACACGAATGGTATTCAAGTAAACCAAATTATTATTTCCCAAAAATTGAACAGTATCCTGATCTTAAAACGGCTACAGGAATATTTGTAATGAGTACTGTAGGAATTTTAGTAGTTTTATCAGGTTGGATGATGATTTTATATCGTATGGGTGTTCGAGCAAGACATCAAAGAGAATTGCAAAGTCAATTACAGACAATTAGTGAATTATTAGGTAACATTATACATTTTTTCATTATTTTTGTTTTTCGTGTAACTTATGAGTTCTATTCAAGATCGAGATCGTCAAGATGAACAACCTGATAACCCACCTGATTATGAAGCTCCACCAGATTATGAAGAAGTTGTAAAGTTTGGAATTGGAAATGAAATGTTGCAAAAGAAAAATGTTCAACGGAATAAAAAGAGGCTTAAACGAATAAATAGGGACACAAGAACTCAGTAATATAATATAAACAATTACGAACATACTTTGAATTATTAATTAATAACATTCCAAAAAAAAATTTTAGAGAATTGAGGCAGGGCAATGTAGAAAATAATGTTTCGCATTCAAATGAAAACCCAAGAAGAATAGATAATTCGAATGGTCGACCAGAGCGGCTTCAATTAATAGCAAATCAAATTGCAAATTCTACAGCAATATGTGGTAAATAAATGTTTTGTATTTATTAAAATAAGTATTTAATGAAAATTGAACTAAAAGCTAGCTTTGATATGAATTTTTAAAAATAAAAATTAAGATTCGCGTTTGCAGAAACTTCAAACCCGTCTACGTCATGGAAAAAGAACGAAATCCACACGACAAATAACGGTATACCAACGGCATTGTCCAACACGGAAAGAAAGAAGGAAAACAACTTCCAATTAACTTCGTATGTATTTAATAATTATTATAATTCAAAATTAAATAAAAACACTATGTATACATATATATATCCAGCGCATACAGTAGTGGTACATCAACGCAATTCGAAGAAAATTCATCAGAGTTTCAAGATGACTCATTGAACATTTCATTTTCATTGGCTGTGCCAAAATCAAAATTAAGTAAAATTGTAAATGAAATTTTTTTACTGTAATTAATCACATTTTTAAATTATTTTACCAATAGAATTTGAACAAACTAAAAAAGATGTCACTTCTAAAGAAAATCTTAATATGAAAAAAGCTTGGGTGGTATTTGATAACGGTCAAATTCAAACATTACAAAATAAACGAATGAGACTTCGGCATACATATTCTTCTCCAGAAACATTTTTGCATCAATTTCATGTTTCTGATGACATGGACTACGGCAACATTTATAGCGAAAGGTTAGTTATTCACTATTTAAAAATTGGCGATATTTTCCAGTAAGATGGTGGAAAATCTTAAAGTTTAAAATGATTAATACTTTCTTAAATATACTATTTTTAGCCAATTTGTTTACATGTACCAGTTGGTTATTTCAAACTAAACCATATAATTGAAACCAGAACCATAAATAAAATACCCAAACTGGTGGGCGCAAAATTTTGAACTACATTTTCTTACTGAATGTAAAAAACTTTGATTCCAAAAATTAAGTTGTTGGTGCAATAGGGCCCTTGTCGAGAAATAAAAACTTTTATTAGAAAAAAAACCATTGCGATTATCACGGCCTTTCATAAGGACGTGTAAAGCAATGGTTAGGGAATATTTGATTCAACTATATTTTATTTCTTTCTAAATCTAACGTTTAGCGTTCTGCGCTATTTCTGAAGTTATTTTTCTGCGTTGCTATTAATTATTATTTCGTGCTACATAGGCTAATTTTCATTACGGCAATTTACTGGGCAAAAGTTAGAGCATAGGCAGAAGATACAAAAATACTATTTGCGCGACAAAGAAAAAACGATAAATTACTGGGAGGAATATCTATATTCCTTGGAGAGTTATCCATAATCTTTGGCAAAAAGATGTTCTCTTAGGTCTTTTTCCTATAAAGTTGCTACTACAAACAAAAAAAAAGTGTATTCTACACAAAAATTTTTTGCATACTATTACATATTTCTATGGATACATGACATTTGAATTTTGTAAACAAACAAGAGAATGTTAACAAAGAAAAAAAACATTTTATATTATGGTTTGATGAACGAATTTTTATTTAAAATTATTTGAAATAGATTAAAATTTTATCATTTATTTTAAATTAATAAAATTTTAACTTTGAATCGAAAAATTCGCGAAATATAAATTTAAAAATTAAAAAATAAGGTTATGTAATTTGTTTTTGTCAAAAGATATAAAAAAATTTTAATATAAATTTAATCATTTTACTCCTATTGAGAGTATACTATATACCTCTCTCTCTAAAGTCAAGATTACTGGGCAAAATTTTCTCATGAAAACCTGCCTTAAAGTTTTTTTCTTAATAAAAGTAACACGATATTGGACGTACAAATAAAATGAGGTTTTAAAGCTTTCATTTTTATTTTAGTTACGTTTTAAACTGTCAAAAAATTAAATTAAATTAAAAAACGATAACTTATAAATAAACAAAACATTTTGACAAGTAAAATCTTAAAAAAACGTCAAAATGCTTTGTATTTAATTTTACTCAGCCGTGTTCGATACATTTCCAGTGATATATTTCCAAAATACAAGTTTTTCTTGGTTTTTACTTATAGATTCTAAATTTTCATTTAATATAATTGTTAAAATTTTATATGTTTTAACATTAATTAGATTAATTTTTAATATTATTTTATTGCAGGGTGTCATTTCTGAGTAATACTTCTACATTTGGTTCAGACTTATCTTCTGATTCTGTCATACAAAATGCTACAAATGCATCAAATAGTAATTTGATAAAGGAAGATAACATTCAATCAAACAAAACTAAACTCAAACTAACAAATGAAATATTCCCAACTTTGAAAACCAGTAGGGATGACGCTGATATTTCGTTTTTGACAACTTGTAATTCAAAAAATATTGATAACACAGGTTGCGAAATAATCTACTTTGATACTGTTACTTTGTTTAATAATAATAAAAAAGAAATTAATCGTTTAAAATCAAAAAAACGTGGTAATAAACGAAGTAATTCTTTTACAAACTGTGAACGGAAATGTGAAATTAATGAAGAAAGCTTGTTAAAGCGATATTCTTCAGCTGAATTATTGATACGAACATATTCTCCATTTAAATTCCGAACCAGTTCGCCACCTATTTAAGAATCTAATCTATATTGAATTTGCAAAAAAACAAAATTTAATATATTAATACAAATGTATTTTGGTTTGGTAATTCAATTATAAAACAAGTCTTAATAAATTGGTTATCTTAAAAACATTATTTTTGTTTGCAATATTATACATTATAATAAGCTAAGAAAAACTTAAAATTTTTAATTGATAGGAGGTGATTTTGACATGTATATAGAATACAACTAATTATTTATAATAGCCTATCTATAATGAACGCTGTCATTCCGCTCTCTACACGTAGCTATCTGTCAAACTAAGTTAAATGTACTTCTGAATTAAATGAAAGTGTCTACAATAGACGCAGCCATTTAACTTTGAACTTTTTCGCTTTCATTACGTGTTCTAATGCCAAATAATTGAACTTTGATAAATATTTTTTATTGAAAAATCAAAAAAAATATATCAGAATAAAAAATTAATAAAATTATTAATTCTTTTTCTATCTTGGGTTAAATAATATCAAACCATTATTCAAAATAGCTATACAATAAATTTTAAACTATTGAATCTTTTTTAGTTCATAAAATTTGTAAACAGAACAATGTCAAAAAAAGCTGTCATGTACATTTCATTGTGGACACTCCTTTGTTGACTACGTAATGAGAGCGGAATAAAAGCGACATGAGAGCGTCATTGTAGATAGGCCATAATAGTCATATGATGTATGAACTTTCGATAAATATTCCATATGATATACAAAATCATAATCCTATCATAACCAATCATACGCATAAAATATCAAACATAAATATTTAATTATTAAAAATTTATGTAGGTACCTTTTTATGTTTGATTCTGAAATTTTTAAATTCTTTTTAATTTTAGTTTTAGCTATTTTTAATTTCTTTGATATCATATGATGTATACGCTTAGTTTTGTATGTCTATTAGTTGACGAATGATGGTTATGACCACTATAGTTAGTTATAAGAAATGTCATACAATCGTACGAAATTATATTATGATATCATGTGACATCATATGTCTTTTATAGTTAGGACCTAGGGGTAATGAAATTTGAGGAAAAAAACAGCTTAATGTAAGATTAACGAACAGATTTGTAAAATATGAAAAATTGTAGAAACCCCAATTCGCAATAATTTGAAACTTTTATTACAAATATATTAAATTGTTTTTAGGTTTTAAAAATTGTAATTTACAAGCCTGTTAAGCGCCGTATCCACTGTGCTTCATGTATGTCATTCATGTGTCAGCCATGACGCAGCGTCGAAGTTGCAAAATGTCAAGAACGGAGCTATCAAATTTGTCAAGCACAATGCAAAATTTTATAATTCTATATTCTCCATTTTCAAACTAAAAAATAATAATAAATATAAGTGGCTGACAAAACTTAAACAATTAGCGCAGAAGGTTTGTTGATTAAATTTTGCGCTACTTTAACTAACTTTCTAAAAGTTGATTAACTTTTGCGCCAACGCTGCGTTGAAACTTTGTTGTTACTTTCTTAGTGTACATTGGAATTGTTTTCCATATGTTTAACTCATCAAGTAAGATTTCAACGTTCTTGGCCACGCTCATTCTTCTCCGAGGTCTATGCATGTATGATACATGAATTTGCTTTAAATACAGAGAATTTGAAAAATAAATACATAAATTTATATAAAAGATAGAATACATTATATAACAAATAGCATAAAACAAAAAAAAACTATTAAAAGTAACAACCGAATTAAATAAAGAAAATTCAAAATGAATCATATTTCGTGTGCAATACTTATAATTAAAGTCCGAAAGCACCTAGAAACACCAGAATATGCTTATCTATATGCCCAAAATGTAAATATCTTAAGGAACAGCTCCAAGTTTTGACATTTTATAAATTGACAAATCAATTATATAATATGTTTTTATTATGTAAGACGAAAATCATACCAAATGTGAGTAAATTTTATACTTTATCTTACATTTAAAAAAATGTCATTCCACGTATAAAGTTAGAGTAGTTCCACGGGCTGTCAAAGTCTCATTTTGTATAAGGCAAAAGTACAATTTTATTTAAATTTATTCACATTTAGTACGATTTTTTTGGGTTCTAGGTAGTCCTACAGTGTTTGACGTTTAATTGTGTGCTGTATTGTCCTGTCCTGAAAAATAATAATATAGATTAGTGATCATATCGTGACTTCGTGTATTGAGTAAAATAGTGTTACCATCGTTAAAATATGCCGTTCATTGTCACCGCTATTTATTTTGGGTCAGTTATATAAATACGAAATAATTTTTCAATAATTTAACAAATAATTAAAATGTAAAACATGAAAGTTTTTTTTATTATGATTGCCAACATACGAGTTACATATGTTTGTCATTCTAACCATACTTACAACTTTTTAAAATTAGGTTTTCACAGTCGAATAAAAAATATATAGAGCAGTTCGAAATTTTGACATTTTAAAAGCCAAAAAAAATTTTTGATATGTTTTTGTTGTGTAAGACTAAAATAGTACCAAGTGTAAGTAAATTTAAATAAGATTGTACTTTTGTGTCATACAAAAACAAACATTGACAGACTATGGAACTATTCTATTTAATTATTATTTATCATTAATTAATGTAAATTTGAGTTACATAACAAATTTTAAGTGTAATTTAGCATAATTTACATCATAAAACTCAAAATTATAAACTTCTTCAAAAGTTTTAATATTCTGCAGTATGAATAAAAAACAGAGTTATTTTGAAATAAATGTTGTACAAAAAAATGTTGTCCTGAAAATGCGACATTTTTTCTGATTTGCATTTATTTTTCTATTTTGACTTAAAAATTTTTTAGAATTGAACAGAAAAAATGCAAAATTGATCAAACAAAAAATATATAAATTTTTCTTTGTAAATTATGTAATTATTTACTATTTGACTGACACTGACAATTGTATATATATTTTTCTATGTTGTAATTCTGGATAGTGCAAAACTCATTTGTTCTGAGCAAAATGTTGCCCTGAGCGAGTTTTGTTCTCCAATTTTTTTTAGAAACGAACATGAAAATGTTTTTTAGTTTTACTTTTTTATTTTTTAGTCAGAAAAGAGCAGAAAAAAATGTGACCTGATTAAAAAGTGCAACCACAGATCAAAACATTTTTCAAAAAAAAAAAACAACATAAGTTTTAAAACATATTGAACTTATTTTTATTTGTTTAAAATTTTTTTTTAAATATTAATTAATAAATTTTATATCAATATAAGAATAAAGTAAAATATTTTAATAATCAATTTTTGGAAATTAAAACATTTTAATTTTAAATAATTTTTGGATTAAAATTTTGTAAATAGAAATGCATTGTTATAATAAATCTAGTACAAAAAATTATGCCAAAATGGAAAAGAATAATTGTCAAACGTATAGATAACTAAAAGTACACTTTTACAATAATTTTAGACCAATTAACTGACAAACAACGCTTTACAGTTCTAAACTCACATTTTGATTTGCAAGGAGTTTAGTGGTCTAATGGCATTTAGTTCAGTAAATTGCATAAAAAATTATTAAAAAAATAATTGTAAATTTTAAAATATTTAAAAAAAATAAACACGATTGTAAACAAACTTTTTACAAGTATTTTTATCCAGCAATTAGCTTTTGATTTTATAAATTGAAATATGACGTGAAGTTTTAATAAAACTAGGCTTATGAGATTACATTAAGCAAGTTGAGAATTAATTATTAATTGTTTCATAAAATCGAATTAATTAGTGTGTTCTATTTTTTTTTATTGATGTTTTTTCTTTAAATTTAAAATTAAAGTGTAAGTAGACAGAGTCTATATGACTTCTTTTTTACCATTTCTGTCTATAAAGTGAGTAATTACAAATAACGCTACCAAGTGTTGAAGCTATTAGGAAAAGTTCATTATAATATCAATACAATTTAGAAAAATGAGTTTTTCTTTTTTTGTTTAATTAGTTATTTAATTTATTATAAATTTTGTTGGACATAAATAATAAAAAGATTAACATTTTAAAATATACGAAATACACTTAATTCTTATTGAACGTCAAAATATTGTTGAAAATCTATTACAAAAATGAGTGACATGAACTTTGGTTTAGTAAATCTTTGTCTTTGCTTTACAATCATGGGCAAACAAAATATAAAAGTTTCAGTCTGTCGTTCGTGTCGTCGTAGTCAATTTGTTTCTGTAGGAGAAAATGGCTTCTGTGACATTAAATGAAACCTCAAATAGCTCTGATGATAAATATAGTGATGTAAGTAATAAAATATTGTTTAATTGTAAAGGATTCAAAAGTGAAAATATTGAAAAAATTTACTCAAATAAAATAAATTTTAATAACAATTATTACGTTATAATTGTTAGTAAATTTGTCGACATATTAACTAGGGGTATATTCCAGTATGATAAATATTTAAAGAAACAACATAAAGTTTTTTTACAAATATTATTAAATAATAATAGTTAAAACTTATTTGTTAGGAGTTAGAAAACATTATAATTATAAGTTATATTTAGCAGATAACGAAATATATAACAACTTTTCCAAAATATTAAACAATCAATATCAAAGAAATCTACAAACTAAATTTTATCACCAGCAACAGGTATAAGATTCCTTAATGCTTTTTACTTTAATTAAAACCCATTTTTTTTTTTATTTTAGGTTAATAAATGTTTAAGAATCTTACTTTACGAATAATACATTAAAATTTTTGTACTTTCATATAAATAATTTAAATTTTATTAAGGGTACAGTTTGGTGGTAAACATTACTTAATAAAGATCGGGAGAACAGAAGTATATTAATCTTGTACATAAATTTATATCACATATCAGGTCAACCCAAAATACAGAAATATAATAAACACTTAATTTTTTTTGGTATGTAATTTTCGTTGTTTAAAATTCGCTTGCAAATAGGAAAATTTCTTTTTCAATTAATAATTATCGTAAATTTTCAAAATTTGATAATTGAAATCACATTGTCAAAGCTTAAATTATGGATTTTAAGTCGGTATAACCTAGTTCATCTTACTCATTTGTTAAATGAAATAAAATTAAAATAAAGTTGAAAAATATTTAAAATGTTGGTTTAAAGACTTTATAATGATTAAATTAAAATATAGAGATCGTATCAAAATAATAAGTATATTTATAAGTAATTTATGTCGATTGTAAAAATAACACCGATATTTCAAGATCAAAAATACAGTTTTCATATTCAATTAGTTCGGCTTTCTTATATTAAATAATCTGAAAATATTTTTATATCGACATTCGATATATTAATAAAAATATAAGAATTTTAAGTATAATAGAGTTATATATTTCGTAATTTTAGGTATACCAAATAAATAGTTTTGGAAATAAAAATTTTTCCTTCGAGAACAAGAATTTTAAAATAAATAAAATACAAAATAAACATAAACAATTTAAAAAATCAAACTATTCTACACAAAACTTTGAAAACTTGCAAATACAAAATATGCCAAAGAGCAATGAACCTATTAAATTAGTGTATCCAGTTGCCAGTAATAGTTCAACATCTTCTGTAAATCAAACAAATATTTATTCAAACATACAAAATCAAAATTCAGGTGCTACAATGAATAATCAAACGAGCACAACAAACCGTGTGGCTTTTACAAGTCAGTCTTTACCAAATGGAACTATAAATATAACAACACAACCTACTCAGTTAGGTCATCACCAAGTAATGCACGCTGTTTCATCAGCCAGCGGTATTCCAACTTCAACCACAATAAAAACTATAACCACAGGTGGAGGACAAAATCAAAATCATCCGCACAATATGGGGGGAGCCACACAAACATTGGTAATTAAAAATCAAACCGTTTCACTTCCAGCTGGACTTGTCTCTAGTGCACCAAGTGGATTAGTTACTATGACTAAAGCTATAAATCAGGTATTTTAGGAATATTTCAATAGTGGCTCTTTATTTTTTTTATGCAGAGTAGAAAATTTAGAAACTATTTTTTTGAAATTTGTGCAGTTTTAATTATAGCCCTTGTAGTATTTTGCTACGGTATAATAAGATTACTTATTATTTTTAATATTTTTTAATTCTTATTTAATATTAATGTAATAGTTTGTGTATGTATTTATTTATAATTTGTTTTATTATTTTTACAAGTTTTGGTTAATGTAAAACTTAATTACTGTTCAAGGTAATTTTAATGTAAAGGAAGTCTTCAGTTGGCTGCTTAAATGAAAATCTATTGCTTTAAAAAATTAATTTTCTAAACAACTAGATAAATTGACTTGTTAAAAGTTATATTGGCGTTATATAAGTGCGTTTATGGATTACGGAATTGAATGGAAAATCAAACACACCAATATTCAACATACTTTACAAATGCTCCAATTTTTAAAAATAATGTGTAGCAACAGAATGATTAAACGAAGTAAATTTTAAATACAAGTAGACACCTCTTAAATTTTTAACAATATTTCAAATCAAAAAAATATTTATTAAAAAAAATTTTGCTACGTTAAGAGACGGTGGAATAAATTTTTTTTTTAATTGGCTTCGGTAAAATTTAAGGCTACACTGGATTGTTTATACGAAGTAAAACATAACAATTTCCAAGTCATAAATTTAGTTCCTGTAAAATTGATTTAATTTAATTTATATTTACTTGTAATTTTTATTTAATTTTATAATATGTATTTTTAAAATATAAATGTACCGCAGTAGTATTCAATAAAGTATTTTTAAGTACTTGTAGCTAAAAAAATTTTAAAATTTTATTACTATTGAATTAAGGTTCACAAATTTGATTTTTAATTTAATAAGAATAATAAATGTAAGCTAGTTGAATTAAGATTTCAAATTCTTAAAGACACAAATTACGAGAATTTCATTTAATTAAATGTATTTATTGATAGATGCTTTTAGATATATGTAATATGATTTTGCTTCTTTTAATATTAAATATCAAATTTTTCAGTTAATTTTTAAATCTGTAAATGTAAATAAGTGAAAGAATTTAATTCATGATCTATATTACATTTTTAAAAATTATAATTATTTGATTAGAATAGAAAGCTTTCTTTTCCTATAATATAAGTTATTTTAGATTAAAATTTCCAACTTCAGGTTTAAAATTAATGTTTGTTTAAATTTTTAAACTATTTATCTTATATTTTCATAAATATATTACATATTTAGTTTAATATACTCTTATTTGTATTTTTTTTATTGAAAAACATTTTCAACTATGTGCACTTTAGACCAAATTTATTTTAAGCATTTACCTTTATTGTAATGCATGTAATAATAAATAAATATATATATATTTGTTTTTAAATTATGAAAAAATATAACTTTTTACACATTTTTTTAGGGTAACCAAGCAAATATCGTTAGTAATATGCTTCCAGCTGGAGTAGTTATGGGTGTTAGAGCTAACAATCCAAATGTAAATCAACAGAAAAATGTTAACAATGCCCCATTGTCTAGAGTGGTTATCGGAAATACGCATATGGTTGGAGCAAGACCAAATAATCCAGGGGTAAATATAACTTGTTAAATATTAGTAAAATTTATTAACACGTTTGTATACGTACGTTTTGTAAATTTTTATTTCAGTATTATATTTTTACAATACAAATATAATATAAAATTTATTTTTAGATAACTTTAAGTACTATTCAACAAAGTGGACCTGCATTGATTCTGAAAACTGAAAATGGTTATCAATTACTACGTGTGGGCCCAGCCCCTTCTGGGAACCAGCCATCAACGAATATTGGACAACAAATTAACACTAATTCTGGAAATCAAACAATACGTTTACAAACTGTACCAGCTGTAAGTAGATTTACTGGATCATCTTTATCACTACGCAAAACGATTGTAACACAGCATCAGGTGAAACAGAAACAAAATGTAATTTTTTGAAAAGTTTTTTGAAAACCAATTCTTAAAATATTGCAGTTCGTTATGATCTGATTTTGAATCAGTTTGTTTTTTTATATATATGGATATATATATACATATTTATATATTACCTTCTTATATTTAAATTTATATTTTTTTATTTTAAGTTTGCATGTAACTGGTACTCTACGCAAACATAAATAATTTTATTTTGCTTTATGCTTTTAATTATACCGTTCTTCAGTTTTTTAACTTAAATTTCAAAAGCAAGAAGAGTAATTTTCAAGAAATTACATATAAAGCTATATGTAAATAATTGGTTTTATAAACATAAAAGATGTTCGAGAAAAGGACAATTCATACATCAAATTCGATTAATAATACGTCATATTTACTCTGTAAATAGGGTTTGATGACACTTAAACATATTTATATTATTTAAAAATGATTTACTTTAGTATATAAATTTATATAAAATTCAGTTTTAAGCTCATAAAATTTACTGACATTGTTTTACGCAAATATGTTTTGTCTGCAAGTCAAGAACTTCAAAATTTTTTTTTCAAATTTTAATGAAAATTTTAAAACAGTCCAAACCATTTTCGAACAAAATAATATTTAGTAATAATTGTAGGTAATAAAAATGTTTACGTTAGTTTAGAGACAGTAGATGTAGATTAAACCTTTTGAATTCTTCAGTTTCTACAATGCCTTTTTTTCGTTTGGTGTTATTTATCATTTATAAGCAAAGTATTCTGAAAGCTTAACTTTTTCGTTCAAAAAAATAGCTAAATAGTACAAATAATTTACAGAAAAAAGTAAATAAGTTCTAGTAATTTAGAAAAGAATTTTTTTTATTTCGTCGGGTCATTTATCATGTCACGTATTTATATAATTTTCAAATAAATTGTTTTTTTAATTTAAATAAATATTTCTAATCAAAACATTAAAAATAATATTTTATAAATGTTGTAGTCTTTCTGAAAAATGGCATGCTATGCAACTCCAATAAACAAAATACTTCATATTTTTCTTACAATTTGATTAAGTTACAGTTTCTAAGGAGTCTAACATTTAAAACTTTGCTTTCAATGGTATGTGAGTGTAATTCAAATTATAATACATACAAAATTTGAATTATTTAAATTATTAAAAAGGAAAATATTTGGAAAAGTCATAATTTAAACACTTATGCGGTGTTGTGAAGTACAGGAACTTAATTTATTTGTTTTTTTATCAACTTAACAAAAACTTTCTAAGCAAAATGTTAAAAGACAATTCTTTTAACTACAACTTGTATCCATCCAACACAATTGTTTAATGTTCTCAAAATGATTTTGCAAATTTTATGAGCTCAAATACTGAACTGAACGGTAAAAATTTATGCATGTTGAACATACGTACCAAAAAAAAATACATTATGATTTTAATTACATTTTGATTTACTGTTTCTATATTTTTTTTACGTGTTTCTAAGTTGCTACGTTAAATAATTAAAAAACTAATTGTCATTTATGATTTTTCATGCTATAATATTTTTTTTTTATTATTGTTATTTAAAAAAAAAGTCAATGGCTGTGTCAGCTCCCTCAAATTTAATTGTTAATTCCGTCGCATCGACTAACTCAAATCAAATTTTAACAAGTCAAGTTAATAGTACTGCTTCGCAACATCAGCCAACTGTAGCTTCAGTGGCACCTGTAACCTCTGTTTTACATAGTCAGCAATATAGTCAACATCAATCTCAAGTTCATCCTCAATCACAAGTTCAACCATTACAGCAATCTTCACAAATTCAAATACAGCAGGCAGCTTCTTCACAACAGTCACAACAACAACCGCATTCGCAGTCATCTTCACAACAACAACAACAACATATTAATCAATCCCAGGCACATTCTATACAGCAACAATCACAACAAAATTCTTTGGCATCGGTTAGTGGTGTAAATCAACAGACTACTTCTACTCCAGTTCAAGTATATTAATTTATGATTTTATTTACAATTAATTTATGCTTACTTTTCTTCTAACAAATTTTAGCAAAAAAGTTTGCAAGGTAATACCAAAGAAAAATGTCGGAAATTTTTAGCAAATTTGATTGAATTGTCAACCAGAGAGCCAAAACCAGTTGAAAGAAATGTACGAACCCTAATCCAGGAATTAATTGATTCAAATGTTGAACCAGAAGAATTTTGTGATAGATTGGAAAGATTATTAAACGCAAGCCCTCAACCATGTTTAATAGGCTTTCTTAAGGTTTGCAAAATTTTTTATTTGTATTTCATCTTTTTTTTTAAACTTTGCTTACAGAAAAGTTTGCCGCTGTTAAGACAATCTTTATTTACAAGAGAACTTGTCATTGACGGTATTAGACCTCCACCGCAACATGTCGTTGGAATAACAAATTCTTCAATGCAACAACAATTTCCGGTATTACAATTTAAAGGCTTTATTTTTATCTATGTAAAATTTATTAATATTTATCAATTTTAGAGAATACAGGCTCAGATTCGTCCTATTGGACAGACAGCTACTATAGGACAAACACAAGTTCGTATGGTAACTCAAACAGCTCCTAGACCCATAGGACAGACAACAATAACAAAACAGACTATCGGATCTGGTGTTAAAATTCAAGGACCCTTGCCAACGACTGCTAATAGCCCAAGATTATCGAATACCCAAATTAGATCAATTGGTGTCCCTGAAACAAATTCAATTCAAACTTCCCCTACCCTGCAACCTGTTAATCGAAATCAAGTTTTTCAACCTCCCCAGGTAATAATTTGTTTTAATAACTTTAAAATTTAGTATTTTATATTCATTTTAATTTAATTTAATGTTTTGTTTTTAACTTTTAGAATGTTGTAACCGTTAAAACTCCTCAAGGAGGTATTCGTGTTCCTGGCAGTGTTCAAATTAGATCAACTACATCAGTGCGAGCGAAAACTCCTACTAATGTATTAGGTGCAAATACGACAAATATGACACAAATTAAAGTTGGACAAACACAAATTAAACAAATAACACCTATTCAAAATAATTCTAGTTCTGTTACTTCCTCTCAAGCACAACCAATACCAGTGTCTTTGCCTACTATAACAACGCCAACGATAATTTCAACGTCATCAGTTATTTTCCCATCACCAGCTGTAACAACTTTAGTAAGTAACAATAATACAATTAACAGTACTACAGTTACAACAAGTACGATAACACCAACAAGTACACCAAAAATAATTACTGTTAAAGCTCAAAATTCAACACAGTCAACTCCAAAAGCAATATCTAAGAAAAAACAATTACTAGAGGAAAAAGCGCCAGCATCTACGTCATCATTTTTTCAACAATCATCTATGTCTTCGGCGTCATCAATGTATGGTGATGATGATATTAATGACGTTGCAGCAATGGGTGGTGTAAATTTAGCTGAAGAATCGCAAAAAATTTTAGGGTCGACGGAAAATATAGGAACACAAATTAGATCGTGCAAAGATGAAGTATTTTTGCATTTACCAGCGTTACAAAATAAAATAAAAAATTTAGTTTCTGAAAATGGTTTAGAAGATCCAAGTCAAGAAATAGCCGTTTTAATATCACATGCTTGTCAAGAGAGACTAAAAAACGTAGTTGAAAAGTTAGCTGTGATTGCAGAACATAGAATCGATATATTAAAAGTATTACACATACACGCTTCAAAAAAGAACTACTAACTAATTTTTTCTTTTAATCAACAGATTGATAGTAGATATGAAATAACGAAAGACATTCGAGGTCAAATAAAATTTTTAGAAGAATTAGACAAAGCTGAGCAAAAACGACACGAAGAACAAGAAAGAGAAATGTTATTTCGAGCTGCTAAGTCAAGATCTAAAATAGAAGATCCTGAACAAGCCAAACTTAAAGCAAAGGTATCAATTTTTTGATTTATTAAACTATAAAAACTATCATTTCTTATATGATTCGGTTATATACTATCAAGATATTAATTTAATAATTAATTATATAAAATCGCTATTACAAAAGAATTTTTTTTTTATTTCCTTATAATATAAGTTTTGCCTGACAAATAATAATTTTAATATCAAAATAACAATTTAGAATTTCTTTTGTTTTAAATAAGATAATTGAGTCCACAAAATATTTCAAAATCTAGTTCAAAGAGATTTACTCACATAACTTAAATATAATTTAAAAAAAAAAAATATACTATAAAAATTATTATTTAAAGCCTAAGAACAAAATGTTTTTAATTTTTTCAGGCAAAAGAAATGCAGAGGGCTGAAATGGAAGAAATACGCCATCAAGAATCAAATAAAACAGCATTGCAAGCTATTGGGCCTCCACGTAAGAAAACAAAGTATGAGGGCGATGTAACAGCTGCAGTTTCGGTATAAATAACAAATTTAAATTCATTTTAAATTGTACCTTACCTTTTATTTTATTTTTAAAGCAATCCACAGCTTATGGTATTGGAGGAGGCGCTGGAATTTCGTCTAGTGTTTACAGGCCGAGAATCAAGAGAGTCAATTTAAGAGATATGTTATTCTTTATGGAACAGGAACGTGAAACGTGTAGAAGTTTAATGCTGTATAAATCTTATCTTAAGTGATTGCAAATTAAAGTGGAGAAGCAAAAATTAAAAAAAACCTTCTCAACTATTTATTTTATTTTAATGAAATGTGTATACAGTTGTTTTTTTTTTTATACACTAATTTACTAGGCAGACATTAATTAATCATTTAAGATTTTTTTTTATTTAAAATGTTAATAGAAATTGGTTTATTAAGAGAGTTGCTGTCTTTTTTTTAAGCAAATATCTCATTTATTTTAGCTCTAAAAATTAATATTAATATTATGCAATTTTTTTCAAATTTAAACCGTTTTATGATGTAATAATGTTTAAAATCAAATTATAAGCAATTTTAATTTATTGTTTATAGTTTAAGATAGACTTAGATATACAGACCTTCTATTTCCAATCAATACATATTCATCCTTAACTCAGAAATAAAGATGAGAAATCCATGATTAGAAAAAATTTTAAGGTACGCAATATGTTAAAGTCTTAAAGTTATTGTCTATCATAGTTAAATATTTAAGTATCTACAAATTTTTTTTAAAATAAGTTAAAAATTTGTGTTTGATTGTAACACTATATTTTCTTCAAAACAAAAAATAATAAACTATAATTTTAATTTATAAAATTATTTTATTGTTTATTTTTGTTTTGTCTTAAGTAAATTTATTTAAAACTATCTTGGTTTTCTTTTCAATATTTACCACCAGCAAAAAATTTGTTGAATTTTACATAAACTAAATAATAGTTTTAAAATATTATTTAACTTTAACCAATTATTTTATTAAAAAACGATAAAAGTGTTAGTCTTTTAAAAATAGATATTTGCTTTTATTTATATTAAATATTGTTTGCAACTCTCAATTTTGGATTCAATATTTGGAAAATATGATAAATCACCCAACAAAAATAAGGAAGTACATATATATTTCATAAAATTTGTTCTGCATATTCCAATTATTCTAACCATTAAAAAGTGAAATTGCCAAAAAAAAAAAAATAATTAGAAATCTGTTCTTAATACTATCTATTGAAAACTCAAGTATATTATTTGGCAATTAACTGATAATTTTGTAAAATTTGATTTTGATGTAATTCATAAATCCTTCAAGAACTTTTAATATATGATGTATTTTTACTTTTATACGTAATTTATTAGTAAAAATATTTTCAAAAATTTCAAAAAATAACTGAAACAAAACTGCTATTTTTCTCTTGACAACTTTCGTCAAAAACATTTTCAGTAAAAAAAACCGTTATATAATAAAAAAAAAAAAAAAAAAATGGATCATAATGACAAGCGGAATTACTAGCTTAAATTTAGAATTTGAAAAGAAAATTTATCAAAAAAAAAAAAAAAAAATAAATATGAGTAGAATTCAAGCAAAAGAATTTATTCAAAACTGTAATTAAAAATTTTTAGAATATAAATTTGTTAAATAAAAACAATAATGTAGGTCATTGTCATATAATAAAAATAAGAATAACATATAAGAATAATTTTAATAGTTAAATATTGTATATACACTATGATTAAGTCATGAAACTTCAAGAAATTTTTTTTAGTCTTATAAATATTATGCTAATAAAGTAATTTCAATGTTTTTATATAACTATGTTTCAGCAAATTACAATTATATGCAGTTAAACATATTTTATATATTTACAGTATTTAGTTGTAAAAAAACGAAATGAAAAATGTTTTTTATTTTCAAAAAAAAAAAAAAAGAAAAAAAAAACAAATAGAATAATTTTAAATTATTTTAAAATTGTAATTTGTAAAGTTTTGTTAGTAGAAAAAGGTAATAAATAATAAATATGTGTAGAAATAAAGGTATTCATATAAATAAAAGTTTACTTTGTTACGTATTTTTTAACTTTTTTTTTTAATTTTTGTTATTCATGTAAATTTTTAAACTAAACAAAATATTTGAAAATTTTCGACTTACGGATCATTTATTTTATTTTGGGTATAAGATGCGGTTGTGTCCATGTAATGTAATATACATATCACTATTCTACTCTACTCTTACCTTTATCACTATCCTACTCTACTATTACCTTTATCACTATTCTTATCCACTCTTCGAAGATTTGCTAAGTGATTCTAAAATCAGTAAAACCTTCCATTCGGGATTGTAATTTATTACAAAAAGACCTGAACAATTTTGGGACGTGTAGAAAAAAAAATCTCATACTAAATGTAAAAAAATGTCAAATCATGAGCTTTTCAAGAATACTTTCCAACTTGTCCATTATGTATGACTAACTCAATAACCAATCTATTGCTAGGGTAGATTGTAATTCGGATCTGATTGTGTATAACAGGATGGATTTTAAAAATCACTACAATCACTTCGTTAACAAGGCTAATTCAACTTTAAGCGTCATTATTCTTTGGTAAAATTGCTACCCATAAATCCAAAACATCGTTTTATTATATAGCTGTTATTACCAGTCCAAAAGAAAATTTCGCATTCTACCATGGACTTACACCTTATGAAGCTAGACTCTTTCTGATAAGTCTCACTTCGCTACAGTCACGCCGTTTAGTGGCGGACATTTTTGTACATTCAGCAAATTATGTCGCCCTATATTCGTGAACAAATAAGATTTAAGGATAATCCGGGCAATTTAGGAACTGTAGAAATCTTTTGTATAGCACACCATTCGACTGATTATGGGAAGTTTGAATCTATTACGCGAATGCTAAGGGAGACCAACTCACTGTTTGCGATTTTTGATATTAATGTTAACAAACTAACACTAAAAAGCAGACTTTACTCGACCATGAACATTAATGATAGTTCGGGCAGTTAACTACCGTAATTTGAAATCCGCATGTTTTTTATTCTCACATTACAAGTTGAAAGCATGATCCTCGTATTTGTTTAATTAAATGTAATTTATTGCTAATTACTAATTTAACATTACTAACTCATTATTTTATTATTTTTGCTAAATATGAACTAGTTCATATTAACATATTTTTTTATCACTTATTAACCTAATAACACCTGTATATGATGACTTAATCAATTAGTGATAGTTCTCTGAATGAGCATACAACTGAAGCTTGAATTAAGCTTAATGTCCGATACAATAATATGAAGAAATAATTTTATCAACATTTAGGTTTTTAATTACAAAAACATTATACACTCCTATTCTGATAGGCTTCATCACTTCATGCGATGCTTTTCTCTATAAAAAATTATCACGTTATTACAAATTTTTTTCGAAAATTTCTTCTCTAAAGTAAATTATCATGTTATTAAACATTTTTTACAAAAATAACATCACCTCAAAAAAAATCGAGCGTTATCCAAACGTGATAATTTTGCCAAGTGACATCACGTCTAATTAGTCTATCAGAATAGCCAATCAGCACTTAAGTGATACTTAAAAGTTGGTTCAAATAATATCCAACTTTGTAACGCACTTGCCCTCTTATTACTTTACTTGCCTATTTTTTATTTTAATCTCGTAGCGTTATTTTAGATTCACAGTAATTGGGAAGGGAACTTCGCATGGCAGCTTCCCCAAAAATGTGATTTAAATATTTCTAAACTGCGTCAAATCGTTTGTCATATTATATTACATACGGATTTATTTTCAACTTTCTATTCTTAATAGACGCAAAGATCTGTACTCTGAATCCAGAAATATCTATGGCATCGCAGCACACGTAACTTTGCGCTGAGGAATCAAAAAATTCGTAAACGAGCTTTTATATATTTATTTTCTTGCTTAATTTTTATTTCAACTTTTTAGTGCAATTAATTCTGAAGATATGTTTGCTTGGTTTTAAATTTTGTATGACAGCTACCCAAAGTCTAGGTCCAACCAAAAACAATAGAAATTAGCTGTTTCATTGTCAGAAAACCTTAGTGTGTTGGGATACCGTGCAGTTTAACTACATTAATTTCTCCCAATTTGCTTTCCATTTCTTTTTACTTTGCTTTGATGGTTTAAAGATGGTTTTGAAATTTCAATAGGGTTTACAAATTTATATAGTAATTACCCAGAAATCCTAATGTGAAAGTTCACAAAAAAACTTGTCATGTTATATAATTTGCTTATATTTTTTTTAATCGCTAACTGTTTAACTGTTAGGCTAATAATTAACCTGCTTATACCATAAGTACATGTTGTTACAGGGGGCATATTATATTCGTGGTATTAGAATTGATCTTAATGAATTCCCACATACAATTTAAACATGAGATAGTACTAGGCCTTAAAACATGTAGAAACGTCTTAAATTTTCAATAGATACATTTTCTTTTTATTTATATTATAATATTTTGTATTTCAGTTATATGGTATTCTATATCTGTGAGGTATATTATTTAATTAAATTCTTTGTTTATATTTTGTATTTGTTTATATTGTTATATTAATGTATTATTATTTAAGATGCACAATTACTAATTATTGATTAAGCCATTAATTTTGACCATTAGCGATTGGTAGTTGAGTCGAGTAGAAAATCAGAAAGGTTTTTTCACTTTCACTGGGATTCAAACCGGACCTTTTTGCCACCGAATAAGATGATTTACATGAACGTTAGCCGAATTATATAATTTGCTTTTATTTTCAAATTTTTAGGATAATTAATAAATAATTTATCATCATTATCATTCATCATTATTCATATTAATCATCTTATTCGGTGTAAAAAGTGCCGGTTGCCTCAATTACTTGTTTATAAATATAAATATATAATTATATTAGTATTTGAATTTTGAGCAGTTGACGGCATAATTACATTTAAATTTACATTTTATTTTACATATTATGAATTATGATAAGAACTCATGTAAAACAAATTCAATAAATTATGACAAAACCAGTAAGTCGTTGCAACCACCGTTCAATCAACATATAAATACCCTATAACTGAAAAATTCAAATTAAATTAAAAACCCCTATTATAGTTATTTTAGAAAGATAGGAGACAAATCTCTAGATTTTAGAAAAAGTTGTTACAAAAATTTAAAATTCATGTTCTCAAAATCAATAAGATCACTGAAATTTTATAAAAGTTCTGTACAATTTTGTTGATTTGGTAAAATAGGTTTGAGTCGTATAAAACTAATCTTAATACAATGTGACATTTCTTATTTAAATAATTTTAAATCTGATACGTAATATATTTTAATTTTATTTATTTATTTAAATTCTAATATTACAAAAAAGTTTCTTAGGTTATATTTTAAGTTTTATTTTACTATGAGAATTTTTTTTATTTGCATAATAGTAAGGCGCAATTTCTATGAATAAATTTTCTACTAGACTCAATCTAGAGTATAATTTTCTGTATTATATTTGGAGTTTAGAAGTTACATGTTTTGGCAGTTATATTATTAAAGTACCATTTCAAATTTAATACTTTTTTTTTTTTTTTAGATCTGAAGTCGGCATGAAGGAAGAAATAAAATAACTAAATGAAAGATAGTATTTTTTTACAAATAAAATAAAAATTTAAATTAAAAAAACTAAATGTCTTTTGAATCAACATATTTCTACAAATAAAGTCATTTTAAAATTAAAAAAAAAAATCGCAATTTATTTATTATATTTTATTTTTATTGTAAAAATGGCGAACACAAACATTTGATTAAAAATACTTAACTCGTAAACTCTAACCTCCTAAAAACCTACTAAAAATCAATACTAAATCTAAATATGTAAATAATTTTAGGATTGACTTGCTAAGCCTTTTTAATGAGCAGATTTTTTGACTATCTATAATATTTGCAATTAAATATTAAAAAAAAAAAAATAAATATCGATTTTATCAATATAAATTTTAAATAAAAAATCGATTTTTCCCATAAAATAATCAATAAACTAACATATACATATTATATATTATATACAAGTAAGTAAAATACCGGTACAAGGACTTGACAATATAATTAATATGTAAAATATATAGAACAATATCCGTTAGCGAATTCAAAATAAACAATAATTTGGAATTGAATAAACAATGAAATATGAATATAATTATAATATAGAACTAAATATATAATTTAAAATAAAAAAAAAAATAATAAGAAAATCAAAATCCCTTTACAATAGTATTTTCCAAATGTCATTCATAACTCAAATTCTTCAAATAATATTCCGATTCAATATAAGGTACAAATCCAATTTCTAACCCAAATTTTTATAATTGACATAAGAATACCGTAGTATGTATATAGATATTATTAGAGTTATAACTGTACACTACATTTACATTTTACATACATTACATATACATATGTATTTACATTATATTAATTTGAATATGACATTATTAAATTAACTTCGCAAAATATTCAAAAAAAATTAGTTTTTGTGCGCAGTATTTTTTACTACGCAACTCTTAAAAAAATTTCTTTCTTTGGGAAAATTTTTTTTAACTGTCACATTGTTTTTTTTTTATATATTAAAATAACTGTTGTTTTTTTTTTTGTTTTTAATGTGTGTGTGTAGTAAAATTAAAATAAAAAAAAACTATTGAAAAACAATTTTTTTTTTTGTAATTTTTCATTTAAATTTTTTCATTATTAATATGTTTGATGCTGTGTAGTAAAATAATTATAATAATATTAACAATTTATTTTATAATATTTGTTAAATCATTTCTATATGTATAGTTTAAATATGTTTTGTTTTAATTTTTGTGAAGTTGTGAATATTTGTTAAAAAATTTTAGTTCCAAAAACCTTATTTTTTTTTTTTTTTCTATAGTTACATTTTTCATTTAATATAGAAAATTCAATTAAATTAAAATTTAATTAATAATAAAAATAATAATAAAAATATCGTCAACTAAGTCTTCCAAATGTGTGTACTTATATTAAAATTAAAAAAATAATAATTAAGATATTAATACATATTATATTAAATTTTACTAAAAATATATATAGTTAATTTAAAAAAAAGTATATACCTATATATATATACATATATATACATAAAAACAAAAGTCTTCCAAAAAAAAATTTTCAAAATTAATTAATTAATATAAATTAAATTAAATATTATTAAAAAAATGTATTTAAAACAAAAATATCAAAGATATAAAAAAAAATCATTTACGAATTTTTTCGAACATGATGATCGTGTTAATAATAATAATAGTAATAATAATAACAATAATAATAAGAAAAATAATAATCCTAATAATAATAAAAATAAAAGAAAAAATTTTAAAAAATTAAATAATAATATAATATTTAATAATAAAAATAAAAATAAAAAATTTAATAATAAAATAAAACAAAATTTTCAAAAGGATAAAATTGTTAATTGCAAACAAAATTTAATAATGTGTTATTGTCATTGTTCCCTGTCACAAATACATGGACAAACACCAACTATTTGTTGTAATACTGCTGCTGCTGCTAATGTTAATTGAAGGGGTAAGTGGATAAAGGTGTTAAGTGACATTTTTGCAAAAATTGAGCTGTTCGGACAGAATATAATTTTATAATCCATATTTTCAACTGTGAAGGGTTTTATAGCTATAAAGTTAATATATTGCGAGATTTTCGATGTATAAAGGAGTTAAATACAATAAAACCGATTAATTGTTCAATTTTTCAATGCATAAAAGTGTTAAGATCCCTTAATACTTTCTTACTAAATTTGGAGACGATTATGATTTATGTTTCAATTGAAGAAAGTGTTAAGTGAATTATTTAACACCTTCTTCCACTTAAAACATCAATCATAACAGTCGGCAAATTTAATAACAAAGTATTAACACTTAACACCCTTTTTAATGTTTATAATTTTATTTTCTTTAAAAATAGGTACAATTTTTTAAATCAGAAAGTGACGGTTATAAAGAACAAAAAAAAGAAAAAGCAAAAAAAATAAGTATACTAGTGTACAATATGTATGTACGCATTATTATAGTTAGTGCATTAAAAAAAAAATATGTTTTTGCTAAAATTATTGTAAATTTTGTAGTAGCAAATATTTTTATTAAAAATATTGTTTAGAAAATAAAATTTTGTGTTCAGTTTCATGTTTGAATATGAACTAGTGAGAACTAGTTAGCTATTTTTTGTGTATAATTTTATGAAAAAAAATTATTTAAAATGAATCGCGGGAAGAGAATGGTCCAATTAATGCTCGAAAAGAAAAAATTAGAGAAGAAGTTTAAAGAAAATATTGAAGAAGATAAGAGTTCTCTTGAGGACTTTTCGGGTTCAGATACCGAATATGCTCCAAGTTGTTTTGAAAATACTAATTATTTGTCAGGTAGATATTATTTAAAAATTTTCGGTAAAGTTTGATTTTGACATAATTTTTATTTTAGAATCTAGTAATGATAATCTTGAAACCGAGTCTAATAAAAATGCTGATTTAAATGAATTATTATTATCAGGTACATATTTTTTAAAATTTCCGGTAGTAAGTTTTCTTTTAACATGATTTTTATTTTAGAATCTAGTAATGATAATCTTGAAAACGAGTCTAATAAAAATGAATTATTATTATCAGGTATATATTATTTAAAATGTTTGGTAGTAAGTTTCCTTTTGAAATAAATTTTATTTTAGAATCTAGTAGTGATAATCTTGAAATCGAGTCTAATAAAAATGTTGAATTAAATGAATTATTATTAACAGGTAGATATTATATTAAGTATTTAAAATTTTTGGTACTAAGTTTTGCAACATATAAATTTTTGGAATAATAATTTTAGAACCTTGTACTGAAAGTCTCGAAGCAGGGTCTAGCAATCAGACAAACAAAAAAAAAATATTTCCATTAAAATTAAAAACTACAAAAAAAAGGAGTAGAAATCCCGATGAGTGGAAACGTAAGAAATCTCAAATTTGTAGAGCAAAGGGACTTTCTTATGAAACTCAAAGCGGAAAAGTAATTAAAAAAAAATCAGTTAATTTAGGGAATTTATGCACTAATAATTGCCGTTATCGCTGTTCTGAAATAATTAATGAAAAATCAAGACAACTATTATTTTCAAATTACTACAATTTAAATGCTGATGCAAAAAATGCAGTTTTATTTAAAAATATTGAAATGAAAACGCCGAAGCGCACAAAAACTGGCGTTACAAAACGACGTTTGCATAGCTGTTCGTACTTTGTCGTTTGTAATGGTAAACGTAAAAGGATTTGTAAAGCAGCTCTCTGCTCAATTTATCAATTTACCCGGGAAAAAATTTATGTTATTCAATAAAAACTGAAATTTGGTCAACCGCATGATAATAGAGGAAAACACCACAATAGGCCGCATAAAATTCCAAATGATGTACAAGAAACTATAAAAGAACATATTGGGCGTTTTCCTGCTGAGTCTTCCCATTATTCTCGGAATAATAATCCGAATAAAAAATACTTATCCCCTTTGTTAAATGTCCGGAAAATGCATGAGTTGTATTTAGAGGAAATAAATGACAATGGAGTACGATATAAAGTTAACCTTTCTTATTATCGATATATTTTCGACAATCATTTTAATTTATCATTTTCTTGCCCGAAAAGTGATACATGCAGTATTTGTTATTCTGGAAAAAGTAATGAGGAGCACCAAGAAAATTATAAAATAGTTTTTGAATTGCAACAACTGGACAGAAAATTGGCGAAATCTGATCCTAATGTCTGTTACATAACTGTTGATTTGCAGCAAACAATGCCTTTACCAAAACTAACAACATCCAAGGCATTTTATTCCAGGCAGCTTTGGTTTTATAATTTAGGAATCCACTGCATTACAACGGAAGGTCATAAAAGTTTTATGCATACTTGGACGGAAGATGAGGCTAATCGTGGAAGTCTCGAAGTTATTAGTTGTTTATGGATGCTTATTAATAATAATCCGGAAATAAATAAGCGTCGCCATTTAATAATTTGGTCAGACTCATGTGCCGGCCAAAACAAAAACTTTAATATGATTTGTTTGCACCAAGCATTGATATTGAAGTATTTTGACCTGATCGATCATAAGTTCCCTGAAGTTGGCCA